>JANVCC010000060.1:7593714-7953321 GCA_025345505.1 Todiramphus chloris collaris
CGTATGGATAAGTGCACGTATGGATAAGTGCACGTATGGATAAGTGCTGCAGGAGATGCCTCTGCGCTTGAAGAGGTCGAAATCAGAAACCAGAGCATGGTGTGCTTATTAAACAGCTCAAGTTGTACATGGTGGCTGTTAATGACCAGCTTTAAAAGTTAAATGAAATAATAAAAACAAACATTGAGAAGCATGTCTTAAGTTTCTTAAAAAAAAAAGAAATATAGGATGCACCTTAATTAACATATGCTAGGGTAGACTGAAGGAAACATTTGGGGGATTTAAAATGAAAAATGCAGAGTTTTGGGATGCACTTGGACATTTTGTGTCCTGTATCCTCTTCTGTCTTCTGCCAAAGTGAATCTGTATCCATATTGGCCTGGCGGGTGTTGCAAAAAGATGGTGTAATTTGGTTTTGGTGCAAAAGGTGCTTTTTGGAAGTCATTCTCCATTTAATGCCGCTCAATTTCACGCGGAACCACAATTCATTCAGACAATCTTACAAATACATTATTGTGCTTATTAATCCATCACTCCAGAGCCAGGTGCTTAGCTTACCATGAAGCAGGCTACTAAGTCTTAGGAAGATGTACAAAAAAACAATCTGTGTGTGTGAGAAACGAGATCTTGACCTCACTTGGAGAAAGTTGTGGTTACAAAGGTGAACAGCAGCAGTGCTACCATGCTGGTTTTGGTGTAAATCTGCTCTGGTCAGCTGTAGTGCTTTTGAAACCCATTTCCAGACTTGTGAAATAGCTGAGGTGCTGCTTCACCCTAGAGTTCAGTGCTCTGAGAGTCTGATGAATTTGATTCTACTGGGGGGAAAAATAAACCTGAATTTTTAATTTTAATGCAGTGGTGGCTTTTTTACCAGCTTCTTCTTTCACAGAGTGGTGAATATTGGGCAAGCAGATGTTCTTCTCTGATTCTCCTTCAATCTTTGCCATACACAGATATTCACAGGTCAGACTAGATACCAGCATAAAGTGCATATATATATATATATATCACCATTCCTCTATTTTATATATATATAAATGAGAGATGCTGCAGGTGAACTTCAGGACTGACATCTGTTAAAATTCTTGTAGCTGAGAGTTTTCTCCTCTTCCCTTTTCTTCCTCAACAGTGAAGCATAAAGGCCTTGGGCTTTGCTTCCGAAACCTCCTTGAATTCTTCAGAGTGCACATCACAGTGTCTTTAAACAGTGTGAGAGAGTGTCAGGCATTAGCAGAGCTCTGGGGTTTATTGGCAGATTGACAACCTGATAGGCACGCTCTCTTTCTTCTCTGTTTGTCACTCTTTGATACTTTCCCTTTCACTCTCCAAGGGGAGGAAGTCCCACTGTAACACTAAATGTCTTCAGCGTTTCCACTCTGCAGAACACTTTATCTTGGTTTAAGATTTTTAGGTTTGGTTTTTGTTGTTTTTTTTTCAGTCTGAAGTTCACCTTATCCTTAAAGGTGCATAATTTACCAGGCCTCTTGGGATAGCTTTGTGACTTGCAGAGAAACTGAATTGGGAACTGAACTCATTAAAACTAAATTAGTTTAAAAAAAGAAGTTTCTCCTTTGTGGGAACACTTGCAACTAATATGAAAGCCTAAGATGCTGGGGCTTTGTGCGTGTGAGGGTAGAAAATGAGGTGATATCTTGGGAAATTGAATATATCTCATGATCTGTGTTGAGCGGTGCTTGGTTTCAGACAGACTACAGAGAGGTTGGTTATATCAGTAACACTGGGACTTAAATGCAGTTCTCAGCTCTCATGTTTCACAGGTTACCTTCATCCCTCTGTGCCTCCCACCCCAAGCTTTTCAACAGGAGTGACGAGAACTTTCTCTGCTGCTTGCATCTGTTCAGCCTTTCTTATTTAAAGAAAAATATCTTTAAATCCAGGAGTGCTGCATGGATGTTTGTATGTATGTTTTTACTGATTGCATCCACACGCTACTGCTGTGCCACTCGCCTCGTAGCCGCATCAAAGTTTTCATCCCAAAAATTGGGTCACGTACCAATCAGAGCTATTTACTTTAGCCCTGTGTAAGACGGCACAAAATGTTGACCCGTGGTATTAGTTTCCTCTTTCTCCAGCTGTTGCCAACCTTGACCTCCCCGCTGGCTGCAGCACAGAGCTGAGCAGTGCCAGCCAATATTGCTTACCCTGGATCCGCTGTGTGCAGCAGATAATGCCTCAAAGCTCCTTCCTCCTGTGCATTTAAAGTACACAGCCGTATTAGAAGATTAAGTTACTTTGAACGCAAACAGCTCCCTGTATTGTAACTCAGGCTGTTTTTCACTTTGTTCCACTTAAGATATTGCCAGGACTTGCTGTGACTTTTTTTTCCCCGTGAAGCAGTTGAAGAGCATGAAATTGTTTGGTGCTGGTTAATGCAGCAGCCATGGGGCTATTGCTGTTATCTTTAATGTGTGATTTTTCTTGATGTTTTGGAGTTCAGGTGAGTTGGTTACTGGGGGTTTGTTTGGGGTTTTTTTTTTTTTGACTGGGGATATGTTATTTCTGCTACTTATTTCCTTCTTTGTAGAGCTTCTTTCCTGCCTGGCTTTGTATCTCACCAAACTGTCAGATGAGGAATGCATACATTTGGGAGAGAAATTAGACCATTATTTCTGTAAGATGTTTTTAACGCTACTTCAAGATCTCAATTTTATAGGAAGGACTGGTTAGACAAGGAAACCATCTGATCACTTCAGATTGAGCAATTAACTACTTAACAGCTGGAAAAAAGGTTGCAAGCGATGTGATTCTTCACACCAGCAGCACTTAGCTATTCCATCCACAGTTTCAAAATGCTTTGAACAGGAGATTAGTATCTTGCTCATTTTGCAGATGAGCAAACAGAAGTACAGAGGGGAGATGAATAGGCTCAAGCAGCAGGTCAACAGCAGAGCCAAAAGAATGAATCCCGGCTGTCTAAATCCGATCCGTTAGAGCCGCAGCAATGATGTTTCCCCCAGGATTATTTCATCTGCCAGTACTGACAGGGCCAAAATTTGCCAGTTCTTTTTTATTTGTTGTTGTTTAAATTTTTTTAATTATTATTATTATTTTTTCTTTAATGTACTGGTGTCTGTGGATGAGATTCTCAGAGAGACTGTATATCCAAGGCTTTCCAAAAGTATGAGCCCCCCTGGTCAGGCTGGGGTGCAGCACGTGTCATCTTTGCAATACCTATTGCATCGGTTACAATAATAAAAAGCAAACCCAAAATGTTTCCTTGTGGACTTATTTTTAAGAGAACTAGAGCCTTGAACTGATAGTGAACCCCAGTTCAGCATGCTGCTTGTATTTCTATACCCTTGGTGACACTCTGCAGCAGGTCTAGAAAGAGGGGCAATGGGCGTGGGGCTCGGTTGCTCTGTAAACCACGGAGGCAGGCAGTTGTGCATCCTGCACGTTCAGTTTGCCCTGCCTCCATACTCTGGCAGCTCTGCTCTGATGTAGCTGCTTCATGGCACTGATTCATTGTTAATCATGAACCTGGGGCTAATTTTGGGTTTCAGTTTGGCTATGGGAGTTCATCCAGGCTCTGCTTCTCACTCGAGAAGTCTTGCTGTTCCCCTTGCTCTGTTGTTCTTCAGCTAGGTTTAAAATACATATTGTTGCTGGCATTCGAATCCGTATCTGCTCCCAACATATGCTATTGGCACAATACCAACAGATGCTGTTAAGCGGTATCAAATCTTAAAGTGCAGCTATATTCTGAAGTGCGACTCTGTGAAAATGGCACCGTAGGGTTCCTCGTGTGTGTCTCGGTGATTTACACATCAAGTTCTCCCTTAAAAAGTAAAAGATGTTGCTTGTTTGTCTTTAACAGTTGCTTTGACAAACGAAACCTATAATTGGATTTCGTTTTCAGGGAAACCTTGGTGGGGCTGGTGTAGGTTTCTCGCTCCTGTCCTCACCCCCAGCTCCTGTCCTCCCACCCTCTGTCTCAGCTCTGCAGCGTGGGAGCCCTTGGGCCTGGGAAAGCCAATGTTTGCCAGTGCCACAGGGCTCAAGCTTCTCTTGCAGGTTACACGTATTTCCATTTTGCTGTTTAATAACAAGTTGTCAGGCTCCACTTGAAACTCTCTTAAAAAGGCAAAATCCATTTGGAGGGAATAGAAATTTCCGAAATGTCAACAAATAATTAGCGTTGTCAAGAGTGGGGGTTTAGTTAAAAAATGGAATGAACGCTGAGTTCATATTCTTCTTTCCCTCTTTCCATCCTTATTCTCCTTTTGTTTGTTTGAGATAAAATGATTATAAGCAAACTTACTACACAACTGACTCTTTGCTTATTGTTCCTCCTCCTGTGAAGTGTGGTGCCATCTGGCACATGGACAAGTGGGGAAGATTGATGGCTAACAAAGAGCACCATTCATTTTCTCCGACCAGATCTGGACGGAAAGCAAATGTTTTTAATCAAATCTATATGTTTCTGAGGAGTATCGGCTGCTGAAAATTTGCCAACAGCTGAATTTTCCCCCCTTCCTTGCCCTGTGAGAATTGTATCCTGCCTGTCTGAGTCACAGACGGGGCGGTATGGATGCTTTTCCTCTTGTACATCCTCTCCTCCCATATCATTGAGAAAGCAGTAAGGTAAAGGGCCGTTGGTGCCGAGGAGAGAGGACAGTGGGAATGTTTATGTGCCGCAGTGCAAATAATCTGAAAGTGTAAAAGTATGGTTCTTTTAATGGCCTCGCAATGAATCATGCAAGACAACTGTCTGAACAAAACTCACCGTTGCTTTCAATGAAGCAACCAAAACATCAGTGGAAAGTTTTCCTGCAGTGGTTTTTCATTTTTCAGAGAAAAAATGAATGATACATGGATTCCCTTTACATCCTGTCTTCTCTTAATAGTCATGCAGGATAATACAGAAGTTAAGATCCCTGGATCAGAGGGAATTGAGCTGTGATGATCAGCTGGAAGAGTGAGATTCAGTTTTTCCAGAGAGGGAGAAAGGGCTGACTCGTGGTATGGAGCAGCTGAGCTGCAGCGTGCCATGGAAACCTGGACCTCTTGGTTAGGGAGGCTCGGGGCAGTTCTGGGAAGTGTCTTTGGCTTCACTGGAAGGGGAGGTTGTCAGCTTCATAACTTAAGGAAGGAGATGGTTAAGGGAGAGATGATGTATGTTTTTAGGGTTCAGGGGACATTGTCTCTAATGTTTATTACTGAAGATGCGAGATGGATGCTGGCCTTGCTTAGCTGTGTTTCTTTACTAGGCACGCATAATGAGAGGGGCTTTTGCTCTGTGCTAAGATTCAAAAAGGAAAAAAAAAGTCTTGGCCATTGGAATATTAATTTCAAATGCCTTTAATACCTATAAATTAATAGGATTTCATGCACGGCATTAAAAAGCATTGTAAAGAGGATGTGGGATATGTAAAGATAAAATGGATTTTGTACCACTTTATAGCTGTGGAAAGAAAATGATTTTCTTTTTTTTTTTTTTTTAAATATATTTTTCCCCTTTGAAGTCTAATAATGGAGTTAATTAGCTCTAAGGACCTGGATTTGAAGCTTTGAAAATGATCTTTTCACTGCAGTGTTACTGAGTTTTGTGGAAAGTTGCATCCACAGGTACACAGCCTTGCTGTGCCGTACCCAGCCTGGCACAACACGGGCGGGTGTGCATGTGGAGTGGTGACTGTAGCTGTGACAGCGGGACGGGAAGAAGGAAGGACCTCTCGCTGCTTTCACTATTGGAAAGTTCCTAGTGCTGGAAGACACAATGTTTCCGTCAAGTCTCCCATGTCCTAGTTTCCAGGTTGGGAAGTCTTGGCAGCACTTTCACCTGCTAGTTCTCATCTGTGACCTGAGTAAATAGATGGTGGTGGTGATGATGCAGTGTGGATGCTGGCTCTGAACCTGCTGAATGGATGAGCAGCCCCTGCAGGCAGAGCCCTGCTGCCTCCCCCCTGGAGGAGGACACTGATGTAACCTCGCTTCGGACGCTGCGGTTTTCAATCAGAGTTTACTCTGCTTTGCGTGGTTATGTTTTTCTTGAATGTCATCACTCCTTTGCCTCTCTGGATTCAACACAGAGTTTCGGATACTTGGCTGCAGTGTGCCGAAGGGTTAATCACAGCTTGTCAAACATGGTGCTAAAATTGCCCTGTTCCTCCTGCTGTGCTGTGGTGCTGGTAGGAGGTGCAGCTTGAAACTGTGCTGCACATCCGAGCCTGGGGTGTCCTGGGGCTCGGAGCCAGGGTCTCCCAGCCGGGTGAGAGCATCTGCAGGGGCTTGGCTGGCTGTGCCGGAGGAGTGGGGAGGCAGCTCTGCTGCATGGCGTTTGAAGGAGAAATAAAACCAACTGAGAAGGGAGTGACTGTGTTGACACAGAAAGTTTCCAACTGTTATGTTTATATAACAGTTCAGAGCTTAAGTTGCTCTTGAAGCAGGCAGATTTATGTCCCTTCCAAGCCTTGCTGAATACTGTTCCCCTCTTTTCTTCTTGCCACTGTAAATCTGAATGTTCTTGTTGATACAAATATTCTGCCTTTTAAAGAATTTTACTAAACTTTGTCAGCACTGAATCAAATCTCGTGGGCTTTGCTTTACACTGGGTGATCAAGTTTTTTTCCTTTATCAGTTTCTATTTGCTGCCCTTAAATATTTCTGTGCTCCTTTTTTATGTAATAGGAAAATGTCAAAAGAAAGTGTATTTCAGACATAGGGACATCTGACATTTGTGTTTGAAAGAGAAAGTTTGTGTTTCTCTGCTTCTCTGATGTTTGGTAGAAAAAAAGTGTCTCTGAAGAGAGCAGGATGGCTAGGAAAGGGCTCGTCGTGGAAATGTTCATATTCCCTGCTCCCTTAACATGTGCTGATGCAACCTTTTAGCAGGACAAAATGAGAAGCAGTAGCAAAACTTGTAAGGTTTTAATTTTTGTCTCCTATGAATCTTTTTTAATATATGAATCCAATGATGCTGCTAAATGCCCGTGATGCTCCTCTGGGGAGCATTTCTCTCCTCTGATGGTCCACTGAACACGAGCCTTCAGAGAAGCCACCCAAGAGCAGGCTGGGCTTGGTCTCTCTTTGTAGCAAAGCCCGTGCTGTCAGTGCTGCACGGAGCAGACGCCTGCAACAGCATCACGGCAGCTGCCTGAGCAGCCACGTCCTACATCTAGGGAGGCAGCTGGTGCCAGGAAGATGAATGCAAATGCCCATCACCCGAGCTCTTAGATAACCTAGTCTTCCTTCATGGGAGCAAGTCTTATACTCAGTAACACAGAACATTTTGTTTTGAGCTCAAAACAGTGGATGAATCTCATTAAGCCCATGAAATTGTGGAAAGGGCATAATTGAGCAGAAGTGCTTGATGTATTCAGCAGGAAGAGTTCTTGTGAGGTGGTGATCTTGGGACTTGGATGGAATTTAACGTTCATCTTTCTGCACGAGACACTGTTGTGCAGGTGATTGTTGCTGACTTGCTGGTTGTCCAACTAGCTTGAGTATTCGTGGTCCTGTTTGTTGGTTTCTTTGTTTTGTGGATGGCTATATATATATATATATGTATATAGCTGTTTTAAAAAAGCAGGGCAAAAAAAAGACAGTTAAGTTGCATGCTTATTTAAAATAAGGTGAGGAGGACGGAAGAGAGATTAAGCCCATGTTTTTAAACTGGAGAAGTGCAAATCCTCAAGGAACCCAGTGGTCTGATCCTCAGAGGTAATTAGTAGGTAGCCCTATTAATTTTAATGGCAGCTCTGAGCTGTTAAAGCCTGGCTATTGCGTCTATATTTTAAATATTATTAAATGCTACATACTTTAAGTACTTCATTGCTCTCATTTAAGAAAAGCTCAGCTTGTTCATTGGGCACCTCATGTTAAATTATTTTTATTTTTAGTGCCTGCTGGAAAATGGGTAGGTTCTTCTGGGAGGAAAATTTCTATTAGGATAATTGTACTCTTGTGCTGCTCACAGCTTCAGGGAGATCCCTTTAGTCTGTACTCAGTAAGAGGCAGCGGGTGATGAAGATGTATGTTGATAATCCTTGGCTTGGAACATTTCCCCAAAAACAAAGCTGTACCACAACACAGCATTTGGGTGATGGATGCTGGACGTGTCATGCAGTGCCACAAGAAGTCATTTGACACTAGAGCAGGGATAAGTGGTCCTGCCAAATTTGAACAGCCTTTTATTTCTCTGGCTGGTAGGTCCAGTTGTTGGGTGACAGAGGCTGCTTTGAAAGGATCTTCTCTGGCATTTCCAAAAGCTCGCATGTGCTTGTGTGTCTTGTGTGTCCTCTTACTCCCTTGCTTCCCCATAGCAGGATCCTGGGATCTAAACTGAGCTTGTGACACATATTTTAGAAAAACCTGGGAAATACAGGTGTTCTGAAGACCCAATTCTGTGTGGGGTGGTACAAGAAACTGAGGAGGTTTCTGTGCGGGAGTGATAATGACCTGTTGCAAGAAGGGAGGATGGTGTGGCTGGCCACCCTTGGGGTAGGACATCCATCTGGGTTTGGGAGTGGAACTGAGGAGCATTTAACCTTTCCTGTGCTCTGTGGTGTGTGAGGTGGGGTGAGTCCAAGCCTAGTGATTTCTTTGAGGAGTCCCTGGCAGCCTGTCAGATACCAAGGCTATTTGACATCCACCGTGCAATATTAATTGCTTTTCAACTCGAAGAGATTAGAGAATTTCTTCGGCTTTTATTTATTTTACTCCTAGTTTATTCTGAGTTGTATTGTGAGGTACCTGGGGCCATGCTCCAGAAATACCTGCCCGCCTTCCATCGTGCCCTTTGTGCAGTGGGGTTGGCTTTGCCGTGGGACCCTCCGTGCGGAACTGGTCGGTATTTGAAGCCCTAAGCACTCGCCATGTGATGTGGGCAGGAGACCTTTGAGAGCCTTGCTGTGTTAAGGGCAGACAGGCATGGCATGAGCAAATGGCCCTGTGGGAGGGCGGAAGAATGAATGGCAGTGGCAGCCTGCATGGTGCCCACAAATCTCTAGCAGAGGGAAACTGCTCTGGTGCTGATCCTTCCGTGCTTGCAGGGTGTATTTAACACCTGAAGCAGCTTCTCCCCCGAGTACCAATGTCATTCCGTGTCTCCTTTTTATTTGAACGTGTGTAAAGTGTTTGAAAACTTGCCTATTCTTTCTGTATTACAGGGTTGGGAGGGAGGGTAGGAAAAACAAGACAATACCATTTCCAAGCAACCTTATTTGTTTGGCACTGAAACTTACTGCTGCCTGCAGTTTCCTGCCTGTACAAATGGCTGTTAAAGCAGCAAGTGAGCCATCTCATAGCAGCCCTGGATGTAGGTCTCCCTGCCTCTGACCCTTAGAAAGCAGGCTGCCAGTGTAGTTTACATGTATTATGCCAGCTGATTTTGTATTAACATAAAATCCCGCCCGTGCTGTTATCTTCTGAGGGATGCGTTTGGAAGGTAGCTAATACTGGAACATCTTCACAGGCTCGCAACAGGAAGCTGGGTTCCTCCAAGATACTGCGCTTGGCGTTTAGCTGGCACTCCACCGAACATGTTGATTTTAGTCGAGCAGATGTCTGTTAATCTTTGTCAGAAGCTACCTTGCCATTCTATCAAGCACAGTGTAGAGGACAGATGTTTGATGAAAGCGCTGAAATATTTAACTAGGATATTTTTTCCCCCTACAGCCGAGATTGCTTGTTGTGCCTATTAATCTTTTACAAGCCTTGCATCTGCTCAGAGGTGGGTTGTTTCAGGCTTCAGATGAACTTTTTGTGTATGTGCGTGGTTTGAAAGAGTGCTATAATGAACAAACATGACGTGTAGATGAATAAATTGAATGCATAAAGCAGATGAATTAATCCCTCAGTTGCTGAAAGTCTCTTCCAATAACTATAATAAAAAAACCCTAGTGTAATGCTGCTTTTCCTGTGGGTGTTTATGCCTCTTTCAGGGGTGTCTTCACCCTCCAGTTCATATAATTAAGATTTCAATTGGCGTATCCTTAAAGAGAGCTTGTCCTTTCATATGCACAGTTCTGTAAAGTCTGGATGAAATATTGCTAGGTAATTCAGAGCTCATCTATCCTGCTGGCCCTTTTCTCCTGGTCTCACTATTAGCATGTTTGATTAGAACGTATGGTGGGTGAAGCCCTTACTGGGTTAGGAGGAGGGAAGAGGAAAGGCTAAGAGGTAGTTAACCACTCATCCCAAGTTAGCATCTCTCTTCTTTATGAGGAATTTCTTTTCAGCTACAGTACCTTTTTGTAATGCTTAATTCTTCTGCATAAGCTTCTAATCAGAGCCACTTGTGTTTTCATTTCCTCTTTGTTAGAAGTTACATTTTCATTATAGTTGGTGGTGGGAACACCGTACAAGTCTTGAATAACATGGCAGATTGAAAAGCCAAGAAACAACATGCATGCAAAACTCACACCACCACTCCCTCCCAGGGGAGTAGCCGTGTTGGACAGTATTTTATACAGTGTTGCACTGCAGGAAAAAAACCCCTCCCAAATTAATACTTAATAAGGATTACTACTTGTAAAGTAATTAAACAGCTTTGTGAAACACATTTTTTTCATTTACTGCTGCTGACTAAAAGGCCTATAGGTTTTTTTTACCCTAGTTTGTTCTAGCCTGCTTTTCTTTAAATGTTTCAGTTCTGAGCTTTAAGTCCAATACTGTCTATTAAATACCTCATGGATGTAATTCAGTTTTTATTTTCTTTAAAATTAGTTGGCTTATAAATTCCCCTTTTCTCCATGTGTTACGTGAATCAAAGTAAAATAGGAAATTGTCACATAGTCCCATCTAACTTGCCCCTTCTCCAAACAGGTAAGTTATTCACTCTGTATTTTTTAGGAGTAAGAGTAACACCAGCTTGAAAATAATGTAGTACAGCCAGAGTTTTACTAACCACTTGAAGAATGTTTCGGGGCAATCCCATGAGATGGTGTTGTGTGATGATAATTATGCTTTAGCAGAATTAGGCCTATTTGATGAGCAGCTCAAGCTTAGACACTTATATCCAGTCTGTGCTTTAAGGCCTGAAATTAATTCCATTTTAAGAATTAAGTTATCTTCTCTGTGTATTCATATCTTATGTGCAAGATTAACTTGCTTAGTCTGTAAAATTTGCTAGACACTTTCTATTGGTGTGAACCTGAAGTTTCAGTGATCTTGCTCGTGTCACACAAAGTGACTAAAATCCCAGAAATGTCTTTTCTGAGTAAATGTTCTCAGAAAATGTCCTCAGTTAATTGTAATCGAAAATTAATTGTTGAGCTGTCTGTCTGTCTTTTTTCATGCCTCACGTATTCTGCCCAGTAACCTTCTTCCATGTGATTCATTAGTCTTCAGATTGCTTACAAATATCCTGGACAAGGAAGACATATTAGCAAAGTCATAACTGTATTGGCGGATGAAAATAATCTCTCCTCAAGTGTCTATGTAGGTGCCAAGTTCCCATCATGCACACAGAGTAAATGAGTGGGCTTGTGAATGAACAGGCTTTTGAAAGGCTTTTGTTAATCACGAGCAAAATTGGTCAGAGCTTACAGACTTGAAAGAAAAATCCAGTGGACCTTATTCGGAACTTTTATCACCTTTTGCTCCATGTCTCAATGCTTTTTTAATGTAAGGGCTCCTTGTCCACCTGTTCCTTCGGAGAAGTCCCTTGTTCTGATCCTGAAATAGCTGTCTCAATGCAGACACTGGCTGGATTGTCTCAAGTCTTGAAGACTGCTCAGCCTGAGTAAAATATAGTAAACTATATATGGAATTGTTATATTAATCTTGCTAGATAATTACAGATTGGTGGCCTGATTACCTAGCATACACACGTGTCTTGTGGCGGTGCTGCGGGACAGTCCCTGACAGTCCCTGACTGCTTCCTGTGTAAAGTTAAGTGGAATATTTCTAAATCATTGGTGCTGCCTCAGAGGGAAAAAAAATCCACAGTATGGAAATTGTGGTTCTCATTTGAAACATACTTGTTTCTTTGTGATTTACCGTGATTTTCTTGTTTTGCAAGTCAGGCCCAGTTGAGTGAAGCAATCCTGTGGAGTGGGATGGGAAGAGAATCCCAGCAGAGATCCGGAGCGTGTGCTCCCAGCTGCCACTGGGAGCTGGAGGGCTGGGGCTGCTGACTTACCAGCTCTCTTATGTCTGCTTGGGAATGGCTTCTCTGCTAATGAGTTGTAGCTGTTTACATGATGGATGAGTGAAATGTGGAGGCTCAAGTTTAGCTGAGGGATGGGAGAAAGGACAGAATTGACAGAACTTGTTTTCAGTGGTGAGTGTGGTTGTGCGTACTGCTTATGCAGAGTTCTGTGCAGCTTTAAATACAATCGTTCTGCTGCATCAAGGAAGGGGAAGAGATGGAAAATATCTTGGGGACCTGAAGTGTGACCTCAGTCCTCTATTGATATGTGTTAGGTCTCCATCTGTTCCGCAAACATTCAGGAGTGGGCGTGAGTCAGGGTGCTGCAGTCAGCAGGACCGGCTGTGCTCAGGTGCGTGCGTGCCTGTGCTTGCAGGGTTGGTCTTCAGGTGACGTGACTGGGCAGTGCATCTCCCTTTGCCAAAATAATAGTGCGTGTCAGGCTTTCCTTTTGGTTGCTTTCATAGGTTATTATGTAGGACATCCAAACTGTCCTTCTAAATATGGTGAGATTTAGTAAAAGGAGTATTAAAGGAGTACAAGGAAATTAGAATGGAAAGCTAAAGCAAGGAAGGCATTTATAAATGATTGAACTAAATTATACTCACTAGAATAAGCTGCAGCTGTGACAGCGATGTTTCTTTCTTCAGGTAAATAACATTACCCATCATTACTGGTTACACTAAAAGGCCATAATTCCATGTTAACATGCCTTATTGAAGCCTGATAAGTCATAGCCTAATCTCCATTACCAGACTGCCCATAAATATTAGAGATATGTGGTACGGGGAAGGTAAGGAATGAAATCTGGTTTTGACGCAGCAGTATCAGTGTTCGCTGGCCTCTGACGGGACAGAGCTGACTCACTTCAGATAAAGCAATTCCTGTAACGCATATGATGACTTTTCATTTTCATTTAATTAAGTGTAAAGCTGTTTTGTCACCTTTTCAATTTTTTTTTTAAGGAAAGAAAGATAATTATTTGGTCAAAAAAAGCCTTGATGCCTTTTGCACATGAGGAAATAGAAACAAATTGCAGCTTTAAGGTTGTGAGTGCGTTGTGGTGTTGTACCGCAAACACAATACCACTGTTGTTTGCACTTCAGTAAGTTACTGCTTTTTGTCGACAATAAAACCACAGGCTGTTGAAATTATACAGTGTAATACTGGAGTCGAATCCACATGCTCAAGTGATCCTGTGTGGCTTTGACATTTTATTAAATTGATGAGTAGGTAAAAGGTTGGGGGTTTTTTAATTTTTTTTTTTTCCCCTTGCTGCTAGAGATTTAGTGAAAACAGAGAAACCCAAACCTTTCCAGTTAACTATTCCTAGAAAACATAACTGGAATTTTTACTTATTCATGCCAAAGCGGTGAAGGATGTACATCCTTTTGGATGAGGTGGTAGTAGATGACACTGTAGTCTCTTCTGTTTGAACTTCTGAACTTCAGAATTCCTGGCAAATTTCAGTCACCATTTGTTTATTACAGGAACCTTTAGACTGAAGTTGAAATCAATGGCTTAGCTTTGTTTGGTGACCCTTTCAAAGAAATCGCGTGCCAAATCCTCTGAAACAATTTCCATTGAAAAGCTCAATGCATTTTTTCCCCTCCCTATCCTACATGACAGAACGAGCAAGAGCAGTGCTTTTAGTATTTTTAAAGTAACAGGATTGGCAAAGAGAGGTTGGATACTGTTCCGTTACTAACCACAGGTGAGTCTTCCTAACTCTGCTGTCCGTTCAAGTTATAAGAGAAAGAATTCTAATGGAAAGAGCAGCGCACAGATACCTGTCTTGGACAGCCCATTGCTGGGATGGGGTGGGAAAGGGAGTGCTCTGTGGGGGATCCAAAGGGTAAATCATTTTGGGCTCTAATGGAACAAAAGCTGAGCAATAATTGGAAAAATCCTGTCTGCAAGAAGAAGAAAGTTTAGGCCCAGCTGTGTGAGTAAATCAGCGTGGAACCAGTTAGGGCACGAACTCGGGTGGTAGGGAGCTGTGTGCGGTGAACCCGGGGAAGCGGTCCAGCTCCCCAGCTCCAGAGATCAGTGGGTCTGGGTTTGAGGAGGACCCTGCCCGCGGTGTAACATGGATGTGCTTGTGGTATTTACCCCGGGAAGGCACGGGTGTGCACAGCGTTGTTCTGAAGACAGCCGCCGTGGTTTCGCAGAGGGAACAGTGAAATTTATTTCTGCTGCTCTGTTGTGTGTTTTCCTCTGATTCAGGTTCAAATTTTACTGGTTTGATTTCATTGTTCTTGGTTACCATTGTATGCTTTCACAGCTTACTTTCCCTGCCTCGGATTTATTGAGGTAGCATGAGGGGAAAAATGAAATGAAGCAATATATTTTGCTTGTCATTGTCTTGCTGTCAGTTGAGTCTTAGTGGTACCATTAGTCATTTTATGACACATTACCTTCCCTGGTTGAGTTTTGCTCCCCATTCAGTGTGTTTGGCTGAATTTTTAAACATGTTTTTGTGGGTTTCCATGCATCCTGCCACTGAAAAGCATGCTTTTCATAAATTGAGTTAATTTTTATGCTTTCAAAGCTTTCCTTCCCTCACTCCCCTTCTATCAGTCTGTATTTGTGAGAGCTTTCCAGGGCTGGAAGTGAGCTTTCTCTTTGTTGACACAATTAGCTGGCTCACAGTGTGAGTGTGACAGTGAGTGTGCACAGGTCTGGTGGAATGCAACGACAGAGCAACCACAGATCCCCCAAGAAAACTGTAATAGTCAGGGTGACCAAGGAATCTTTCTTTCTGTAGAGCCCTGCACTGTAGGGGTGCATGTGACAATCTCAGGGGTTATTTTATTACTGGGATGTTCAGAATGGTTGGCTGGGTTACATTTTGCTTGGTAGCATCCGGTTTGGATCCTGTAAGATCATTGCTACAGCAGTGATCACTGTTGTGGATGCTTAATGAAGTCCAGGAGACTTCATTCCAGGTGGTTGGAGATGGAGCTGGAGCTGAGCACAGGGCACACTGTGCTTTCCTTCTCCTTCCTTGCAAACTCTGAGTATGGTAGAGATTTTCATTACCTTCCTATAGCTGTTGAAGAGAAACTGAAGCTTATTTTCTGTGTGTGGAAGCTGTGGAGCCCTTTCTGTGCGTGTGTGCGGCTTATGATTCCGATTAATAACAAGTGGTTTATGAAATATGGTCACAGGAATAGGCAAGTGTACTTTGGCAGCAAGGCAATGCGATAGTCGAGGAGTTGAGCGCAAGGAGCAGGTTGTTAGTGCCACCCCTGCAGTATCCTCCTCTGTGCGCTTTGAAATGGTTATCTTTGGGCTGTGCTTGCATTCGTTGCCTCTTGGGCTCCACTGCTGGAAATGTGAAGCTTCTGATGGCAAGTAGCTGGCTGACTTGGTAGTTAGCTGCACCGGTTAAAACAGAGGTGTGAAAAATATCACCAGTGGAAGCTTTTAGCTGAAGGCTGCAATTGCAGAGGAAAAACTCTTTCTAAACGCTGACTCTGCTGGTTAGGGGAACATTAACCATGTCCCTAATCACAACAGTTTGATTTTGAGCATTTCTTACAGTGATCATTCACAGCTGAAGACTGTGTGAAGCCTTTAGTAAATCACAACTGAAGGGCAGGCAGTGAAGAATCCAAGAGCAGAGAAAGAGTGTATGGATCAAGTGAACTGGGTTTTTTTTCCCCCCTCAAGTGAAGTTGCAGGCAAGGGTTTTTTGTCCTCTCCACAGGCCCCTGCCATCCAGTTCTCCAGATCCCACCTTTCTTGAAAGTAAAACTTGTTTCCCTCTGCTCCCTGCCCCCTGATCTATGAATCATACCGTTGTCTCCCTTGGCGTGAACCCACAACTGTGTCTCTACAAAGTGCAAGATCAGACCAGTCTGGAAACTTAGGCTGTCAAGTTCAATTTAAAGAAAGAGGATTTTTATTTAGTTTGGTTTCTTCAAATGTGAACATCAGAAAGACAAGCCAATGGCATCTACCACATAATTGCTACGTTGTGTTTAGGGTTATAAAGCTTACTGTTATACTAACACAGACTGGCATCTGTTTTGTTTCAGCTTTAGTGATTGAAAATTACCAATAAGCATCATTCTTTTGAGACCGAGTCAGATAATACAGGGGGAAGTGCAGCCAAGCAGCCCACTCAACATGGGACTGTTACCCCTACTAAAATGTCTCTGTGGGTGACTTGGATGTTGGTAAGGAACTTCCCTGTTGGTTTGGAGGAAAATTCTTTTGAATGTAGACAGTAATTTCATAATTAGCCCTTAAAATTAAATGGTAGTGAAAACCAGGGGAACATTAAAGATCAGAAACATTAAAGCATCTGTTTTGTATTTTAGCTGTTCTCATCTTGATCCTTCATGCTACCCTTGAAAAATGAAGTGAAAAAGATAGTGTGCTTTGAGTTAGCGTGAGGACTGGTTAGGAGGGTGAAGATGAAAAGCCCCCACTGAGATGGCCATAAGCACAGGCCATGGGGATGCTCTGAAAGGACAGTGAATTATTTTTGCACAGTCAGAAGTGTGTGCACTGAACGGGCAGATTTGATCTTCACAATCTTTAATATCCACTGGTGTAAAGTTTAGTCTGGGTACCGTAGCTTTCGAGAGTCCATCGACACAACAGTGATAGGCGTACAAAGTATGGGTCTTCCTGTCTCAGCGTGAGCTCTGTGAGGTCAGGTTGTTTCCATAGCTGTTCTCCACTTAAGTTTTTAATTTTGCTTGTGAAAACCTGTTGCTCAAAAAGTGGCAGAAAAAGATGGCACTTGTATCAAATGACTAAAATTCCTTGGTTTAGAGTGAATCCGTCTTTTTGGCCATTTCAGTTGCCTGGGTTGCGTGTACGCAGCTAGTTTGGGAAGACACATAAATGCTGCTTTTCAGAAATGGGCATTCTAAACCAGATCAGTTCCTAATTATAAGGTTAGTTAAGCTCAAAATATTGGAAGTGTTTTTAGACAGTGTCTAAACACTTCTGATATTTTTTAGACAGGAGACTGCAGCTATTAACTACGTTACTCTAAAAATCACACCTTTCTTTCTGAAGTAGGTGGAACCACATGGCTGGATCAAGCCTTACAATTATTCTCCACCTGTCAAGAATGTCTGTGTCCAAAGTTACAGCCTGAAGCTCTGTAAAGTGGAGCTGTTTGGGGCTTCATTTCTGTCCCTGCTACTTGAGGAAAGGCTTTTGTCATGTAGACATATGAAGCTTTTCAGTATGCCCATTGATAATTGGCTAGACTGAATCACGGATTAAAAAAAAATAATCAGGGAAATCAATTTAGCGCTCTTTAGCTTGGCATTGTAGAGAAGGAAGATACATTTTAATTGCTTTTCTAGAATAGTAGAGGTGTTTTTAAGCGTTGAAAAACATTTGCATTAATGTTTAGTCTAAACAGTGTTTAAGATATTTTCTGTCTAATTTCTTCTTCCTGTGTAGACTTTATTTTTAAATGGCAGTTTGTTTTTCTGTAAAATGAAGTGTAAGGTGATGACTGACATGACAGCTATACCCAGCAACTTACATGTTTGCCTATTCCTAGGGCCTTCATTCAAACTGAAAAAGAGACTAGGTAGAGAGAAATCCTTTTGAGGAATGCATTAGTGAAAGATTTTGTAGGATCAGCAAACGTGTGGTCTTCTGAACTGTAATCTTCCCATCAACTCCATGTGGGTTTCTTGCTTTTTGTTTGTGCTTTTCTCTTTTCTCTTGGGAGTGTCTATGTGAGACTTGGAAGCTCAACTCTTCCCCAGCTGTAAAGGAAAGAATGGCATTGTTTCCTTCCTTCTGGAATAGACACTGCTTGTGGAGAACCCAGGGCCATGAAGTCCTTGTTCTGAAATACCTAATGGAGCAGGCATTGTTTTGGCACCGAAGAGAAAAATGTGAAACAGCGCTTTTCCTTGGGTCTGCAATTGCACACACACGGTGATGATTCATGAGAGAGAAGTGTTGAAAGGTAGCAGTGGAAGCTGAACCTCTGGCGCACGGATCCTGCCTGTGGTCCGCGGTGCCAGCGATGCGCGTGTCCCGAGCCTGGTATTGCAGCAAAAAGCCACCTGCTTGGGTTTGGGTACTTTTTCTTTTCAGCAGTGCTACCGACTTGTGCTACTCGCTGTTCAGATGCTCTGGGTTGTGCCACAAAGCTGGTCAGAATCGCCAGCTGCAGCCGAGACAACAGGAACCCGATGCAGGGTATGGCAAGGTGCTGAGACCCAGTTGTGTTTAACACCTTGTTGAAAGAGCAGCGAGATCTTAACATTATCGATCTTGTCATCATGGTACTCTCCTGCCTCTCCTCGCCTTTATGCCCGTTCCACTTACAGGAGTATTTTAAGGCTCTGAAATGTTAACACTTTAAGTATCTCTTGAAAACATAAAGGGAAATCATGGATTTGTGTATGACAGTTGAGCAAAACTAGGCTGGTGGCATCTCCAGACTAAATTTTTGTCCTTCCAGACTTACTGTATCCTCTCAGATCAGCCAACACCTGAAAGCCTGTGCTTTGTGGGGAGCTCTTTTATTTACTGAACTGCAGCATGCTGCCTGTTGAACTGGCAGCTGGCCACTAGGATGTTAACCTCTTGAATTGATCTCAAATGGGGTATTTTCTGACTGCTGACACTGCTCAAACCTCTGAAATCCACCAACTTCTCTAACACTGCTTTCAGGGACGAGACTGTGTAACAGATGTACCTCATCTTTTGCAGGGTGGTCTAGGCTGTTGTGGTTTAGAACTAAAATGTATTATTAATTAATGCTCATAACACCACCATTATTATTAGTGTTATTTATTCACAGCTGCTTTGATTCCTCTTTCTTCAGTCTCAGCTGCAGTGCAAGGGGCACCATAAAACTTGTGGTTTGAAGCCCTGGTGGGGAGGGGTGAGTGGGGCAAAGGGGATTCCCTTCATGGGGAACAAACACAGCATGTGAGGCTGATTTCTGCTGGGAAAAGGGCAAGGAAAAGGAATGGGAAAAAAAAAGATGAAGTATCTCTGAGGCCAGGAGTGCCTCTTTGTTTAAACAAACTTTTGTAGTTTTCAAAAACATTAAAAAATCAGGTTGAAGGGAGTTGGAGTGGAATTGTGGTACATCCATCCCAGGCAGCCAGGTGGAGGTTTCAAACTTAACCAGAGCCATGTAGCTGCTGTGGCAATACTTGGTGCCTGCCTGGGAGGAAGCTTGGGTTTTTTGGTGCCTCTCCCGCCTCCTGAGGGCTGCAAAGATCCCACGTTACAAGTATGCAAACATGGGAGGTAAGCTTTTAAATGAGCCTGCAAATAGAAACTGTACCCCAGTTTCAAAGTGGCACTAAGTGGGGGGGGGGGGGAACCCTGCCTGAGCTGTTGGTATGAGAGAGAGCTTTATTCCAGGCAGACTTCTAAAGTGCCTATTTCCAATACATATTCCCAGCATTTATCAGAGAGCATGCCTTGGGCCAAGTTTTGATGTTTCTCAGGTTTTTATTCCCAGGGCCAACCCATGCTCAGTGTTCATTAGTTAATAGAAGCACCACATGACCCACACACTTGGCTCAGAGTTCCCCAGCCATCTTGTTAGCATTTGAAGTCGTAGTATGACTTTCATAGATTTCCCCAGCAAGCTCAATAACTTTATGTTTGGAGAGTTTGAGCCAACTGGTCCCTTTTCCAAGAGAAACACTGCATGCTCACCCACTTAAAACAAAAGAGAGAGGAAAAGGGTTCATATGGCTTGTGTTTTCTAGTTTCTCCCATGGGGCTGCATAACTGCCCTCCTGAAATATGTTTTATGATAGAATAGTGGCTTGCAACTTTTTTTCTTCTTGACTTCCCTTAAAAAAAATAAGTAAAAAAGAAATCACTGAGGTGCTAGTTGCAGTGGAGGGAATTTAACCTCACTTGGTGGTGGGCTTGTGGTATTGATAGTGAACTTTTGCAGACTCTTTGAGAAGTACTCAAATACTACAAACTGGAGGACAGAGCTGTAGAAACTCGGATGACAACTGCAATAATGTGGCTTCCCTACCCTCAGCAACGGACAGGCTGTCTCTACCATCTTCTCATCCACCCCAGTTTTGGATTTGTGAAAAGGCTGAGTGGAATCAGATGGTTGCTGGTAGACGTAACCAGTTAGAAGATGCTAAGGGGGAAAGTGTATTTGCTTGAAGCAGCCTCTGGGGATATTGATGAATGAACATCTGGTAAAAATTAAGTATTGCTTACTGTAATAAAACAGCAAAATGCAAGGGGGCCGACTGCCGGGAGATGGCTGATGGTATAGAGTGCCATACATTCTGCAAACTGCACAGGGGTCTCTTCTGCTGCCTCTGCCTGGAGCCCTTCCCAGCCTCAGTACAGCACAGGTAGCACCTACTGCCCTTTCTGGGGCCCTGCCCCAGCCCTGCTTAAACAGCTGTTCTCTAAACCACCAGGGCTCTGCTGCCTGGAATCCCAGCCAGTACTCTGAAGTGACTTGTGACCGTGACAGATGATTCATAACCACATGGATTTTATTGATGTGGTCAAACTGTGATGCCTTTTGGGAAGGAGGAATTTTCAGAAAATCGGGTCCCTTATTGTGAAAAGGGCCAAAGAGAAGTTTTAAAACTGGTAAAAATAGCCATCTGGAATTAAAACAGCTTTCTTCTTCAGTGTTGCATCCTGATTTGATGGGTCAGTTTAGTTTCTGACTATCAGTTTCTATCTAAGAACTTTCTTGATGCTTTCTTCTTTGTCTTGGCCAAATGCGTTTCATATTACGGTGAGTCTGCATTTTGCTGATCAAGGTAACAACAATTCTGTTTACAACGCAGCAAAGATAATTGTTAAGGAAGCAGAAGGGCTGAGTTTCTAAGGAACTTCAGAATTTTCCAAAGAGCTTAATAAAATAATTTAGGTAAATTGACAGCATTCTCTATTAAAACAAATTACACACATCACGTGTTCACTCCTGTCAAGTGTCAGCAGTGGCTTGATTAATGCAAAGTAATGTTGTCTGGCTGATTGCTTGAAGCTGTCCATAAAACCTTGTATTTGAATGTGGGGTTGTACATTAATGAGCTGGGGGAACATTCTTCACTCTGGATGATGGTCCAGCTCCAGATTTTGACCAGAATTCTGTTCAGAATTCTGGAAGGTGAAGGCTAAACCGTTTGATTTGCATGCGCTCTCTGTGCGGGAGAAAGAACATCGTGTGCTTGAGACTGCTTTTTCAGGAAGGGGTTTTGCTTTGCCTCCTGCCTTTGAGATGGCACTGTCACACTTGAGCCCAGGGCTGATAGACCCCCACTGTCCCTTGGCCAGACTAGTGACCCACATTTCCAGCTCTGACCTGCCACCAGTCCAGAAGAATAGTATCTTAAGAAAGCTTATAGAAGGCCATACAAGCCTCGTGTTTCACAATGATTCTTTTAGCATAGACTGGTGCCAAGCCACTTTGATGGCAAAAGCAAGCCACAAAAATGTGCCTTAGGGGCATCATTTAAATATTTAGCACAAACTTTTGATGTCTCCTTCACATACTCTTCTTTTTTGATTAAACTGCAGAGAATTGTCCTTTCTTTGAGAAGCACCTTTTGAGAGTACCCCAGAACATGATGAAATGTCTCTCTTGCATATAGTTGTACAGTTGCATGGCTGTAGTCAGATTTTGCCCGTATAGATGTAATTTCTGTAGTTGATGAGAATTATTTTGCTGGAAGCAATTTCTACTGAATGATGGTCTTGGGTATTTGATATATCATTCTGTGCTTACCAGAAGGACGTTCTGGTTCCTATAAAAGATTAAGAGTTCTGCTTCATGTGAGCGATTTTATACAGTGTCACAGAGCAGCAAGGTTCATTTGCAGTACTTAGGTGCTGATGCACCTGAGCTGACTTCTATAAATCTACCTGGGTAATTATCTGAAATAGTATTTAGTGCCCCAAGTGTACCCAGTGTGCTTACCAAACACAGAAAGAAGTATTTTCTCTGAAAAGCATCTTTCAGGTGCACTATGTGTCAATCTCTATTTATTTCTAGTCTTTCTCACTTTCCAGCTGATCTTTGACCAATTTAAATAAATTGACCTTTGGGGTTTTAGAGATAGAAAGGAATAAAGATGTGACTAAAATGTCACGAAAACCGCTGGGTTGACTCTAGGGATCTCTGCACCATGTTATCTTCCCTTTTATCTAAAACTTGGTTCTGATGTGCTTTGATCTTTGAGGATTTTTTAAAACATGCTTTTTTATGTGCAAATAGCCACTAAAAAGTTTACAGATTCACAGCATGTGTGCTGTGTAAGGCTCTCTCAAGACTGCTTTTGATACATGACTATATCCACAGAAAGAAAACCTTGAGCCCCTAAGCAAGCTTACTTTGCAGGGTAATACCTGGATCTTAGGCAGTGTGTTTTGTCTCTGGGTATTGAGGCTTTCTAAGGATTTGGTTTCATTCCCCTCATTTTACAGGTAGGGAGAGAGAATAGGAACTGGGAAATAGTTGTTTCAGCATGGGAGTGGGGAGACAGAAAGAAGGAATAATTTTCATTTCCAGAAGGGCTGGGGAATGGAGGCACAAATAGCAACTGCCATGCCTGAAAGCCCCGTCTTGTACTCTGTAGTACTGCATATGCTTTTTCTCCTGGGCATGCAGGCCTACAGCTGATGAGATACATGATGTCTGGTGTTTGCTTTACATGAACATCTATTTTTATTTTGCAAAGGCTTTTAGTATCTCATGAAGACGTGTTTATTGTGCCTTAAAATCTAATTTTCCCTTGCATGATTTTCAGCCTCTGGAGGTCTTTCAGTATCTCAGTCAAAAGCAAAGCCTGTTTTTTTTTTCTGTTTGGCTCCAGCAGACATTACAGAGGCTAAGCAAAAAAAAAAATCTGTGTAGCTTTTCTATTTATTTGTACTGCAGCCTTATTTGGGCTCTGGTAGAAGAGGAGTGTGGTGTAAAGGCTGCAGTGAATGCAGTACAAGTGGTGTTGGAGGAGAAAGAAGAGGAAGGGTATTATCTTTCTGATTGCATGTTTAACTATGCATCCTAGCAGCTGAACATTTTCATGTGCTTAACTAATTTGTTGTAAAACAAGGCTAGCTGACAGCAATATTCTAAGGAATCTTAACTGGAAATGGTCATGCAAATTACTTGGCACCTTTCAGTGACCAACAAAGCCATTAGTTTCCTTGGAGAATATTGAGAGCAGCATTAATTAAATCAACAGGAATGGACAGGAAAATGAGTGGTAGATAAGCAGATGTTCAGAGAGAAGAAAAAACCCAAATTCATCGAGCAGGACACATGATTTTTGGGAAGAGGAAGATCCATTAAATACTTGGACAGTGGCATCCAGTGGTGAGCCCCCCCTCTTCCCACATCGTTCCAGCAGCCTTTCAAAAAGAGGCTGAGATCAGGGGAAGCCAGCACTGATCTTGGTGACCCCTCTCCGCTAATGCCTCGCCTCCTTGCCACCTCCTGAGAACTGGCACAGCTTTCCTGCACCAGCAGGCACGTCTATCCTGCCATCTGTACTGCGTGCGAGGAGGCAAAGGTGCCAAATTTCAGCCAGGGTCTGGCGAGAGACTTGTTCTGCTTGGGGTGGGAGACGGAGTGGAAACTGAGCTCTTCCCCACACCTCTTTCAGCGCGTGCCTCTGTGTGTGATGCTGCCCGCTCTGCTGCGGGACCGGGTCGGGGTGACACGGGCTGAATGGTGCACGGCGCTGAGCTGCTGCGTGTGTGGGTCCCTTAGGCAATTCCACTGAGGCAGAGCAGGGAACTCAAGGTAGTGAGGAGGTTACAGCCCTGATACCTTCTTCTGCTGTTCTTCACCTGTTAGTGGCTGGCTGTTTTTTCACAGTGCGCTTTTTAAAGCGGCTGTAAACTGCACTCAAATTTGATTTTGCCAAATGCAAGTGAAAATGTCAGAACGTTTCTCAAATCCTGTTTTTAAACTACCAACTTCTAATGTGCTTTTCCCCCGGTATTTTCTCCTCTGTATTCTTTCTTCTCCTGTGATTCATGAGGTGACCCACTGCTCCTGTGCACAAAAAAAAAATCTAAGCATTATGTTCATAATGCGTAAGATCACACAAGCTAGTTTTTCCTGGCACATTTGTACAAGCTCCTGTTCTGCATATTGGAATATTTTCATGCTGGCTTCCAAAATTCATGAGCAAGGGCAAGCTAGGTTTCTATGTTGGACAGAAATGAAAGGATCTCGAAACATAGCCAATGACTGTAGAATAAAAGTAATTATCACATGCAGCAGTATGTAAATGTGTTTATTAGGAATGTGTACATCCCTTGTTAGTGTGTATCTTAGTGCCACAGTATCTTTGATTCTGACAGTGGTCTTGTGAACGTAATAATGCTGTTTTTCCCAGTTTGCAAAGCTTCATCCTAAATAACTTTCCCTTCAAATTAATTCTCTTGGCCCCTCTTCAGGCATAGTATTATTTTCTTTTCTTACCAGCCATTTAGTGATGTGGTTGACTTTGGCTTTCATATCCTGCAGGCCAGATCAACTACTTCCTGAAAAATATTTGACCAAGAGGAAATGCAAGGCAGGACAGATTGCTGATGTGTTCTGCTTTTGGCACACAGGCTAGATTGTGATGAGGCAGGAGAAGCTTGTGGAATAGCCTCAGAGGCAGCTGCAGCGGTGGGCTACATCAGGAAACTGCCTCCTGGAAACCTTTCAGTGCTGCCCCTGTGTTTAACAACCAAACACCTGTCTGTCTCCCACACACCCCTAATCAAACAGAAACAAGGTGCTGTGTATGTAGTGAGCAAGGGAAGTTTGCTAAACCTAGGGAAGAAACAAAATCTGACCTCTCTAAAGACAGAGGTGGTGTGGTGCAACGTTCTCTGAAGCGCTGGGAGAGCTTTTGTTGTCATCTTTACTTTGAACCACATCTGTGCAACATCTCTTGTCTTAAAAGCACATACCTGTCATTAAGTTTACATAATTAAACTTAATTTAATCCGAAACTCTGTTTCATTTCTTATAATGACCATACAGGCTGGTTTTCTCTTAAGCAAGTCCTAAAAAGTAAGAGCAGCAAAGCTTTTGGCCTTGAAAAGGGTGAAAACTTCTGAAGAAAACACCTTCCACTTTAACATATTTCTCTCAGGAAAGATATCTTCATGTCCCTAAGTTTGTCTGATCCAACCAAACATGCCACTCATGCAGCAGTACTTTGAATTGAATTAAATGTACTATCTGTGTTGTATTTGGTGTCAGAGGCTGTGCCATGCGAGGGGTGCAAGTTAGCCTCTCTGCGCCCGTCTCCTGCGGCCACCGAGCTGTCACCGCTGAACTGCGAGTGTGATGGAGCGTCTGATGAGTTTGTGTCCTTTCCAACTTGTGAAAGCTGTCCTGAAGGCTGGAAACAGGGAAGCAGTGAGCTCAGACCAGGGTGGCTGTGGGAGAAGACAGGAAAATAAAAAGCAGAGGCTGCAGCTCGGGATATGAACATCCCTTCCTTCCTGTGAGCAGTGGAGCAGGGCCGGGGACCGGCGTGGCGACCGGTGTTTGCCCACTAGCGGCTTTCCCAGCAGCTGTCATAATGTTATTCTTTTCAGCAGCCTCTTCTGTTTTTGTTAAGGAATTATTCCAAACATTTCAGCCCTGATCCTGTGAGAAGGAATTAAAAGTTTTGTCAGCTGAGCTTTATCCACTGCTTCCTTTCCTCCCCCCGAAGACACTCCTGATGGAGCTGTGGCCTTAATTACTCTGTGCAGCGTTCCGGGCACTGGATGGGCACAGGGCAGCCGGGGGGCCGAGTGACGCCAGGGAGAGTGGAAACGGCCATGCCCTGTGGTGAAGCAGCTCTAATAGACTTTCCTGCTCTGAGTGAGCGAGCCCTTAATAAGAATTGAAGGCTTATTCTTGCTGTGGGATACAGTTCAAAAGCCGTTGCGGGTTGTTGTGGGATGGTGCTGGGATGGCTGGTGCCATGGTGGGGGCTGAGGAGCCGGTGGTACCCCCTCATCTGATTGTTGCCCCTTCAGATGTTTGTTGCAACCAGGAAAAGGTTAGTAGCCGGGCCCTGGAGACTGGCTTACTGCGCATGTGCACGTGGAGAAGGAGCAGTGCTGAGAATTGAAGGCATAAAAAAGTGAGAAGAAACGGGCCGGTGGAGGCAGGAGTGTGAGGTAAAGCCCGTGAGCTGCCCGAGCAGGGAAACACTGCCACAGAGCTGCTGAAAACACGGGGCCAGGCACCTTGGGTGCCCTGGCAGGACCTTGGCAGGGCAGTTTGTCTCGGAGCCGGCAGGATCCTGTGCAGGTTTGGGAGGCTGTGCTGCTCTGCAGAGGGAGCAGATCTGGAACCCTGGCTCTGATACCCGCAGCAGCTGTCTGCGGGCTCTCAGCTGCAGGACAAGGGCATGAAGAAACCATCAATGGAAACGAACGCACAGTGAGGACATTCGAGTCAGCTGGTTAAAAAAAACTAGAAGAGGGAAGAGAAACACAACCCGGGGAGGGAGGTTGGGTTGTGTTGAAGTGCCGCTGCTTCCGCAGCACGTGTGAGGAATGGACACACTTCTGCGGCACTTCAGGATCAGCAGTCTCTGGAGATGGCTTTTTTTTTTTTTTTCCCCAATTCCTCCCCCCCAGTTCATTTCACACAAAAGGTCATGGCCTGACTTGGTCATGGCTGATTTGCAAAGTCATGCCCAGCCTTTTCTTGCTCAAGAGGGTTGTGAATGGTTCTGCTTTCACTCCAGTCTACTTGCTTTTTACCGTTATCTGCACTTTTGCCTGAAGTTAGGTTGTGATTTTTCTTGTTTTTGTAGTGATTTGCCTCACTTCTGGTATAATTTAGATGGGGAAATGTAATCAATCAATCAATCAGCATAGTAATTGCCTGTTTAGCATTGTCGACAGTTCAGAGATTGTCTTGCATTTAACAAATCCTCTCTGGTGGAGGCAGAGCTCAGAGGTCAGCATCTTCTGGCTCTAGGGATCCACTCCCTGGGGGGGCATGTGGCTCTTTTGGGGGGGATCCAGGGGGAGATCAGTGTGGTTTGACTTGTGTTTCTTGTAGCACCAGTGTAGTGTCCTTGAGAAGAACGGCAGTGATGGGACACTGCGGGATCATGGCTGGCTGCTTGACTAGCACATAATAGGAAATATTTCCAATAGAAATTGTAGTGGGAACGTGGTCAACTGATGTCTCAAGTTACTCAGATGTACAAGTGGTATTTCCTCATCTTTGCCAAGGTAGCATGGGGGATGTCATCCAGAATTTCAGCTGCTAGGGAATATGTTTTGTAAACTCTCTGGAATATGTCTCTGAAGAGGAGGATCAGTGCGTTGGAACGAAGGGAAAGTACAGCTTGCCTGTAGGACATGTAGCAGTCAAGGAGTAACATCAGTGGGTAAGCAGACTCAGAAGATGAAAGATTGCTTCTTGTGATATTATTTTCAGGGTCATTAGCTTTACTTTGTCAGGTAGCAAGACCCTAGTGGGTTTTAGTCAACCTACTTTTCTTGTCCATCTGCGTAACATCTTGCTGTTACTTGGGGACAGTCCCCAAGTCCCTTTTAAAAAAGCAGCAATCCAGAAAAATGGCAGTTCCTGCAGAGAAGCTATTTCAAATCATTGGTCAGTGAACCACACCGTTCTACTTCTGTAAAACCACTGCTTCTGCTCGTTGCAATGCTTGAAACATGTTAAAAAGATACGGCTTTGTCCCTTCCTCCTTTTCCCTTGACAGCTCCTGCGTGGAGATCCCAGACAGTTAACTTACACTGCCATTATCAGCAGGAGCTGGCTGGTTGTGTTCAGCAACCCCCAAAACCTCATACATTTTTCCAACAGTTTGATTTCAGAAGTTCTCCCGACAACCACATAATAACAAAATGTGAAATCAACAAACACTGCTTGAGATCACAACAGAACAGTAAACTAATGTAAAGGTCAGTAAGTGGCATTAAAATGTAAAATCTGAGAGCAGATAAAAACAAACAAGCTTTTGGATAGAAAACACCAGTGCATGTGAGCACACCAGAAATCTGAGCTCCAGTCCAGGTGCCTGCAGTTGACTGTGTCCAGTTAAACCAGGGGCATGTCTCGTTGGTAAGCGGTTCTCAGTAATACTGGTATGACTGGTTTTGTGTTCCTCATCCCACACATGCAATGTGCTGTACCAGTTGTAAGGTTTCTGGGATGGCTGAGCTCTTCCACACCAGTGGATGCTGTCTGCTCTTCCCTTCACCAGTCTAGGCAATTGCTTGATCCTCGGGTGGCAGGGAGCTGTTTTGCAAAACATCAGTGTCAGTTGTGCCAGCACAAGACTCCCTCCAATATACATACATATATAGATATATATATAAATTTTTTTTTTATGTGAAATGAGGGTCTTAATGCCTTCTGCCATTCTTCTTCCACTCTCCATTTCCAGATCTGAATGGATGTTGAAATAGTTGTGCTGCCACAACTTGCAGCAGGGAGCGTATAGTGGCGTGAGGCTGGGGGTGGGGTGGGCAGTAGAGGACAGAGCATGACAGGAACTGCTGTAAGCCACTGTTCCTGCCAAACACCCCATCACTGAACCGCAGCCTAAGTGCTACTGAAAGATTGAATAAATATTCAACAGCAGAAATATGGGAACGGAATTGTGAAATATGCCCATTGTGAATGAAATAAAAAATGAAATAGTTATTGCAGATTTGGACATCCGGTAGGAGAGTGTCTGCAGAATTGCTCTTAACAATTGAATCTTTTTCTGCTTATTGTTCAGACTTCCAGTGGAAGTTTTGAGATTTGGTTTTCGAAACCTGTTTAAAGACAGTCTTTTGACTACTTAACCCATTAAAAGAAGAAAAAAAAAAAGAGATATTTCCATTGCAGTCTAAACAGAGGAGGTAGGCACATCTTAAACTATAGAATGTCGTTAAAAAACATCTGATAAGGATTTTATTGTGGGTCTTTGCATGTTGTTATGATCATTTTAGAGTCTTTTCATTGGGGTATAGGGATATACATCATTAGGTAGTGTACAGAAAGTAAGACAAGATATGGCTGTAGAAATTACATGGCAATACTGCATCTAAACCAGCCACAAAGAAAAAGATAAACCTTACCAGGTTTTTTTGGAAGACTCTTTATAGAGCTCTGGGTTACATAAGAAACAAGTCGCCAGGTTTCCTACCTTGCTGGTGCTTGGTCTGATCAATGAGGCACTTGCTCTCTCCTGCCCGTCTCCAAAGGCTCTTCATGAACACCAGATTGCAGAGCAGGTGCTATGCGACTTGCTCTCTAGCAAGGTGATGGAGTACATTTGCTTGTGTCTTGCAGCAGCAGTTCATCTATGTTAGAATTTAAGTAGGTTCCTTGTTCTCTGAGAAGGTTTAAAAAGAAACAAAAAACCCAAACCAACCAAAAAAAAAAAAAAAATCAAAACCCCACCCTGTGTCTTTATCCATCAGTTGTCACTGCTGCGAGGTAGTTGGCAGCACGCTGCCTGGCAGTATGAAGCCGTGCATTGCCAGAAGGCTGGCAGGTATTTTTAGCATAGCCTGTTTGGCAAGGAAAGAGAGAAGTGTCCCTCTTTCCCCCTTGAAAGGAACAGGAACTGCAGGCTGTGGCGTAGTTGGATGGTTCTCGACTGTTGCTTTTTTAAGTCGTAGTGGGGTAACTGGTTTCCTTCACCTATTTGTAAAGAAATGTTTAATGCATGGGTGCTCCAGTTGCCACAGCTGTCTTAGCTTTTGCCTTTCCCTGTCTGTCTCTCCCTATTTTTTTCTCTCTTTGTCTCAAATTAGTGCCACAATTAAAGTGTGAAGCCTGCTGGCAGCTAACTAGTAATTACTGTACAATGAAAGAGAGGAACATCTGTCAAAGCCAGGACAAGATAACAGCTGTAATTGATTGCCACATCATGGAGCTTGACCACCAGCAGATGGCTGGGGCCAGTTTTTAATAACCCATCACAGCAGCGGTCCCAGGGATCCTGGGTGACTCTTCCGCGGTCACTGTCTGTGAATTCCACCTGTTCAAAAGCAGCCGTGTGAGGCTCCGTCCTTTCGCTTCCTTTATTTGATTGTACTTATTCTTAGATCCATGCTCACCTCTGAAGCAGTGCCACAGAGCAGCATATGCCACTGCTCTCGCCAGGCAGGGAGGAGCAGGGAAGAGCGAGTGAGGCACTGGAGCTGCAAGCGATGACTCGATGGGAATTGGCAACACTTGGCGCTCTGCGGCACAGGAAGTGCCTCCAGTCACTGAAGCACTCCGAAGAAACACAGAAGCAAGTTCAAATTCACTGCAAAACAGAGGGATCCCTTCAGAGGCAAGCTTTTAAAAAGCAAATGAAGGAGGGAGCCATTTACTGCAGAACATGGGGCTCCTGCATCAGAATTCATCGCTCTTAAGTAGCTGCCCTGTGATTGTAGGGTTTGGTACCCCCTAGCCCCCCAGTTCATAGCTCTTGCTCTCATCTCCTGCATTGTGTCTCGATGGAAGTGTTGAAAGGAAAAGGTCTGAGTTAATTACAGCATCACTATTCATAAAACCTGCAGACTAAGACTAACCAAGGAACTGTCATTGTTTCCACTACAGTGTCAGCCCTCTGTTTGACCATGTTGTTAGAGCACGTTTGTGGCACGTTCTCTGCTACACCAGAAATGTTACTGAGGAGGTGGAGAATGAAAAATCTGGAGATAAGATTATAACTTTTATTACACGTAATGGCACTTGCTTTGCGGTAGCAATGAGATAAGGCCTGAGGAATTGCCCTTACTCTGAAGTTTTCCTTTTCTAGTCACATACATACGTACAGAAAGAACATGGGATTTTTCTTTTGCAGTGTCTTCAAACCCAAAGGAGTAAGTGTGCCTGGCAGGGGGTTGGGGGAATCTTCTGTTGTTTTCCATGAGAAAGCAGAATGTCTCAATGTAACTGAATTGTAGAGACTGTATGTGAATCCCAAAGATCTGCAGAGAGCCTGAATAGCTGCTGCCATTCAGCTCTCCTGGTGTTCAGTCACAGGGTTAATTGTTACACAATTAGTGCTGCATTTCAAAGGCAATAAGACAAATTAGCTCAGGTATCTGTGAGCAGTTTCACCTTGTGCACTACCCTCCTCCCATCCTTGCAGTGACTCAGTTGGACAGAGCTTCCTGGGTTATTGTGTAAAACAGCAGCTTGTTTTAAACAGTGCAATCTGTCATTAATTCAGCTAATAAATCACAGCGCAAGAATGAGAGTCTTGTGAGATTAACATCTACAATCAATTGGGAATTACAACATTGGCTTTCATAGGCAAAGCTGATCATTAAGTCATGGAAAATTTATTACCTTACAAATCTGCGTATAAAAAGTGTTGACTTGAAGCCTTTATAGATTGTACTTATTATTATCAGATATTCAGGGTTTTTTGATGAAAGGTTAAATAACTGCAGTTGTTGTGCTCTGCATTTTCATTGAATTACAGAAAGTGATGGGCAGTTCTCTAGAGCAGACTGAATTTTTTTGTGAAGTGATCGGATTGAACTATGCTGTTCTTGTGAATCACAGTCCTCTTAGCATGACAATACCTGTGTTACATGTAGAGGAGGCCAAAACCATCTTGTTAACTGTTTGAACAAATCTGCAAACCATTTGTGTTGGTGCAAGCGAAAGTGAGGCATGTATGTTATTTTTCCTCTGTCTGCAGTGGGAGCCACTGTTGGAGCCACTATCAGGGCTTTTGTATCCTGTAATAATAAAAGTAAGTCAGTGGAAGTTTCCTGTTAAGGAAAACATTAGATATTTATACAACATAAAAAGCAGACCAAACAACATAGGATAGAGAGTGTCCTGGATCTGTTGTGATCATTCAGAGTTTCTCCATCCCTAAAATTAAGCACCTGCTTAAGTGAGAGCAGGGGTTCTGCTCCTTAGGTATCGGTGTAATTTCTGTTTAAAATAACCAGAAGGTGACAGGACAGCACGGACATCAGATTAGAGTTTTGTGATGTGCAGACGTAGCAGTCTTAAATTTAATTGCAAGTGTTTACTGGATATTTTTATTTTTAAACTGGATTTTTAATAGTTGCATCACGTAAAAAGCTGTGCTGATGTACTGATATGATCCTGGTAACTGGTCACTTGAGTCCCACACATCCAACTGGTGCTGTGTTCTACCTTGAGGACAAGGTGCTTTTCTGGGCTGGAGTGTTTTGTGAAATGCAAGAGAACAGGTATTTAAGGGATCCTAACCCAAGTGCTGGTGTCTGTCTTAACCTGATTTGGGAAGACCCCTCCCTTTTATTTTAATATATATGTTGTCCCTTACTGTACATCCCCACTGTTTTTTAGTAACAGGAGAGCTATGGACTAAGCTGGAAGCTGGTGCCAAGGCGGCAGTCGGTGAATTAGATGCTCAGTGGTTTAGGCGCAGGCTCTGGAGCCCAGGTTGGTGGGGGCTGAGGGCAGGAGAGGAGGCGATGTCAGCATCTGGGGCGCGTGCCAGCTTGGTGCCATTCATGCCGCACGCTGGCCTCGCAGCCCTGCTGGCAGCAGAGCAAGAAAGCGAAGAAATGGAGGGGGAGGGCAGAGGATGTGGGGAAAACAGCTTTGAAAAAAAATAAGAGAAGAGAGAGCAAATGCAGGAATCAATAAATGAAGAAGAGCCTGTATGTTGTGTGGACGGGGTACAGTACCAGCTGGGACTACCTGAAGCCCTTGCGCAGCTTCAGAGGTCAATTCCCTGTCGCTTCACCCCTGTGCCTTGTTGGTGGCATCTCGGGGTTAGTGTCCTTTGCATTTCTATGCATTCCAGAGTGGTGGAGACAGCAGCAGCCAGCACACTTGACATGGAGAGCCCCTTTGTGCTCCTGACTCCCGCGTGAGCAGCAGGTCAGCGAGTGAGCAGGGTTTGAATAAGCAGCCCTTGTGTCTTCATGTGTCTCTCTGATCCCTTGAACAAAACGAGCATACGAAAGGCAGTAAGGCAATATGAAGGCCTCCTAAATGTCACCGTAATGTCAGCAGCACTGGGAGCAGAGCAGCCTCCAAAGAGCAGAAAGCTTTGTAATATTTATAGAAACAGAATTTGTTAAAAATACATTTGCCTGTTACAGTTCAACCTTTTGGAAACTTTACTCCTTTCAGCTCTGGGAGTCGGTGGTGAGTTGGGAGTCTTTGCGTGTGTTTCAGCTTGGGTTTAAGTTGTTGCAGTCAGCCTGGGTTCCTAGCAAATGCTAGAAACCTGAGAGTTTGGTGATGATGTAGATCAGGGAAGAGGCACGGTCCTTCTACCGAAGGAGCTCAGACTATTCTGAAATAAGCCTTTTTGCTGTCCTTCTCCCTCTGAACATGAAGAGCCTCGGGACCTGTTTTGCATTTGCAAAACAAGGGTCAAAGTGGTGTAAAGCAGATAGTGATTTGTCTCCTACCAACAAGTGAGAGGCAGTGCATGGGATACCTGGCACCCTATCCCTGGAACACCCTGTTCTGTCCCTTGGTAGCTTGGACTCTGGAACTGACTGCCAAGAATAAAGCAGACCTGCCTGCTTGTTTTTGCAGAGCTTCATTGTATGTCCTGTCACCATGATCATGGGCATGTAATGCTTTTGCAGCCTAATAAAATGGAGCTGGAAAACAACCAGGAAATGGAGCTAGAGAATGCTGTGAAATTATCAGAGTAAAACTTGTGCCTTGTCCCATGTTGCGCGGGAATCCCAGCAATGGCTCAGTTTCTTGTGCTGCCCGTGCAACAGCAGCAGTGTCTGGCAGCAGGCAGGCAGCATCCCTGACCCAAATGGTCCAAGTTGTTTCCTGGCACACAACCCCAGCCCGTTTGAACAATGGGGAGGTCTGGTCTGTGTGTTCTGCAGAGCAATTTTTGCTGTTAGCACTGTTGAAACCACTGCACTTCATGGTGTCATATGGGTTCCTCACCTGAAATCACAGGCACCTACACAACAGAAAGTTTGTTTCCACTTGCTAAAGCAAGGAAGAATTGCTGTTTCTTTTCTTGCTTGTTTATTTTTTTCCTTGCTCTTTATTTCTTGTCCTGTTCCTTAAGGGTCAGTGCTTCTCCAGTTTGGGAGAGCACCCGTTTAACGTTATCGGCCAGTACCACCTCCGGGACCGCTACGTGACAAACTGCTGCCTAACAATGCTGTGAATCCCTCTCCCTTCTCTCTTCCTTCCCCTCCTCCCAGCTCCTCATTGCTTAAATTCCTGATGCTTCTAGTGAGCAGGAGGCTGGAAGGTGAATTGATTTCTGATCTCTAGCTTGGTGCTACAGAAACCTAGGCTTGCTGTTCCCATTTACCTGAGCTTTGTTTCAGTGAGGTAGAAAAATATCTCCAGTCCTCCTGTCTCTGTTGTTGAGGTTGATCAGGCAGCTGCTGTGTTTTAGAGCACGAAGTAAGGCTAGATATGATATGTTCCATTGTGGGAGTAGGAAATCTTTCTTTTGTTCTGTGTGTTTGACATTATGCAACATTTCCTGCTACCAGATTGGCTACTGTGCTGCTTGCCTCTCGCTCGTGCCGTCTTGTGCGCGGCAGCACGCTGGTGGAGAAGAGCACTTGCGGAAACCATATGTTTTGCAAAGGTATTTTCTCCTTCCCTCCCCACTGTTCTAAGCGGGAAAGACCCAACAGAACATGGGACAACTCCTGTTTGTTTCCCTTCCTTGTGCATGAAAGACGCCGATGGACTGAGAAGTGCCAGAGCTGAGCAGCAGAACCGAACTGTTTGTGCCCTGATGTCACAGCAGGCGGCCCCAGTGTGGGCAAGGCAGCTGGCCAAGGGTGGCAGCCACATGAGCTGTCCCGGGTCCCACTTAAATGGGCCGTTGTTTGTGGGTTAACACTGTCATGTCTTTCCATTCCTTGCCCCCGCTCACCATCATCGCTCACCCAGGAGCTGAGAATCCACCCAAGGGAGCGTGGCTTTGTTTTACTTGCTTGGGATGGCTGCGGAGTGACGGGATGGGGTCGTGCTGCTCAGGGAATTAACAGTGCTTCTCTGCAGTTTGTGAGCGCTTGGATTACAGTGCTTTTTTTCTTAATGACCACTTGACTGCAGGTGGTGAAGGATGGCTTTAAAATGTCCTTTTAAAATTACTTTCAGACTCCACAGAGAAATACAAAATTGTACTTTTCCTCCAAGAGAGCTGTGGCGGTGGGTGCTGTGCTACCTGCGTGTGCCGTATAGAAATACCTGCACCTTTTTGATATGTCTCTTTTATCAGTTTCTTGTAGTCCCGTCCCCCACCCCCAACTAAATTACTCTGGAGGGAGGAGAAGGAGGAAGATTGGTTAGATGAGTGTTTATGTGTCTTAATTAGCGCTCTGTTGACAGAGATTATTTTGAGTATTTGCTGCAAAGTAGTTTATGTTCATGTAAAGCTTTTTTTTTTATTTTTAACTTGAAATTACATGTTTATTTCTTGCATGAAGTTATTGGTGCAGCTTTGTACCGCTGGCTGCTGATTACTTTTTGCAACTGGACACTTGGTGACGTTTTGCTTTTTTGATCAGTCACTTGCCCTCCATTGCCTGCAGGGTTCCCATAGGTAGTACTTACAGGGCAGGACCTGTGTCCCATTTGTTGTTAAGGTATTAACTCTGTATGTTATCGAAGGTAGAAGAGAAATGATGTGCACAGTGCTGAGCAAAGGTATTTCTTGTTTTCACTGGCTTTTTTATTTTTCTTTGTATTTTTTTTAGAAGATTGCACTAGCTTGGTTCATTTATTCTCATTGCACATCAGAAGTTGTGTAGCAAAACCTCCGCTATTCTGCATCTTGGAGAGGAAGTGAAGTTATCCCATGGTTTGAATGGATTTGTTTGGATCTTGTGTAGAAACTGGTCCAGCTCTCCTAGCCCCTAACTCTCTGGAACAAGTGCTCCAGAAGGGCTGGGGAGTTCAGCAGGGGCCTGCCAGTGAGCTTCTCTGAGAGCAGGATGCATTAGGGTCTGGTGTACATTGATGGCCCGTGCTCAGCATCCTGGTGCTCATAAATATCTCTATTTCACAAGCTGGAGACAGTGTCCAGTGTAAAAAAATTTCTCAAAGCCCTTTTATAGCGTTGTGCTGGTGTACAGTTGTACACCAAAGAAACCAAATTCCTAACAGGCTTCAACGTGAGGAGGCAATCTTCTCCTCATGCTTAGGAGAAAAGGTGTCCGTGTAGCAGCATCCTGGGCTTAAGTTGTCCTGGTGGCTGGTTTAATCTCAGGACTAACCCTAAGGTGAAAGTAGTGCATGGCTGTGGTGGAGGAAGGTTAATGTTTGAAATCCTTATGTGGAGGGTACTATAGCAGTTCACCTTTCAGGCTCTGTGCTATTGCACTAACAGCTTCCGACAGCGCTCCCTGCTTCCCCGTTCTCTCCCATCTCCCCGCTCTCTGCCCCGGGTTTTTGAGGAAAGGCGGCAGGAGCATTTCAAATCCGAACAGGACTTTTCCAATCCAGTGTGAATAAACGCCTGCCCGTGCGCTTTGCTGACTCCTTGGGTAATGTCCCTTTAAAGCAGCAGCTGCTGCCAGGGTCTGGACGCCGTGGTCACTAAATCATTTAGAGCTGCGCTGTAGCTGAGGGCTTCCAGCTTCGCCTTTTGTTACTGTCACACAGTGGGACCTGGAGCAGAGCCAGGGCTGCAGGCGCCCATTGTGCGGGGAAGCCGCACATCTGCAGGAGAAGAGGAGAACTGGATGTCAGCTGCCTGGGCAAAACTTCTCTAAAGTGCTGTCGGAAGGCCCTGAAAAGGGGCTTGGCAGGTTGGTTTTTTTTTTTTTGGTTTGGCTTTTTTTGCTGTTGTTTTTGTGGTTTTTTTCCTTCTTGGTGTGGCCAAGCTGTTCCAGCGTGTTTTGAATCCTGATCTGTGTCTGTGTTTTTAAGCTCTACCTTTCAGTTTGGTGGAGGGGATGGTGGTGGTAAGAGAAGCGTGGCCAGAATCTTTATAACTGTAATAGACTGCAACAAAAGGTCTATTCACTTCTTGATGAACCAGGGATTTACGTGCATTAGTCCTCACTCTGTACGGAGAGGAGAAGCCTGCCCAATGAATAGGGAAAATTCTTCTATTCTGTGGACCCCTCATGTCCTGTCATCCCCTCCATTCCCCCCCTCCAGTGCCAAGTCAGTCTATGGGAATGAAGTGTTTCTGCTCTTTGCTTTTTCGAACGTTAACACAGAGCAGCAGGAGGTCTTTTATTTATTTTAGCTTTCTGTTAATTTTAATTTTCGGTCCAAATGTGTGCAAACATAAGTAGGGATGGGTTTACATCACAGCCAAGATACTTGTTAAATGAAATTTGTGTATAATGTGTATATATAGAGAGAGTACAGAAACACCATGCTTGTCTCATTAGTGCAGTCAGAAGTAATTGCTCTGAGTCTGAACGCTTATGTTGTAGCAATGCCCACCAGATTTTTAAAAAGATTCGTGCTGCTGGATGCTGCAGGAACGTGTGCAGCCTGTCTCGAGGACAAGCTCTGCAATGGCAAACTGGTGCATGGTAACAGGGTGCAGTAAGCAAAAGTGAATGAGTTTGAGCTTACTCAACAGTTCCAAACAGAGCTGTTTTGTTTTCCTTGAGTCCAAAGAATAACTACTTCTCACAGTGTTTCTCTACCCATCCCACCCCCCAGTACTTCCTCAAAGACTGTCTTCCTGAGAGACCCTGAGATCGGCTGTGATCCACAGAGTCAGTCTTCTCCGTGAGAGTGGGCTGAGCCCATGCTCTGTATTTCGGGGGGAGGCTTGGGCTCCCACTGGCCACTGCTTGTCCCAAGCCATCCCAGGGCAGTACAGTTGTGGTGGAGACCAATCATTGGGCTTGGTCCATTGCGGAGTTGCTTGTGGATCTCTGTGCCTTGAGCTCCTGATCAGCGTCTGAATCTGCAGAAGCTACTGATGCAAAACACCTTGTGAATAGTGTGGAGACCAAATTTGCTGTACTGTGGAGTTTTCTGAGAGCATGTGTTGACTGGGGAGGATTATTCAACATAGCAACACATCTGTATGGTATGTGGTGCAGTGCAGGGGAAAACGGCAACTCCTGTGGCATCAAGCCCCTTCCTGTCAGCTAGTGCTGAGAGGCCTGACCCTTGGTGTGCGTTGATGTCCTTTTGTACAAGTCTGGTGGGGGAGGATAGGAAGAAGTGTGGCTTTCATTTACTAATGCAAGTACATTTTTCTCTAAGAGGCAATTGGGAACCGTGCCCCCTCGCTAAGGGCAGAGCTGATGCCGTGGTGTACGTGCTTTGGTGCTGGGAACGTGTCTTCAGCCTCTCTCCGTTGCACTCTGCTTTGGGAGCTTCGTTCAGACTCCCGTGCGTTGCCAAAATACGACTCTGTTTCTTGAGACATGGGAAAGACTCAAGTTCTTCATTCCTACCAAAGGCTAGTTCTCTGAACCCTCTCCTTGGGCAGGCATCGGAAGAACCATGGTTTTGTTTTTTCTTTTAACATTTAAACATGACCCTGTGCTACAGTTCATGAAGTCAGAGCTGTGAATCCCCACTCCCCTGAGGTTTTGTACTAGCTGCCTTCATCTCTGGGATAATATGCCAAGAAAACTCCCTGGATTTATGAAACCACAGCCTGACTGGATTATGCTAGCAGTATATTTGGAAATGCAATTGCTCTCTTGAAACCAAAAATAACAGTGCGCTATCTTTCATATGGCTCTCATACTGCTGATACAGCTAATGATTAGAGAAGCTTTGGAAAGAGTTATAGCAAATCATAAAAATAAATCTGAACTGAGGTAATAATTCAAGAGGAACCTTTGGGAAGTCTAGGCACGTCATGTTTTCTTGATTAGAGGTCACTCAGCCTTCATACTTTCTTGCTCTAGTCAGTTAATTCTGGAGAGCCAGCGTGTTAGCGCCCTGTATCTGGTCTAACCTAACTGAAGCTTTATTTTTCAAGGGATTATGTTTTGTAGCATTCTGACAGTCTTTTTTTTATAGTTACTGACAGCTGTAGATGAATTTTGAAAGGTGGATTAGCCCTCTTCCCTTCTTTATACCTTGCCTCAGCGTAGCTCGCTTGCAGTCCAGATGAATATAGCTGTGTTGGGTATTGGCAGAGACACTGCAGAGGCACCAGGGAATCCAGCACACCAGGCTGATCGCTTGGGCTCTACTCAGTGGGATGGTATTTTGGTTGCAGACGTGCTGCCACGGTGCCTAAAACACTAGACAGAAATCTGCCAGGGGAATTACAAGATTGATGCTAAAATTAGAGATAATATAGTCTACAGTGGGATTTGATTTCTGAAAGAAACAGCCAAGTTGAAATCTTGAGGATCATCCTGCTGCTAACAATGCCTAAATAGGTCTCAATAGGCAGGAGTTTGAAAGGGGAGCCCCCGTGAATTACTGACGTGTTCATCTCCGTAATTGCTTGCTGTGGGAGGGGGTGCGTGGTGGTGGTTAACGGCGTGATGGTCCAGAGCTGAGACCGGCAGATAACCGGGGGCTTTACATTATGCAAATGACCAATGCATTATTAGTGAGGCACTGCTCAATTTTTAATGTAGTACATAGAAGCGTAGTGATATTACTGCCATTATTTAATTAGAAAGTTGTCCGGGTAACCATTGCAATCCTACTTGGAATGTTTGCATGTTAATAACTGCTTTATACAAAGTTGGGAGTGCCTGGTTTTAATAACATCACATGTGTAAATACTGTTGTCTTCAGATTGCCGAGACCTTTTAGCAATACTGAGGGGAGTGAAGCAGTCTGTATACAAATGTTTAAACTTCATTCTGACCTTGTAAATCCTGTTTTCTCCCCAAGTGCAAATCTGGTGCAATGCAAACAGCAAGTGCTTCAAAAATAACCCTAATTAGCAATTAGCTGCAATAAATCAAGCTTGGATGGTGTGCTCAGTGCTGTTGAATTTGATACTGTATTAGGGCCCAAGTTGTGTAATAGACATTTAACTGCTTTAGCTGGTAGCTCCGCTGTTCTCACACTAAGTGAAATATCTAAATGTCGTGTGAGTTTCAGCAGCAGTTGAGCTGACTGTATGTACGCTTCTCGGGTAGCGGAGACGTCCTTTCTGCATAAAGATAACAGATAATCTTAGATAGCTCTGCTTCTGAGGTACTGACGTCTTTATTCAGTGTTAAATACAAAAATCCAGCCATTCTGGTTTCCTTCTGAAATGCATCGAGTTTAAACATAATGATTTTTTATATCAACCAGAGAAAGTGAGAGTCGTTAGAGGGATCTGGGGGCTAATTGGGCTTGTAAAAACGCAAATGGTGTTTTGATGATGTTCCAACCAGAATGATAAGTGCGTTTTCATGGCCTTGGTTACATGATTTTTCTAAGGTCCCTGAGAAGTAACTGGGAAGCTACTCAGCATTTTATAACTTGTCTCGTGCTGTTTGTAAACACGGGAGATGTGATTCTTTTCTGAAAAGTGTGGTTTTGAAGCAAGCCCTTCGTGGTTCTGCATCTGCTGGTGGTCTCAAGTGTGGAAAGATGACAGTGGTCACCAGAGCAGCAGTGAAATGTCTCCTCAGCAGGAGATGAGGACCAAAGAAAAAAAAAAACCATTTAATTTTAACATTTCTGTGAATTGCTTTTATTTTTCCCTAGCGTGAAGGTTGAACGCACCTTTTTGTACAGCTGTAGGGTGCAGCGGGAGCGGAGTCCTTAGTGGGTCCTACCCAGCAGAGTGGCATTCCCGTGACAGCACTTTAAGGGTAGAGTCCTTTGCTGACAGCAGTTTTGGTTGTGTTTTCTTCTGGCTGGTGCGGACGTTTATTGCACAAGTGAGTTCTTGTTTGCTTTCTTTGAATAGGTCTTTGAAACTTTCTATCACTGTTAGATTGATGTTTTGATGATGCAGATTGGGATTTTTGGGGAGCTTGCCGTGGGTTTTGTCAAATTCAGATGTTGTTACAATATCTAAAAAGCAAACACTGATGAGTTGGTGTTTTTAAAGGCAGTGGTATTAACAGAACTTTATGTTTTACATAGTGGTTTTGTTTTGTTCAGCGCTTCTTGTAAGCTAGACAAATATTGCTGTTAGGCATCTGGGTCAGGTGCTGAGACTAGGTTCCTTTTCCATTGATTCCCAATCTTATACTTCAGTTACAAGATTACACTGACTGGATTTATCTTATTTAAATTTGCCACAATGTGAGCAGTGTGGTCTGATGTTACACTGAGGTCTTCTAAAACGGCCATAACTCATCTTCTGACCTGGTCAGACAATGTGATTTCTTTTGTTTAAAAAAGTCAATATTATATTATTGTGCAGGAAAAAATGACTTTAATGTCTCTTACACCTCACTTTCTTTGAGAGAGAATGCAATTACTGGTACTAATTAAGATGCTGGATCCCTAATTTATCACTAGCTGCGTTCTCAGTGTAGTTTACCTAATTCCTGTCTTGATTTTTATCTGTGCCTTACAGAACAATAATGCTATTCTTATAGATCACTCTTCAATTTATGAATGGATTGTGCGTTGCTGAGGTTGTATCAAGGCAAGTATTGTACCCTTGTGTAGGGAAGGGGCAGAGAAAACCAGGTAACCTGAGCTCTGATTTTGTTTGTAGCTGCAAGAACTCTCGGTGTCTCTGTTCTAGTGGGTAGAGAAAAGCATTGCCTAGTGCGTGATGCAGTAGCAAAACAGATGGTTTACTTTAGTGATTTAATGAACTTCGGGGGGTAGGAAAAAAATCGCAGTGCTCTTGCAAGGAAGTCCAGTAAAAGCTCTAATGCTGCATGTGCTGTTGGGACGGCTCTTTTATAGGGTGAAAGCTATGAATTGGAAAAGCACAGCAACTACAGGTGATGATTTAAATCTTTAATCTTTTGTTCTTATCATTCCTTATTGCTTCTGCTGAGCTTTCCTGTATGTCATTACTCTGCTGAGGCTTGTTGTAACTTTAAGGGCAGGCAGCTGCTCTTAGGACAAGGTCCAGGAGGTGTCTGTGGTACCGACTCCAACAGGGTTGCCTGCTTGGCCAGGCACCAAGGTTGCCTCTATGTGTTCCTTAACCTTTGTTCTGCTCTTCAGTATATATCATAAGGTAGATTTGACTGAATTCGTTAGTCAAATTAGATCCTCTGTAATAACTGAGTTTTAGGATTTACAGCAAACAAAGAGGAGTGTTGTCTTTCTCTGCCTGGTTTAGGTGTTGTGCTGGCATGCTTTGAATTTGTATGCAAAGACCTTTTCAGTCTATTTTGAAGACAGGTAGTTTCACTTTGAACGCTACTTTAAAGGATGCTGGCACTTACTCAAGTGAAATCCTTTACCAACTCCAACCTTAACCTGGAATTTGTGTTGTCTTCTTCAGAAGCTTACTCCACTCCTAACTGTATGTCATGTAGTAGCAAAGATGCTGATAGCGTTGTCAGCACCAGCTGTCCCTCTTTACAGCCGTTTCTTGTAGTGAATTATTTACTACTGGGATTGATGCTATGTATATAGTGTAAAAGTTTTATCAGTTGTGCGTGGAAACTAGTACTGGATGCAGAGATGATCTCCAAAGTGTTAGAGCAATGCTAAAGGGAAGGACTTCCATTTAATTGGTTTTATCTGTGGTTCCAGATTTATTAATTCTTTTCTTTATCTGTAGTTTAACAAATAAGGATTCTGCATTATTTGACACATTATATGGCTGAGTGATTATGTTCTAATTATGGAATCCCTTAACTGCAAGGTAGAGTTTCACAAAAGGTTCAAGTCTTTTTTTGACTGCAGGCACATTTCCATGAACTCCTCTTTTCAAATGAATGTAAGGATTCCCAGTACTGGAAACTTCAAATTCATAATGTGTTTCTTACTATTCAGACAGTGAAACAGGAATGACTAACGAAAAGAAGAACAGAAAGGATTGAAGGGCAGCTGTTCGCCAAAAATCTTGGGTTAGTGCTTTCAGTACAGCCTGCAAGGATCACACTACTTAAACTGTAGCTGAACTGAAAGGGAGGAGGGTATCTGACTCATAAAATTACAGAGTGATATGTTGAAACGTAAGTAGGAGATTTAAGTAGTTTAATGTACCTGTGCCTAGTGTCATTTTTTGATGACTCTTTTCTGGATATCTTGCTATAATTCAAGAAATTGCTAAAGCACGGCCGTTAGGTGCCTGTTGTAATAGTTCAGTACTTCTCCAAAGTGAAACTCAGCAGGTGACATTTCAAAAATAACCCCCAACTTATTAAAGGCTTAAAATGTAGTGAGAGCAACCCTAGCCAGGAGTGTCACTGATAAAGTGGCCACTGTGCCTCTTGGGTGGAGTACCTGAGATGCTGCTGTTGGAGGTTCAGGGCCCATTTTTCACTGATGCTTTCCTGGCTGAAGACTTCATATTGTCCTACTAAATGTGCTCAGTTACAGTTGGCACCCGTATATCTGTACAGATTATTTCTGGTAGTCACGTTGTTTAAATGTTCATGTAGGTGACAGTCTTGTTGTCATTCAACTGGGCAGTGACCTGGCAAGACGCGGAGTGCTTGAAGAAAACACCCGTGTGCTAGTGAAGCCAAAGGTGCCTGCTGTGTTCCCTCAGTTTTAAGATGTTTGAAAATACTAGCAAACGCACTAACCAGTGGCTGTAGCTGCTTTGCCAAGGGAAGCGTTTGTCAGCTGCCAGCTATTCCCTGCTGGACTGAAAATCTTCAGGGGAGAAATAGCTGCTCTGCTGTCTCCTCAAAAAGCCTGGTGTAAGGGCCGTGTTATCAAAGATAATATAGTGCAGAGCTTAATATTCGTCTAAAATGTATTTCCTGAAGATGATGTGCCCTGATTTTATTGTGATGTTAACATCTTGCATCTATTAAGACTTGGACTTGTTACGAGCTGCTGGACACAATCCCAACCGTGTAATTTGATGCTGTTTTGTTTGACAAACAAGGGTAGGGAGCGCGCAGTTGCCACGGTGCGAGTGGCGAGTGATAAATCAGAGGTGTGGCGCTTACCTGCGGACTGAAAAATTGTTTCCAGCAATCTTCAAGGTGTGTGGAGGCGAGGGGGGGGGGGGAAAGCAGGCTTTCAAACCTGGTTGGGGGGGCTATGGAATATGGTTGGGGTGGGAGGGAACCAACAGGACAAACCTTAGTGCTGTTCCTGTGAGTGTGCTGGAAAGCCAGTTGCATCTTTTCGCCTTCATGGGAGTTGGACTTTTTTGTTCCGTAGGATAGCGCCACTTCTCTTTTAGCTGTCTGGATAGATGTCTAAGAATTGCACTGCCGTCAGTTTAAGAGAGGGATGAAGGACACTTTATTTCTTAAGCTTGAGCCATGCTAAATGGGCATCAAAAATATAGCATCTCTCAATGCTGGGGATGAGGTGAGGGCAGGTTTGTACACAGCCTTGCTTGTGATCCTGCACAAACTCAGGATGTTTTCTAAGTGTGTTTGCCAGCATATCTTTTAAAAGAAGTGCATGAGGATTTATTTATCCAGTATTCTTCAGGCAGAGGTAATCAGAGATTGGTGTCACATCCTCCTACAGAGACCATAAAGAAATAGCAGATCATGGGTCATAAATACTCTTCTCTGCTGGAAGAGTTCAGAGGGGAAAATGCGTGATCCTATCCAGAGATGGACTGTCCTTTAGTTATCGAAACTAATGCCAAGAGCCCCTTATGCAATGAAGCTGTCCATCCTGGCTTTGCATGGTGGCTATTGTTTCTGTTTAAAATTCTGGGGTTGTCCTGAGGAAGAGTCTGTTACTGCCTTGCTTGTGAATGGGAGTTGTGCTTCACTACCAACGGGTAGAATTTGGCTCTTTGGAGATGCCCTATTAAATGCTTTAGGGAATAGATCGTACATGATGTGTTCATTTCTTTAGTATAATTCCCTATCACCAGTGCCATTAAATGCACCATTACCAGCCATCGTATGTAAATGATTTTTCTAGTCTTTTCTCTTCGTTCAAAATACCCTTTTGAAGGGCTCTTGATTAGTTGAACTCAATTTGCTGAAAGGTTAGCATGTTAAATTGGTATTTGGTTTTCATTAACCTGTGCAGTAATATCTTGTCATTAGGAAAGGCCCTTTGCAGGGTCTCCATCATCATTCATTTCTTGTAGCTAGGTGCTTTGCTTTTTCTTCTTTCCTATCTGATTCATGCTGTCAAGGATACTGCCTTAAAAAACAGCTTGTCCTTTGTATCACTTAAGAATGAACTCTAGGGCAGCATGTAAACCCAGAAGTGCACTGTGTAGTGGGTTCAGTTAGCAAGAGCATCTGTTTCATTATGGAATTTTTTTAGTTAGTGTTTAATTAGGTTTTGGTGAGGTGTTATCATTACGGTTCCTTAAGAGAAGAGTATTTATTGCTTTGCTGACAGAGGCACAGATGAGTGATCAAAAATAACATTATAAAGAAAGAAATCTGGGGGAACTGGTCATTTTTTTTCTGCAGTGGCAGACTTTCAAGAGACACAGACCAAAAAACTTAAAATATACTGCCAAGAAGAGATTTCTTTTTTTTTCTTCTTAAATAACGACAGCTTGTATGTATATCTGCAGGAAGGAATGTAAAGCACATTTCTAAATGTGTGGTTCAGTAGACTTCGGAATAATGCTTGGACTGTCTATTGCCTTGTAATTGTTACCTATCAAAACTACATTGCATTAATATGACTGATTATCTTCAGTGGTTCAGGCATCTCCTGCTCCTCTTCTGCCCAATGCCTCATCTTGAAGTACAATCATGTTTCTCCTTCCTGATGCATCTCTTTTCCTGATACTAAATTGATAAAAGCAACATATTTGAACATAAATAAAACTAATGGAGCAATAAAACAAAGGAAATTGTATTGTACTAAATCCCCTCTGTTTTCTTTGCTTAAAAACCCAATATGTTACTCTAGGAATAAAGAGAAGCAGCACAAGACAGGCTCTGAATCAAGTGAATTTTGTATGTGCTTTCCATCTCCAAAGAAGGAAGCGTTCATTGAAACGTGTGCTGTAAGAGAGCAAAACCAGCAAGTTAATTTTTGGTGCCCAAGACTGGCAGTAGAATACAGAGTGAGACTTTTTTTCCAATGCTGAAGAAAAGTCAAAGTTGTTAGATGGCAAATTCCCATCCTTATGGAAAATGTGAATAATACCTGGAAATTCAGCCTATTCATAATTTAATCAAATCTGGCTGCAGAAACGGTCTTGAGTTTTGCATAACAGAAGTATATAATACTTAAAGCATTACTAAAAAAAAATAGAGAAAATACTGCTTGGCAAAAGAAGGATGACAGTGTGTAACTTCACGCACTACACCCTTCCCTTTATTAGTAGTTTCACAATTGCAGTATGTGCTTCCAGAGTGGCACCAGGAATAATGTTTTAGGTGAAGTGCTGGAGGTTGGTGTCATCTCTTAATGAAAACTGGTGACCGAATCAAGTTCAGGAGTTGCTGTATGGCATTCTCTGAGGTCTTCTACCTATGAAACTCTTCTTTCTTCCTGAAGAATTGCTCTGATCTGCTCAGTGACTTCAGATAACCGTGTTCTTTGGATCTGCCTGCAAAGACATCAACTGAATGATTGTACTAAGGTAGAGGAAGGAAATATGGATTTTTCAGGGCTGCTTCTTTATAAGCAACAGCAGCAGCCCTCCAAGAGAAGGCTCGGAGAACCCACCTCACTGTCCTCTCCTCCCTCTTGGGAGGCTACAGGCAAGGCAGACCTCAACTTATCCTGGAACTGTACAGTGAGAGGGAGGGAGGTCCAAGCACTTCGGGTTTTAATCAGTTTAAGTAGTAATTTTGAATGCTCTAGGAGTCTGAATTTTCTGAGCAAAGCTTTGCTGCATTAGAAATTATAGAAACAATTAAAAAAACAAAGAAACAAAACCAACCCAAAAAACCCAACACAAAACTGTCTTACCTTACAAAAATAACCCCAAACCAGAAACAACCTAATGTATTATGCTTCATTAAACAGGGATTTGGAAATCCCCTTAATGATTTTTCTTTTCGGTTCATTTACAAATTTTTTGTTGTCTTTTGTGTTTTGCTTTTTTTAGGTTAAATTACATGTTTGTTATTGCACTTGAATAACAGCAAAAGAAATAGACCCTGATTAAAATGTGGATTTCCTGGGGACTGTTGCTTTACCAACAGAATCAACTTTTGTATTTTGAGCTGTCAGAGTGTTATGTGTGTGTGTCTGTGCATAGTGTCTAGGATACGAACAATGTGTATTAGAATTTTGTTTGGAAACAGTTAGGTTGGTTTGAAAGGGAAAAAAGTATTGGTGAAGCTCATGACCTAATGTAGGTGAAGGTTTAAGGCATCTGTTTTTCCTCTGCTTTTTAATCTCATTTGTAATAGTTTGTTCTGCATTTGCCCTTTCACTCCTAAGAATGGTTTCACTTTTTCCAGGGTAGTACTGGTGCTGATAAAAAGTGCAGAATTTGTCTTCTGTGTTGCAGAGGCCTTCTGCTGTCTGCGTTCAGCAGTTTTAGCCTGGCTAAGCAACACCAGCAGAAACACCAAAGATGATGAGGATGCTCCCCCCTCCCTAAACATGTGCTAATAAAGTACTTGGCAAATGGATCTAAACCAAAGCCCAGAAAAACGCTGTCTTCAAAAGCTGACTGTTCCTCTCTGGAATGAGCCATGAGTGAAGCTCTGAGTTTCCTCAACCTTACTCAGTTTGAAGCAAGATGTCATAAAGTAATCAGGCTCAGCTTAGAAGAAGTGCCTGGGATTGTTTCAGGCCAAACTGTCAAGAGCAAGGAGTGTAGCAATAGCTTATTGAATCTACAGCGCGAGCTCACCTTTGATACATCCACATTCCAGTTTAGAGAGCTCTTAGAGCGGCTTTCTTGCATGCCTCTCAGCAGCACTGTGTGGGCGAATATATTAGTTTAAAGAGCTTGCTTAGGGATGTAAATATGTGCTTTTTATGAATAAAGTATTTTTCAGAGTTGCGTGGCTCTGTCCCCGGTGTTTGAAGGGCTGGCTGCAGAAGCCCAGACGGCTGCGTCATCCTGGCCGGGTGGCCAGGCAGGGAGCGGGTCCGTAACGGGGCTCCTGGCTAGCAACCCCAATAGCAGCCAACTGCATGGGAATCTTCAGGGAGGGGCGAGCGGAAATGTCATGTGGAAAATCGTTTGCAGAGCAGAGACCGTGCATCGATTTTTCCTATTGCCACCCTCCAAATTCACCGAGTCTTTGGCTGCGTTTCTCGTTGGCTTTTTCTTTTTAACGTTGCTTCCTCTGGCTGAGGGTTGAAGCTTGGACAGCTTACAAAAAAATTAAAAAAATCAATTGCTAAATATTAGGCCAAATTATATTAGTATGTGGGTTAGATGAAACTGTCTTGCCTGAGCAGCATGCAAGGCATCCTTGGTTAGCCATGTAAATTGGCCCTTTAGTAGCAGGCTGAGTTCTGCTGTCTCCCCACTCAGCTCTCAGGTTGCTGGAGCACATTGGGGAGCAAATGGCAATTAATGCTGACTGGATTGGGTGCAGCTCGCCTCCTTCCACCCTGAACCGATGGGAAATGGGAGTAACTTTTGGGAGAAGGGGAGAGGGAGTGAGACAGCACGTGGAGGGTGCAGGGCATAGGCTGGAGTTACACAGCCTGAACAAAACTTGACATTGTCTTAAAATATTTGGAGGGCAGATTGTGACAGGGATAGCTTCACTGGGAGGAAGGTACACCAGATCTTGTGTGCTTTTATTGGTTTTATTCCTCTTTGAACTACTTTTGGGAAGGCAGAATCAAAAACTAGCTCGATAGCAGCCAGGAAAATGAAGCAATACAGTTGCAGGCTTAAGCCTTCAGCAGGAACAGCTGGCACAGGCACATGTCCAGGCAAGTGACATCTTGACTTGGAAAAGCACATGCCACTTCTGGTTGGGCTTGTGTTGTGATCCTGGGGCCAGTCCTGAAGGCTTGAACTCTGCGGGAGTTTCTCTGGTGCTGGGCAGGATCGTGTTCAAACAGCTCCATCTGTTTCTTTCCCCGAAGGTGCTATTTTCATCCATCTCCTGCCTCTGAAAGGGACAAACTTGATTTCTTTTTCTTGCCTATTTGCAAGAAGAGGGAAGGACTGGGCTGTGTGGGAGAAAGCCAGGTCAGGAGACCAGGGCTTGGTGCGTGTTGTGATATAAAACAGCACAAGGGAACACATTCCCAGTTCGGCGGCAGCAGAGCTGCTTATCTGCGACCATGCTTCCGTGTCTGTCCCCCCTTGTGATCAAACTTACCTCAGCTACTCACTGCAGAGTGAATCAAAGTGGATTTTCCCTTTCGTGCATGTATTTGGTGCAGAAGCGTGATTTGCCATAGTGGTGTACTTGATGGCTTATCATTGTGCTCTCTGCGTGTAGGAATTAGCATCTGAAGGTAATTCCTGCACCCGCAGATGTGCTGGGGATAGTCAGCTGTGTGTTTGCTGCTCAGCGATGAAATGCGCTAAGAAATAAATTAGGTGGGCAATTTTCAGCACAGTACCTACAGATGAGGCGTAAGAAGATTTCAGAGAAGGGAATGAGGCAGCTCTGGGCCTCTGCTGTGGATTGGTTCCATGTCTGTAGTGCGTTGGTGAACGTGGCGGTGCAGACGGTGGGGTCCACGTGTGAGTTTGGTTGTGGGTATTGCAGAGTCATCGTCACGGACCTTTGCACTTAGCGCCCAGTAATGCAAGCTTTCCTAGCAAATTCTAGCACATTGTACCAAACTTAGACTTGCCAAAGCTTTGTACACCAAACAAGCCCTGTTGAAAAATGGAGTTTGTAAAACCTGACCATTTGTGTTTAAGACTTTGCTGTTTTGTGTAGCTGGTGCATCCTCCTAAAAGTGGTCTTTCAAACGTCACACCTTCCCAAGCCTTCTTGATCAAAGCTTGCTGCCTCCAAAGCACCGGTTTCTGTTTTTACCAGGCAGTGATGGGTTCCATTTGTTCCATGCAGTGCTGCCTTGACGTTTGAAAGGAACATCTTAACATCTTTGGTTGAGAACCTGTAGATTATTTTCAAGGCTCTGTGAAAGTTAAGAAATGCAGGTTTGTGTGTGTGCTGTAGAGCAGTGGATGTACACGAAAATTCTTAAGGTATCCACCAAGGAAAATTGCCAAGATCTCACAGTTTGCAAAGACTGTAAAGTATTACTTTATTAATCCATTGGGCCCTTTATTTTTTGCAAGGTTTCTGGGCAAAAGTAAAGGAATACAAACCAGGCTATGTTAGGAACAAAATAATCCCCTCCCTTTACTTGTGCGCTCCGTTATGAATTTAAACTGAACCTATAATACCATTTGTATTTTATGTATGTGTTCATTTCTTTTATTCTTTTTACGTTGACCAAAAAAGAACCTTTCACGGGAGTTCAGAGAATTTATTTTAAATGATGTATTATTTACACAGTGGTAATGGCTCCTTTGTAAAGATGTCTTTTGAAACTTTTTAGCATGCATATTATCATTTAAATTCACACACAGAGACTATTTAAAATGTGTATTACAGTGTACATATGTATTTAGGGGCTTGTGTATATTATTTTATCCTAATGGGTAATCCATCTTTTCACTGTGTATTTAGGGACACTTAAATCCATGGATTATTCAGCAGTTGAACATGCACATTAGCTTTGCAAGCTGAAATTCAGATGAAATGTTACTGTGTTTAAAAAGAAAAACACCCCCGAAAAATGAGGAGGAAATTAGCTTGTTTTGGACTGTTTGTGGGCATGTTGGACCCTCTAAGAATCCACCGATATGGGTTTTGCACCTAGAGCTATTTCCTTCATGTCAGAAAAAAAAGAACAATCAAAAAACCTTCCAGTAAAAATTAATGCCTTACTCCTTGTCTCTGTTCTCTTTGCATTCCCTTCAGGTTCCAGACAAACAGCAAGGAACCTAAACAGTTTTAATTTCAGAGAGAAGGTTTCTCTTAATTCTTGGCAGCAGCTTTGCTTACTAGGAAGGCAGAATAGCATTTTCTCTGTCAAAGCTGCTGTCATTTAAAATAGTGTGAAGTGGCAGGTTTGGGGAACACTGCTTTATGAAGACTTAATTTTCAGGCCCTGATCTGGTCACCTCTAGGACAGGGAGGAATACCAGTGAGCAGTTTAGCTCTGATCTCCTTTTGTATGTGTGTCTTCACTGAGACCAAGAAGAAACATGTTAAGGTTTGCTTTTTCTTTTAAAACTGGATCTGCTGACACTTTGGGCCAAGCTTTGCTGTCTCGAAATACTACAGATTCTGCATTTCTCTCTGTTCACTTGTTTACTTCCATGAGTGCTAACATGAAAACAGACTCTTGGGAGAATTTGTCTGCTTCTGGGGCAGTCTTGAAATGCAGATAACAATCAATGCTGCTTGTTCTTCAAGGAAGGCAAAGCAGCAGCTTCCAGGTAACAGTGGGCTGATGCCTTGTTTGTATTTAACCAAGCAGATCTTAGTGTTTGAGGCGCGTCAGGCTCATGAAACAGAAAGGTGCAGGCAGGGAAGCAGAGTCTGGGCATCTTGAGAGGCAGCTCTTCCCATGGCTAAATTGTCCTTCGTGCAGAGGAGCAGAGTGTTCTCCCCGGGATGCTGCCTCCCACCCGAGCGGTGGGTGGTTGTAGGCTTTCAGTGGGGTTTTTTTAAGGGTGCTAAGCCCTGACAGCTGCAGCAGAGTTCAGGACTCGAGTGGGGGCTGTAATCCACTCATTTTTTCTCAAAAGAACGGTGACTGTTTTTGCTCTGAAGCCCCTTCAAATATTGGGCGTAGTATGTGCAATGATGCAAAAGCTGGGGAGAAGCTAAAATAACTGAAATACAGAAGTTTTTTCTTTTCATTTGTGGTATCAGGACTGAAGTTTATAAGCTGTGTGAATGTGTGGAGGAGATTCTTAGAAGCCTTGGACTTCACAGCCTCTGTGCATTGCCTGCAATCCTTCTAAAATCAACTCTTTGATATGCAAAAAGGGATTGGATTCAACCATCTGAGACAAGGCAGTTCGGGCAGGGAACGCTGAAGCACAGAAAGCGAGCATGTCCTGGAGAATGAGCCACTTGTACCTACTGAAGTCAAGCAAGCAGATGTCTCTGCTCACTTGTACTTCACAAATACAGTATTTGCTGCTGTGTAAGCAGCTATGCAAGCCAGTTTCTAGAGTATCTTTTCATCAGATGGCACAAACCTGTTAATAAGCACAGCCTATTTTGAGGAGGAGGAAGACATGCAGCAGAAAAAAAGCGCAGCAGAAGTTTTTACTGAAGTCTACAGCCTGGGACATGGGCTCGGCCAGAGTTTGCATTGGCCCTCTCTAGATGGGGAATTGCAGTTGCTGCCGTCTCAAACACTGAAACTTGCATCTGTGTCTTTTGGTTTTGTTTTGGTTTTTCTGGGTGTTTTGGGGTTGTTTTTTTTCACCTGGGATAGTTTTTAATTATCCTGCTGACTATGCCGTTTTCTAGTACTGAGGTGCACCAAAAATTTCTATTGGCAACAGAGGGCCTGCTATGATAGCAATATTTTTCAGCCCTAGGCTGGTACTACTAGTCCACTGTGAACTACAGAGAGAACAGAACAGACTATCTATCAGTCCTGCTGGTAAGAGTAAATGCTGTTCTCATGAAGTCTGTCATGCTGCAAGTAGCCGAGCTTAGTGAAGGGAACACCCAAATTAAAAGTCCCTGTTCTGCTCTTTTGATTTTTGACATAAACACTGTAATTAACTTTTGATCACCATCAATTTTTTTATGCCCACTTCCATGGAAATGTTAATGTGAGATAGCAAAGGCACAGGCATTTATCAGCTTTCAACCAAGTAATGTATGGGTCTGTGTCCTGCAAAGTGCTTTAGGTTTTTGACACTGAAGTGTTACTTGCCATTTTCCCAAATATCTCATAATGCGGGTGTGAATGAAGAGGCAGTGCTATCAAAGCACAGAGTGTCAAGCTCTTGACGGTCTTTAAGGGGTCATTTTGACGGCTTTCTCCAAACCCCAGCTGTTCTGAATTAAATACTGTTAGGTGGATGTTAGAGAATTTGCCTTCTGCATGAGCAGAGGGAATTTTTCCACCCCCACTTTCCATCCTACTATTACCACTACAAGAGGCTTGTTATCCTACACTTAAGGAAGCCAGATTTTTGGCTTGGGTTCAAACATATGTTTCTTTGCTGCTGCCTGTGTGCTCTCTGATCTGCCATTGGAAACCAGTTTCAACTGATGCTCTTTCCCCAAATTTCCTTCCCCTACTCCTGAAATGTTGCAAGCACGTATGACGTGTGAGGGTGGATTGACAAGAGAACTCGTATCTCCTCAGATCACTCAGCTTTTGTTTTTTACGATCACTTTTTATCAATCTGTTAAGAATTATAAAAAGGGGAAAAAAAAAAGCTGAAGTTATCCTAGATGTCAGGAACCTGTACTAAAAAAAGAAAGGCACTGTATTTATTAATGTCAGTATTATTGCTATTTAAAGGTTTAATGCAGAAATGATAGACTGTCCATCGGCTGCAGTGCATGAGTTTCAAGGACCTGAATTCCCATGTTAGCAATTTGTACGGGTTTGTGATGCTTTCTAGTCTGTGTGAATGTGACCTGCATCTAAATGAAAGCAGCTGGTGGAGGCATGAAGTGGAAAGCATGGCGCTTAAATGCGTAAAGACTGGCTGCTCCAGTGGGCAGGCAGTGTCCTGGGACCTTTGTGTTCTCAGCTTTTTGAAAGTTTTAATAACCGATTTGGGGGAGTGGTTAAGGCAGCAGATGCTTTGTCCTCTGACTTTGTAACTGTGAGGTGCTCAGATTGTTTCAGCCTGTAATGAGGTGTCAGTGAGAGGATGCTCAGCGGGGTCGAGATGTGTTTTTATAAAAATACCTCTATCTGAAAACAAAAAAGTAAAAAGCCTCACAGACTTTGGCCGTAGCTATGTGAGAGGAGGCTTTAAACGTGGCGAACCCCCACGCCAGCTAGCTGAGGCATGAGAGACAGATGATAGTTACTGCTTTATTTTTACCCTGTTAGGAAACAGAGGATTTAGCAGATGCTTAGTTTTTTGAAGTTGAAGTTTATTATAAGGTTTGTGTAGTTTTTTTTTTTTAATTATTACTATTTTTATGTTTTGTTGTAAGTAATTTCAAGTATTTCATTAAAGAAGTAAAAAAGCCACTCCTGAAGTCCCATTGTTCTATGGGTATTTTTCTTTACTGAATGATCAACTTCTAGAATCTCTCTCCCTGCAGGTCCTGCCTCTATAAATAGCTCCCTACTAATTGACTATTGCAACTTGCAGTTGGTGCCGTGGGGGTTCTCGCGCTGCTCCTCAATCTGGAATTCGAGGCAGGGCTTTGCCCTGGTCCTTTGCTGCTGTCCCTGCAAACCCAGCCTTTCGGGGCCACGGCGGGAAGATTCTGTTGCTCTTGTTCCTTCGTGGTGATGAACTCCTCTGCTGTGGATTCTGCGTTACAGCAATTACAAAGGACGTGATCCATTGACTCAGTTCACAGTGACTTTACTGAGCCATTTCTCACCCTAGTTTCTCTAGCCCTGAATCTTCACCTTTAAACAGGAAGCAGCTATAAAGCGAACAAAAACATGAATTCAAGGAAGACCAAGTTAAAATGCAGCAGTTTTACATCTAGATCTCCCAAACCTGGGGAATACAGGGAGATATTTGGGTCACCTCCAGCAGTTGTTAGTGGCTTTGTTCCAGCAGTCAGAAGAAGGTTCCTCTACTGCTGGAGCACATATTTGCCATGCTGTGGGGTTCCCTGGAGCCTTGGCCTTACCTGTTGTGGCATCACCTTTCTGTCCCTACCTGGTAACTGCTAGCAGGTGGATCCCAGCTCCATCCTCCTCTAACACTGTAACAGCAGGAAGCAGTTGTGCCCGTAACAGGCATTTTCAAGTACTTATTTATCCAGGGCTAAGGTTTCCAAGAAGACATGTCAGTGTACAATAGCGAATACAGGTACATTGATAGATTTTCATAAGGCTTTTAAAAAGATAAGTAGATGTTGAATGACAGGTGTGTGTTTTGTTGCAAGTATTTGAGAAATGTTGGAAGAAAACAAGATCAGGTTTGATTTCCTGAGTGTTGTTTTTGGTGTTGTGCTTTGTTGGTTTTGGGGTTGTTTTTTTGAAGGGATATGCTTCGTACATGGTGATTACCAACGTTTGTTCATAAACTGGCACACTTCTACAGTATTTGAAATTTCTGCAACAGAAAAAAGCTTCAGTTATCTCTTTAGCCCTTCATTCAAGTAAATAGTAGTGTGCATAGCCAAAAATCTTGGTAGCAGGCAAAAGCCTGTTTTTACTGGTGCTGAAACAATGTTAATTCTACCAAAGAATCAGCAGTGTACGTTTACTCCAGATCTCTGAGAGCTCTCAGACTGACTGGGGAGGGGGGGATTGTTTGCAAACGCAGCTCTATTGTCCAGGGGCTCCTGCAGATTAAGGGGTTTCACTCTTTCTCTTTTGCATCACCGCTTTCCCCACTTTTATTCTCATTTTTATTGCTGTTGGTGTTCTCTGTGGCCGAGTGCAGGGTGTGTGTGTATGATTTACGAGAGGATTTTGAAAGAAATAAATATTTTCCAAATTATGTCAAAATGCGATACGTTTTTCAGCAACCTGACGCTTCAGGATAGAAGCAGGATGGAAACAGTGTGCTTCAACAGGCTCATCACAGTGATTTATGTAATGTTATCCTTGCGGTTAAATGCCTAATCTGCCAGATGATGCAGTTGAATGCTTAGATCCATTTTCCAAAACCTTAAAGTTTTCCGTTTTGAAGGAACAGTAGTTACAAGTTGATTGGAAAGAACAACAGAAAGAAGTACCCATTAAAAAAAAAAAGTAATATCGATGTTCTCGAAGTCCTAGGAGTGAGTGTGGGCAGGGCCTTGGCAGCTTCTGTGTTTGACAGCATCATCCCACCCAGCTGCCTTGGGCAGTGGTCTGCCAGATTTCCAGGCAGCAGCAGCAGCTCTAGCTGGCAGACTTCACAGCTAGCACACTGCTTCAAGCGAAGGGAAGGCTTTTCAGGGAGTGAGAAGGTGGAATGATGGTCCTGAAGTCCTCAGCAGTAACGAGAGATGTTTATTACCGAATAACACTGTGCTGGAATTTCATTTGTGCCTTTGATCTAAAATTGAGGATTAATTTAAGCATAGGTCCACAAAAGTAGAAGGCTTTGTGGTTGGAAATGTGGGTCAGGAGGAAAATGGAAAGACTTGTACAGGAACCAAAGCTCTTGAGTCTCACAAACCCTTGTCTTTTTGTTCTGCTGACCCTCTCCAAGCCTAAATACTAATGTTTCTTTCTTCCAAGTGCTCCTTCTGACTTGACCTTTCTTCCTGTACTGATAAAATACCATCCCGGTCCTTCTTATCTCTTGATGGTTTCAAGCTTCTCATTGCTGACCTCTTTGGCATAGATATTGGACCTTTCCTGTCTGTGCTCTGCTTGCGCAGTTGTTCAAGATGCAATTTAGACACAATCTCTCTGGTTCATCTCTGGCTGTGCCATCCCCAAGTTGCCGCATTTGATTAAAACCAGGAAGGGGACCACCTTCAGAGGGAGGGTGAGTAGCAGGCAGGAGGTTTGTCCTAGAGAAGTCCGTGTGTTCGCTGCCCTCAGCTGAATCACTTATTCATTCATTCTTCCCTTACCCAGCCTGCTGTGGCTGCAGGTGTTCTGATATCAAACCGTCTGGTTACTCTACTGGTGGCAGTACATGTTTGCTTTATCTTTAACCTGACAAGCCATTTGTGCTCCAGGGCATGCGTAAGAAGAATTAAATGTAAACAGTCAGAGTCCTCTGCAGGTTAGAAACAAGAAAGATAGTGCAAAGGGATTAAGGATTAAAGGAAGAACAGCCATAAGCGGGATGGAAGGTTCATTTATGCACTTGGCTCCAACTAGATAAATATTTATGAGCGAAGGGAATGGATGGTTGTAAGAATGCCTGGGGTTTGTATAAGCAGAGCAAATATAAAAATTTTGAGGATTTTGGCACTATTGACATTCAGAGTTATTTTTTTAGCAGTCTGAAGGAGTTAGGAGCGCAGATCCTATTAAAGCCCTCATTAGCTAGATACTTATGGCCACTCCAATTTTCTTCTAAAATTCGAGAAGATTGCTTTTTTTTTAGTTGAGATGTGCTTGATCTGCTTTTGATATTCTTTTCACTTGCTTCTCTTCAGAGTAAGTTTTCTATTCATGGATTTTCCCTGTAGTATGTAGATAATGTGCTACTCTCACTGCACAGTGTGATTTTAATTTATTGTGTAGATGCTAGTGGAATAAATAATACAAGGTGAGAGGGCTCTTCGACCTGAGAAATCTGTTGGCAATGGAGGTGAAAGGAATATTCTTTGAAAAGGAAATGGTGACATTAGTCCAAATTTCAGGGAAGTTTCGGGGACATACTCGGGTAGTGGCTGTGAGGAAGGGAAGCACGTTTACTGTTTGCCTTGAAGTACTAAATGATCCTGAGAGCGTGTGCCTGCACTCACAGTGATTTGATGCTTTGGCTTCTGGACTGGCAGCAGTCATTGTGTGGTCTGGAGTGTCTGGCTTGGATTTAACCTGCCAACCTTTGCTAGACATGATAAAGGCTTTACCCTGATGTGGCTAAAAACGTTGGCAAACATCAAGAAAGCCCGTTTATATTATTTTTGTGGTAAGTCTTCTTATGAATATATTTAAAGCCTCACTTTGTAGAGATGAGTCAAATCATCCTTGCAGGAGTTTTTAAACAAAAACTTTGCATGGGGCAGACATGCAGTTGTAGTGCTTTCAAAACTGGAACTAAAAAAAAAACTGGACCTAAAAGGAAAACGAGGAGCTGTAGCCTGGCCTGTGTCGCATACTCCCTTCAAGTCCTCGTGGCTGTTCCTGTCAGGGCAATGGGCTCATCAGATCCAGTGGCACAAAAGCCACGGAAAAATGGCACGTGACAAATTTGCCACGTATTTTCCTTGGTGTTCTGACAGTAGTGGTGGAGAAAATGTAAAGAAGAAAAATCCCCAGTGAGCATGCGGACTCCCTGCAGAGTTGTGTGGGACTGACATGAGAGAGCTGTCAGCTTCTCCTGGGCTGGATGTTGGTGTAAAGCTCCCAGCCTCTGCTGCAGGGACCTGCTCGACCAGGCTCCCTGCCTGCTCACCAGCCTGCTTCTGCCAAGTACAAGGGAAAGGAACCCCTTCCTTTGACCTCGGCATGCACTCAGTGCTGGGGATAAGGTGCTGTTCAGGTCCTTGCTGCCCATGAAACTGCCATTCTGTATTGCTTTCCTATCCCCCTAGGTAAATTTGTCATTAACAGCTTTTTCAGGGTGTTCTCATGGGAAATTCCAGCTTGTCACCCATGGGAAGTCTTTCCAGGCCTATCTTTATAAAGCTTTGGGAAGTTGGAAGGGGAATCTAAGCAGGAATTTAATTTCTCTAGGTCTGTGGGAATTAGAGACACCTGTTCTGCAGACAATTTTAGGTTTTATTTCTGCTTAAATTTAATTCTATGCTTTTTATTTCAATACTTAGTACAGAATCTCAGCATTGACAAGGACTAGTCGGTCACAACCCCACTATTTTGTAAGTGAAGTTGCTTTTATTGTCCTTGGTGTCGTTGATCCATTCGCGTTACGTGGATGCTGTATTACTTCACACTTCAAAGGCACAGCATTTCTTCATCTGGATTCTGTGTCAGATGGGTTTTGTGTTGTGGTATAAGCTTGTTGAAGAACTGGGTTGTTAACCATAAACATCCAGGGACCCCAGTTTGGATCATCAGTCATTAGATGGAAGGACAAGTCCTGGTAAGACAAGAAGGATATGCCTTACTCCCGAGTCATCGCTGTTTCTGAGTGCAGGTGAGACTTCACAGAGGACCAGAAATGCTTTAAAAATGTCTCACTAGTGTGGAAAATAGGCATCTTTCTTCGTAGTATGCAGAGACATCAAAAATACATGTAACTTTTCCCCTTGTGCTGGTTGTTTAGACGTCTGAGTAGCATTAAAGTACGTGGTTTCCAGATCTGAGGTTTGGAGTGGCTCAAGATCAAAGTTATTTTAAAGGTTAAGCAGCATGTGATTTTTATGCCACCAGGAGCACTTCTTAAAGACTAAAATGTGCTTTGATTGAGACCTAGCAGCAATCTAGGAGACAAATGGTAGAAATTGTCATTGATTTCTGCGTTGTGTGAGCGTGGCGGTACCGCTGGGAGCAAGAGCAGCGCAGTAGCAGGCACTGATGTCACTAAGATGAATTCTGAGTTCTAGACCCAGAGGATTCAACTATGTATGTTTAGGCATTGTGCTGTTTCTTCAGAGCATTCCTTGCATCCCACATCAGCAACTTACCTCTAGTAGGGCTTGTGGAAACATGGTGTTGGCTGTGGTCGTGGCTTTTCTAAGAGGCTATGCAGCAGCAGAGTTGTCAGTTATGATATTTTGATCGAGAAATGTAATTCAAGCAGAAAATGGGGAGTGTGAGGTCTAGTTGGTGTCAAATGGAGGTACTGGCTGCTTTCCTGAGACATCATTTTGTGGAGATGTAGAAGGTGGAGTGTACTGCATCACTGTACCTCAGCTTCTTGTCTGGGTGCTCTCCTGCCTCTTCACCACCGGAGCAACAAGTCCTCATTCACACTGTACGGTTTACTAGCATTTAGAAGAAACTATGGAATAACTCTAGGAAGTAACTTGTAATATTACAGATCACAAAGCATTCTCTTAAAAGATTATTGGTTTTTTTTCTTCAAGTAGGACTGTAAAACATGGTTGTCCTGTGCAGCTGTGTGCTGTGGGGTGGGGTGAGGCTTGTAGCTGCACGGTGGAGCTGGCTGAGCTCACGCTGGGCTGCTCAGCGCTGTGTGAGCAATGGGGCACGTCTCGCACGGTCTTGTAACTCTGCTGTCGAACTCATTTGGAGAGCCTTGTTCTCATTGCGCTGAAATCTCCTTGCATTACAGATAATCTAATTCTATCATGTTAGGATTAGGGGACCCCACTGAGAAGAGTTAAGAGGACCAGCTGTTCTGTGCTTTAAAGGCACAACCCTGCCTTGTCTAATCTGGAGAAGGCCACCCTATGTAACCCTGAGGAGTTAGGGAGAGCATCTTCGGGGAGCAGGAGCTTTTCCTTCGTCTGCCGGAGGTGCAGCCACTGCTCCCCCAGGCTCGGTGACATGGCAGGTTTGTGACACCAACTCCCACTGCTCCCCCAGGCTCGGTGACATGGCAGGTTTGTGACACCAACTCCCACTGCTCCCCCAGGCTCGGTGACATGGCAGGTTTGTGACGCCAACTCCAGAACAACTGCCCCACCGCAGCTCTGCTCTCGAGGGACCGCGGCAAAGCAGGCAGCTGGATGTGACCCCTGGACACTTACACTAAGCGCTGAGCTGTATCTGCACTGTAGCTGGTAGCTCTGTTTTTCTTTGAGAGATGTTGTAATCAGCTGTGAAAGCCCCAGATATTTGATTCGATACGTTTTGGAGTGGTTTTGTCACAGCTTTATTGTTTTGTTAATGCCACTGTTGAATAGAAGCAGCCTCCAGAGCTGGCCTCAAAAATGTCTAACTGGAAGCTTTCAAAATAAGACAGGTAAAAAGATGCAGCTTGCAGAAGGTACATTTGTAGTAGGTCCTTAGGATAGCACTATTTAACTTCTTTTAATCCATGACCTCAGGGGGGAAATAAAACCATTACTCATAAAGTCATCAGATAACATGCAGATTAGGTAGAGTGTAAGATTAGGAACAGGGCCTGAGTGCCTGGGATTGCTTTGTGAACAGTGTTCTGATACAATAAGACTCCATACTCTAGAGACAAAATGAGGGCCCTCCTCGTATAGTGAGGAGATGGAGGAGGGGTGGCTGTCTCCTGAGAAATGGCCATCCTGAAAGAGGCTTGGCTGTCAAGATAGATAACCCCGTGAACTTGAGTTTTCACAGCCTAGCTGTGACCAGAGTTAAAATCCTTGAATGTATAGACAGGGAAGTAGAGAGTTGAGTAGGTCTAAGGTGGTTATATGCCCAGCATTGGCACAAGTGTAACCCGAATCTGTATCCCATCCTGATGCTTGCAGTTCAAGAAGGATGTTAAAAATTGGAGAGGCTTCAGAAAAGTGTTGTGTGAACTGTTAAGAAGCAGAAAATCTGTCTCGCAAGGAAGGGACCCAGGAGCTCTGTCTGGTTTATGATAGGAGGGTAAGAGGTGACATGATTACAATTTATAACAGCCTACACAGGGCAGAGAAATTTGATGATAGGGAGCTCTTCTGCCTGGCAGTCAAAACCGTAGTGAGAGCCAGTGGCTGGAAGGTTCTAACATTGATACATTTAGACTAGAGGTAAGCTGCAAAATTTCACCGGGATGAGTAATTAACAGCTGTAGCAGTTTATCAGGGATTGTGGTGACTCCTCCATCTCTGGGTATCTCTGAAATGAACCCTTTAAAACAAGAGGCAGCGTCTCAGTCTGGGATGAATTCGGCCAGGTCCAGTGGCCTGTGTCCTGGTAGTGTACCTGCAACGAGGAGTTTTGAGGCAGTTCATTGTTCTGTTAGAACACTCTGGGGATGAATTCTGCCCTTATTTACACTTGATGAATTGGTGCCGCTGCCAGGGTATGTGAATTTTAAGACTGCTTTGTGCCCTTACTGTTTTTCTACGTTGTTCTCAGAGGTGTTGAACTGTTAGAGCTGGCAGGTGCTGCTCCAGCTCTCGCTAGGAAAAGTGCATTTTTGTGGTTAGCTGTATACCAAAAGGAAGCAGATCTCTTTTTCCCTGCCATGCTCTTACTTCTCAAGATTCAAAACCATCGGGGAAGCAGCATTTGCTGGTTTTTCCAGGATATTGCAGTTATCTTGTAAGCTCGTGGACTCCCAGTAGGAACTTTTGAAATGGAAGAGATAGGGCTGCTTAGCACCTTTGATTGCAGCGTGGAGGGTTAGTATTGAACTACACTGTTGTGTTTTGTGCTGAACAACGACCTGAGCCTTCCCTTCTTTCCCTAGCCTGCCTGCCTCCCTCACCAGCATTTCAGTATTAGCAACTGATAGTCACGTTGTTGAGAAAACATTGTCATTTAGGTGCATTAGAATTGCTAGAGCTCTAAGCACTCTAATCTCTTCTTTATGAGGTTTGTGCTTGCTTTGCTTATATGTCACCAAGTGGGTCATGACTCAAATTTAGCCAAGCGCTGTTATTAATGCTGGAGCAAGTCTTCAGAGGGCTATTTTTAGCAGTCTGGGCTGTTGTTGAGAGCTCGAGATTGCTAAAAATGCCTTGGAATGATTTCCCAAGCGATAGTGTCTGTGCTGGAATGTGCGCAGCAGCTGTCTGTCTTCGGGCCAGTGGATTGTGTTGACACGAGTTCCCTGTGATTTGTCATCTCTGACTCCCGCTCTGCGATGGCTGTGACAGGCGTGCTATCAGTGTCTGATGGGAGAGAGTGAATGAGGGGGTAAGTGACAGCACCAGGCTCCTTACTGGCAGCTTGGGAAACGCTGAGATCGCAGGGGGGGCCTCGCCCTTTGCCAATACTTGATAGATTTTTTTTTTTTTTCTTTTGCCATTCCTTCTCGTGAAGTGCACCTCGTTGCTTCCATCTTCCCCGGGAGGTAACCACTTTGTAGCTGAGACTTTTTTCTTGGATCCCTTCAGCAGTATTTTAAATGTTTTCCTGACTTAAGAGCATTCCTCCAGGCAGAACAGTTGCTGAGCTGTGTTTCGCTGCTGGTGGTGGTCTGCTATCCTAAAGGTAGTGGCTCTCATGGAAGCTGAATTTCTACAGAGAAAATGCTCCAAGGAGCATTAAGCAAGGCTTAAAGGTGGGATCACTGAACACTGGTTCTGGGTTTGACTTGGCTGGTAACTTCTTGTGTAGTCTGACCATGCTTGATTCCATTTTCCTATCAGAAATAACAGAATAAAGCAAAGGTGTGAGATTTGTACGTGAAGTGATTAAATTATTGAATTTGATTACCTGCTGTATATACTGGTTAGCTTTAGCCTGCAAAATAAAAAGACTTGCTTATTGTGGTAAATGCCCTTATTCTCATAATACTATAGATGTGAACTGACACCTGTGACTATCTTCTTAGTGCAATTACTAGTTCAGTTAGTGAAGTAAGTGTTAATTCTCACCCAGGGATTTCAAGGTATTTAAGTCCTGGAAACAGAGAATCATGTCAAGCCTTTGTGTTTTGTGGCTCAGAGCTGAATCGACGCTGCTGTGATTAAATGACAATTAATTTCAGTTTTTTAGTTTTATAGCAAATCCACTCATGAATGCAAACAGGAAAAAAGTTTCAATTCACAGTCTGGAAAGCAAACATCTACTATTGTCTCTTAAATTTTAATCTGAAATACACAAACAATTTTTTTTCCTTTCTTTTAATTATGTTACACATATGTGGATTTTAAATAAATGTAAAAATATGCAAGGAAGGCAGACAGGTAGCCAGAAATGATTTATAATGCTGTAGTCTTTTTGCCTCTGGAGACCTTGATCCACATCTTGGCCCAAGCCTCGAGACGAAATGAGTTTGGTTTTAGACTAATTCTTAGTGGATTTTTGTCCACATTACAAATGCTGTGTGGCTTATCTGGCAGTGGGATACCTTCCTTGAGTAAATGCTCAATGAGAGAATGTATTTTAATAAGGCCTAATGGGGAAATGCATCTGTATGGATGAAGCTCTGACCAGTTTTGCACCACTGGTCTTTATGAGCATGAAGTTTGGCAGAAGTTAAAAAAAAAAAATAGGAAAAAGGGGGCCACAGAAACTGTTGGTAGGGGATATATTTATAATCTGCTATGGAAGAAAGTGCCATCTTTCATCACAAGTCTGTGTTGTGCTTTTTGTGCTACCTTGCTTTTTACGTATAGTATTGTGTTTCTGTTCTGTAGCTCGTGAGTTTTGCCACGTGAGAGAGCCTCTGTTCTAGCACAAAGCTATCTTTCTCTTTCTATGTCAACCTGAGCTAGGCACAGAATTGACTGTCCTGAAGGTGAAGGGACTGCAGAAGCAGCAAAAAGTAATGCTGGAAAGTCCTGTGCACGTGGCTCCTAAATCACTCCGTTGGCAGGTAGCTTGCCCTTCCGCTGCCTCTTCAATAGGAGTGTGTTATCTGAGAGCCTGCTCGAGGCTTTCTGCTTCTGAATTCCTGGAATTGATTTCAGAGGAAACTATTTAATCGTGTCTGATAATTTATGCCAGAAAGAGCTTTTGGGACAAGAAATGTTGGAGACGTTAAGCCACGGGAGTGCTGCTGCTTCCTGCTGCAAAGGTGATGTGCAGGGCTCTCGGCCCCAGTCCCTGCAGAGGGGCCACTGGGGACTTGCACAGGGCCTTTGTTTCTCTTTGCTTAACAGCTGGATTTCTTTGTGGGTGAACTTGCTGGAGAGTCGGGATCTGTTTTCTTTGGTGTGCATGAAAACTGGGGAGAGGAGGGGAAATGCATCAAATTCCTGCACTGCCCTCAAAAGACAGGCATCCTTCTTAGCCCAGCTGTTTGAAAAATGATCTTTATTTCCTTTGCTATTCCCTTCCCAGTATCTGTATCACCAGGGAGGTGAGCACAGAGCTATTTGGGGGTTTCCCCTGACTCTTTTTGTCACTTGGTAAATTAACTTTATGGTATGAATCCAGACAGTGCCAGGGAGTGACGAAGGAAAGCTGATGTAGGAAGTTACTTGCTGGTAATTTCACATTGCAGTTTTGCAACTGGTTGATTCTGTGCTTTGCACTGGGATCAGAGTGGTCTGAAGCTGTACAGATGGTTGGTCGTGTTTAATTTTTAACCTGTTGATATGACTAATGACCTAGTCATTTACATGCATCACCTTTAAGTTTTGCAAGTCTTTGTGGCCCAAAGCTTTGCTTCAGATGTGTGTTGGACATCTCTAGGGACTGACCTGCCTGGATTTTTCCTTGGAGGTGATGGATGGTACAAATTTGAGCCCTGTGTTTTCTGAAGCTGGATACTTACTGGTTCATTTATTTAACAGATTATTTATATTCTGTGGATTTATTTGTTAGGAGTCATGTCTGCAAGGAAAAAAACCACAGGAGTATATCTTAACTGATTAACGTGAAGGCAAGTGTGTCAGGAATTCTAAAGCAAGTGCATCTGCTGCTTCTGAAACAGTGTCTGCTGTTCAGGTATCACTATGAATCTCTGAGTATGTGCTAGTTTCTTAGTTAATCTGTTATGATGAGGGTCATGACCTGGGGTTTTGTGTATTGTTCTTTTATCCCCCCCTTAAAATTAACATCTTTCCCTTTACTCAAATCATAAGTCACTGTGGCATCAGGAATCTTTTATTCCTTTTGCTAGAAGAACTTACAAAAAGGTGCAGTGATCGGAGTTTCTTGTTCAGATTTCTAGACACTTAATACAAGTTCTGACTGATAAGAGTGCCTGGAAATAACTATATACATTTTGCTGCAGTGTCCTTAAATATCCTTAACACTTGAGCAAAGGCCTGTGAGTTTATTTAAAGAATATGAGAGCATTTGGATTTGCTGACCTTTTTCAGTCAAACCCTGGTAGAGCCTCATCATCTCTTCTGAATGAGATGATTTGACCTTTATCAGGAGTTTAAAACCTTGGGACTCAAAAGGAAGAGTCCAAAAAATCTACTTCTTTCAGAGTAATTATAAATATGTAGATAGATATAGCAGTACCATTTCTTTTTTTAATTGCTGTAATTTGCTATCCAAATAAGTGCAGATTCTCAGCATTATTAAAGCAGACTCAAGTGAAAGTAAATTCCTTGTGTGGTTCTTGTTGAAAGTAGTTGCAGAAAATGCATTTTTCACAACATAGTAGTTTTGTGGTTTATTTTCTTCCCTATGGGAACCAGATAGGGGTAACATGTATTAGATCAAAAGACAGTTTGTGGTACATGCATTGCTGTGCAGGATCAAGCTTTGCAGGCAAAGATCAATGTTTTTCCCCTGTGAGGAGGTTATATGGTTCTTAACACAATGAAATCCTGTTTCCTCACGCTTTTCTAGACCCAAAGTATTCTTTGGGGGCAGAATGAAATCCACAATGCTGAGTAAACTCAGCTGGAGTAGATGTCCTCTTCCTCTGTTGCACACAAGTACTTTGCTTGCTTGCTTGAAGTCTACAGCCCTAAACAAACTGTATAATTTTTGTGTGATTAGCTTTAATTCACTGTTCCCCTTTTTATTTTTTTTTAATTTTTTTTAAATTTACTTCATCTCTGTAACCAACAAGCTGCATTAATCCTTTCTGTACAGACAGATTCATAATCTCTTGTTGAAAGTATTATCCTTTGCTTTTAGGCATCAGATGTCAAAAGCATTGAGTTTGGGATTCTCCCTTTTTCTTCAGATTGCTGTATTGCTCATACTGAGATTTTTTTCTTTTTTTCTTTATTCATTGCATGCAGGAAAAGTAAGTTTTCTTTGAGTACTTCTGTAGCTTGTGTGAAAACACTGTAGCCCAACTTAATGGTTTTAGCTTTGTAATGAAGAGTTACTCTTCTTTCAACAGATAAGAAACAAAGGCAGAGAGACTAGGATTGCAGATTCATTATCCCTGTGGGATTTTGCTGCAGCAGCCGATGATGATTTAACTGTGATCAATTCATAGTTTGCAGTAATCCATTAGGGTATGAACTGCAGGGCCTGTGGGCTGGATAAACTCTCTTCTGTCAGCTGTGCTTGCGCAGTGGTGATGCCAGCAGAAGGGCAGGCAGCACTCAGAGGATGTCTCTTCCGGCCGAGAGCGCGGGTCTGGAGCGTTAAGGGCATCCCCGTGCATCACACAGCTCCCAGCATCTCCCGCTAGCTCGGCCTGGTGATGAGGAGCTTGCTCCTCTGAGCAGCACCCAGTTCAGGGCTCCTGGGTTGCTGCTGCAGTACCATGGACGTGTCGTTTTCTGTGTGAATTTTGCACGCTCCACTGTACAGGTTCTTGTGGTGGTGTGCTGGTGTCCAGTTGGAAAGAAGGTCACTGCACATCAGTCTTGTGCTGCCTGCCAGTGTAACCAGACCCGCCCGAGCCAGTCATGAATTTGTCCTGGCCAAGCCTCAAACTTTGTGCCTTTCAGATGTCAGTACTCCACAAGTCTTGTACCTGCCTTTCTACCAGGTGCTTGTTTTGCCTGGAGCCTTGGGAGGAGCTTTGATAATGCTTTTACTGTGATGGTCCTGAAATTTCAATCTCAATTACTTTCAGCTCTACTTCTCTGAGAACTGCACTTGCACAGTACATGCTAAATTGTTTGGAAGGACTACAGATGCCTCAGGATCAAAATGCAATGGGAAACATCAGCAGCATGCCTAAATAAACATCTCTGTCTCTCTTACAAGAGTGTTTAGCAGCTCTGTTGGCAGATGTTTCAATAAAATGTTAAATACTGTGCTTTCCAAACCTCCAAAATGTTTGTAATCCAGTAAACAGGGAATCTGGCTGAGGAAGGTATGTCAAAGAACAGGAAAGCCCTTAAGAATTGGTGGTTCTTGAGCAACAAAGTGAAATTGGGTCCTGGGACTTAATATGTTATCGGTAACCCTTGGTTTTAAAATTATTTATTCCTGAGGTGCGTTGTTTTAGCTGTGTAGAAGTACAGAAGGCAGTAGGGTTTGTAATTGGTGAGAGTTTAACATAACCTGAGTTTCTCCATAAATTTTTCTATCAGTAGCCTGATGTGTCTGCCCAGCAAGTTACAGAAATGCAAGACCTGAATAGAACTTAGTGGTTTGTTGTTTGGATTTTTTTTTTTTGCCCACACATGGATCCCTTGCATCCTCTTAAGGGGCTTACTCTCCCTTTTACAGTTCCCCTTTGTGTTTTGTCTCCTCATTCCTTCAGCACACAGCATGGTTCAGCTCGAGCTCAGGGTATCATTTGTTTAAAAACTTCAGTGACTTTGCTGACTGAGGCAGTCACGGAGAGCTTGTCCTCAGCTTCTCAAGCCCTGCTGTCTGCCACATGCTGTCAGTGCTGCTGTCTCTGTAGCTGCCTGGGGAACCGGGTCAGCAAACGGTCCAGGTCGCTGCGCTGCTGCCCAGATGGTTGTGTTGGTGCTGGGTCAGTAACTGCTGAACCTATTTTGCACAGTCCCAGGGGTGAGTGCATCACCCCTTCAGCTGGGAAGGCAGGAGAAGGGCTTTCCCAAGGTCATTCCGAGCAGGTCAAGGCAGGGATGGGATGGGTAGCAGGGATGGGGACCCGGGATGTGGCTGCAGAGGGCTGTCCCTTGCACCAACACCTCCTCACTGGTCAGCAAAGACAATTAGCACCTTAATTCTAATCTCCCTGGGTACTTCTGCAGACTGTTTTTCTTTCAAATGCTTTAAATGCCAGAGCTGTGATACTGTGAAGTACCGTACAGTAAGATTAGATAAGGGGAAGTAGCAAGTGCAGGGTGAGGGCAAAGCCAGTGGAGATTGCCAAAATGAAAGGGTTGCGTGGGGCCAGTGGTGTGGGGCAGGTTCGGCACTGTCCGGAGAACAGCGTTTATTTGTTTACTTGAGTTGTTGGAATAATAAGGAAAAAAAACAAGGGTAATTTTTTGTTGTTTGTAATAGCTGTGATTGGGTTAGTAGCTGATGAACTTCCGGTATTTTAACACACACATGAAACTTTCACAGTGAGTTTGAGGGAATTTAAAACAAGGATAAAAGTTTCCCTGTGGCATCTTTGAAGAAGGTGGAATAAACATGTAATCTATCAGGCTAGTGGATGGTAGTTCATGTGAAGAAAAATGACATAGAAAAACGATGGGTTTAGATTCAGAGGCCTTGAGGACTCTGCTGTTCCTAAAAGTTTCTTATTTACTTCAAACTTCTTCATCAAATGCCCTTTTTTTGGAGAGGAAGAAACTTCCAGCTGTGCTTAGTTAAAAACTCAAGGATTGAAAACTACATAGGGTTTATCTGCAGTGTTTTGTACTGTAGTGACAGATAGGAAACAAGCAGAAGGTCTTCTGTGATGCTGTCAGGAATCTCAACAAAGAGGAGAGGCACAAACCCAACTTTTGGATGCCTTCACTCTTTAAATGAAATACTGGAGAACGATATGTGGGAGCCTGGTGGACTTCAGTATTTGAAAGTCACTACCCTGCTTTGGACCATCACTCTGTCACCTCTACTTGGCATGTTCACACTTAGTAAAAGGTGTGTTCTGGTGTGTGTGGGTTTGAAATTTTGGGTATCCAGAGAGAAGTTGTCTCTCTTAATTGTGGCAGTATGTTCTCTCAAGCTTTCTGTAGCAACACTTCAATCATATGTTTCAAGGAAAAAATAATTTACTGTTTGGGGAAAAAAGGTATCAGTCATAGGCCCAAGTTAATGGAGGACCCAGGGGCATGGACAGTTAAGGAATCCTTTTGAACTCGTTTAATAAGGGAGTTCCTTAGGTTTCAAGTCTGATGTTTTTAAATCTAAACCAGGTTGATTTGGGAACCTTTAAATCCATTTTTGGGGATAGTTTCCTCCCAAATGATAGCTATATATATATATAATTTTTTTTTTTTAAAATGCCTTTTAATCCCTCAACCACAATGCAGCTGGGTCCCTGGTGTATCAAAGGATCACCCATTTGAATGGACTCTCTCTTTGGATCCACAGTATGACCGTATCAGACTAGTCTGTGTTCTCTTGTGGCTCCTGGTTTTGGGATGCTAACCGTCAGGAAGAAGACAAGGTGGATAGGGGGGATCTGTTTTTTCTTAAACTGTTAATAGCTGTTTTGTTGGATTCCCTGGTAATTCCTGATTTTTTTGAGTTGGCATAAACTGAGTTAATGATTGTTCTCTCTTCTCCACCACTGTGACTCTCCTTATCACAGTAGAGTTGCCAGCTGTATAAAGCCATGTAGGTGAATGCAGAATTGGATGCTAGATGTGATGCGAGACATCCCACTTGTTTTCCTGGACAGACTGCTATTTTTGCTGTTCCCTGAGTGTTGTCATTTCCTTACTGCCAAATCATCGTTTAAATGCTAGAAACTGCGTCTGGAAGAATCTGTGCATTGTGTCCTGGTAGTCAGAGAGGAGGAGGGAGTGGCCTGTGCCGCAGCTGGGAGGCCAAGGCTTTAAGAAGTTCTAAGCCGTGGAATAACATGTTGGTTTTGAGTGCCGTGTGATGCCAGGAGGGCGTCATGCAAGAGTGAATGTAAAAACAGAGGTGAAAAAAATCCAGCGTTTGAATTCAAGGATTAGCTTTGGGGCAGGGGAGGAAATGTGATGCCCTCTGCTTTGAATCTACACCAGAAAAAGCATTTTGCTGTTGATTTTGTTGTTGTTCTTACCCTTAGCAATGACTTCTACAAACAAAACAAATGTTTGCATGGATCTCGTGTGCACGAGAAATTTTTAGCCCTCGCATTGCATTTCCCTGAAGTGACTAAACTGGCCTCGTGTTTCCAGCGTGCTTAGCTGGCTTTGCAAACTCTGAAGAGATTTTAAGCCCATGTTGCTGCACTGATATGGCACTTTATCTGTCAGCCAGGAGTCTCTCTGTCCTCTTTGTATACATATGCCCGTGCTAGCCAGATGGTGCTGGATTTGGGTGCCATCCAAAGTAGTGCATTAGAAAGACCAGGTTATGTGTCATATTTCAGAAGCCAAGAAGAGCTGCCAGTTCTACTCTTTTGGTAACAAACAGTTTGACTGAATATATCTATCATGTTGTTTTCGCTATTCTTAAGCTGATTTTTATCTAAGACACTCAAAAGGATGTAAGGGTGAAGCGGTACAAATCCCACCTGTTGCCTTTTCTGTAGCCAGTATCTGCATTTGCATTTACTGTGTGTCCTAGAAAATATCTGCTCTCTACCACCAACATGAAATCTTTTCTTGTGTCAGAAGGAGATTTTGATGTTGTTTGACTATCAGTTCTCCTGGAGCACGATATGATCTAGGAGTTGCTTTTTTCCCCTCCTGGAGGAAGGCTTTCCCTAATGGGATGTGAAAGCCACAAACCTCATCTGCATCAATAACAGAGTAATGTGCGGAGAGAGAGATGGGGATGGATTGCCCTTAAGCCAATGTTAATTTAACAGGGCCCTGCACTCCCCAGGTTGCTGCCTTCTCTGGGAGGGGTGAATGTTTAAGCTGGTCTCTCCTTTGTATTTTCAGTCTGAATCTGTAAGGATTGACAAGACAGTTGCTTCTGACACCATTGCAAAAAGGGTGCTGGTCTCCTGCTCTTATGGAAGTCCTGAGAACTGACACAATTTTGCTGGGTCACAGTGGGGACCTTGGGAAGTCCGTGTCTTGCACTGGGAACAAATACCTGGAAATTCCTGTGTTTTAAACCCCTTTCTGCTGTAGTGAGCACGTCTGGTCTGCTGTGTGAAATTTCCCCTTCTGCCCTTTTATCTGCCTTTTGAAATGTAATATTCTTTAAATTGTCTTTTTATCTGTAGTTTTTACAATCATAGGGCTCCCTGAATTCCTTGAGGAGAGCTGCTTTACACAGAAAAGCAAGATTATCAAGGGCTGCAAGAGAGACGCAGTGGCCCATTGGGTGCCTGGTTTGGGAACGGGGCTGAGGCTGCCAGGGTGGGCAGAGCTGGAGGATTTTGCAGATATCGATGACAGTTTGTCACTTAGCAACAGCCTCCCGAGACAGAGAAGATGAAGCTGGTAGAGAGAAGCCCTGCCCGAGCATCTCCCTGCTCTGCCTGGGCTTCCCACTCTCGTGTGGGGTCACACCTCTCGGGTGCCACGTGCCGTGGGAATAGGTGGGCACCGAGAGGCTCCTGGGTTCCCGCTGTGATGGGCATCGCTTTATGAGCACTTTTTAAAGCAAGTTTTAAACCAAGTGTCTCACACATGGTTGCGTTGAGAATTGGTGTTGGAGCCTAGACGAGAATTCAGGATGTGCTTGTTCGTCATTGCTCGTGCTGCTTAGCAGTTGAGAGTTGTTAGGTAGCGTGTGTGTGTGTGTGTAATATAATTGCCATGTCAGCTTTTCTGTTTCTGGTTATCTACATAAGGAAGCAGATAGCTGGTGGAGATGTCAGCTGTGATGTGGCTTATTAAGAGCTACAAGACAGAAGTAATCACAAGAAACCCTGCTTCCGTACAAGCTGTTCTCCAGAGTCTCTGGTTGCATCTGTTCTGTCTTAACCCTTCTTACATTGACTGGATCTCTTGGTTCTTGCCAAAGGGTTATGCACATTTGAACAAATAAATACTGTGTGCTACATCCTGTATTTCTCGCTCGGTGATGTTTAGCATTGACAAGGTGCTGTGAGCAGTAAATGAGAAGCAAAGCTAAGCCCTCAGAGATGTGAATTGTGAGATGTAGAAGGGCTCTTAACTAATTTGAGTGGGTTAGCAATGATGAAAGTTGCTGCTCTGTATTATGTTTGAAATCCCTATTGCATTTCAAAATTGAGGGCTAGCAGCAAATGGAAAACTTTGCTTGAATGCCCCTTTCTTTAGTCTCTGGTAAAGCCTTCTTCCAGACAGGAAGAAAACAGGTCCTACAAGCCAGCAAGTCTTTGCTTTCAGGTCTGTGAAGTTCAGATAGAGGTTTCTGGGTCTGAAAACTAAGCATTAAGAGAAACTTGTAATTAAGCGTGGATTGAACAAGTGGTTGCAAAGAGGTCCAGTTTAGCACCGCTTGGATGGGGGAAACCCCAAATCCTCTAAACATAATGGGAGAGAGTAGCAAAGCCACGGGAAGCTTGCACTGCTCATTTTATTTTTGGGGAGAGCAAGGAGATTGCTGGCACCTGCTCTGCTGAGGTCTTCCTCTGCAGTAGGTTATTGTCCTGTCAGCTCTGCCTGCCCGAGGCCTTATTTGACATGCTTGGGTAAGTAGATCACATCATTTTGATTCTGCACATGTTCTCCTCTTTAAGCTTGCTGATTTTGTTCTCTCTTGAGCTTTAATTGTCTCCTGTCCTGGTGGAGTGTTTGCTTGGTTACTTCTTCCTTAGTGGCAAGTGAGACTAACCAGATGAAAGTACAGATGCTTCTTTCTCCCAGGAACATTAATGACTGTGCTGATTTATCTGTTCCTTCTTTGTGTCATGGGTTGCGAGCTGATGGACCCAAGAATCGGTGTTATCATTTGTCAGTCTCATAAAAGTCTGTCTTCCCATTAGCACTGCTCTTCCCCTTTCTTCCTTGCTTTCAGTTTCAGCTCCTGGAGGAAACTGGGATGGCAATGAGCATGAAATATGGGCTTCTTTTAAAAAAAGAAAATAAACCAAACCTTAAGGGCTTCCTATTGGAATGTGAAGGGATTGGGGTCCTATCTCTTATCCTTTGAAAGTCCCAGCTGGAATTATTTAATGTCAAAGCATGGAATTTCCTAGTGTGAAACTCTTTGCTGGCTAAGGATGCACTGGGGATTAGAGAGACATCACTTTGCCGGGGTAGCGTTGCTGTCACCGCAGGAGATCTCTCTCGCACAAAGGGATGTTGCTGGTCTGTCCTGCTTCAAAGCTGAACCTTGGGGATGAGATTCTTCGATTCCCATTGAAGTTACATGCTGCGTGACTGACAGCTGGATTTGGGCGGAATAAACTGGAATGGGTAACACTTTGCACTGCCTGTGAATAGGGAGAAAAAGTGAGAGGCAAGAGCAAATGTGATTTGCTGATTTTCTTAGCTGGTAATGGGGTGGTTTGGCAGTGCACTCCTAAAATGTCCCTCACAGCTGGGTGATTTTGCTCATTTGGTTGTACTATAAAAGGGTCAGCTCACGGGATTACAATGATTTCTTTTGCTCCAAAAGAAAAATAAAATGGAATTAGAATCTATGGTATGGAAGCTTTAGGTTAGATAACAACACTCTCTTTAGGAGAAATCTCTCAAGTTTTGGAGGGTGTCTTAGTTCCAGAGTAGTTGTATAAAGAAAAAACAGGAGCATACTGAGGCAGTACACTGGGTAACCACTAAATGCTTTTTTTTTCTTTTCTTTTCTTTCCCTCTTCCCTTCTGATCAAAGATGATTATTTTAAGTAGGCATCAATGTCTGTGTGTTGGAGATCTATAAAGCACTTAAGCAAAATATGGGCTGATAGCTGTATGTGCACCGACTGGTGTGATGTTAACAAGGTGCAGCTTTGTTTCCGAGACAAATCAGCAGTGGTTTAGGTGATGGAAGGAGAGAGAGAGAGAGGAGCAACTCTCTGCCACAGTAAAAGAATAACCTTTCTGGCCTCTTTTTCTAAACTGTTGATCTCTTTATAAAAGAGGATTTGCCCTGCTGTTCTAATAAGAGTTGTAAAATAATATATGTGTAATTAGAATTTAATAATGATTTGTGTGACTGAATCTACAGCATAAGCTGGTTCAAGTGATTGTGTAACCTTTGCATTGTGTTCATTATCTAATGTTGAAATAACAGCTGGAAGTTGAGAGACTGACATGCAGTTTTAAAATTACAGAGCTTGAAATTGCTGCTGTCTGTAAACATATGAAAATCAATTCATGACCTTTGAGCTCTCTGACAGAAATTTTTTTTATAACATAGAACACATCAGAATTGCCTGCTACTATAGTGCATGTTTCCCCTGTCTCAGCGATTGCCTAGGATATAAATGTATGTTTTGTTCCTGACACAGATAGCAGAATATTTGGAACTGTTCTGGGAAGCCCTAAGGGTATATGGAAACATTTGGTCGCTCGTTGTTTGTTCTTAGCAAACCAGTTATAGATGAGCTGCTGGTGAGCACGTGGTGCGCTGAGCCGCGGGAGCACATAGCTGCTGGTGGGCCTGGCAGCTGGAGACCTCTGTTGTGCCATACATTTCTCCAGCAGCGTGTTGGAGGAGCAGCAAGGGTGCTGAGGGTGCACAGATGCACTGCCTGGGACCTTTCATTACCATGTGTGACATTTAGATATTTAGAAAGGCATTTCTCTTCTAGCAGAAGTCGCTGCATTCCGAGTTTTCCCCGTAGGTTGCAGTAATATGCTATGGGCAGTCGTTTCTGGAGATGGCTGGCTTCTACATATTTCTTGTCGTTGGATCATTTATATTTCTTCTCTTTTGTTTCCTAGCCAAAAGAAACTACCAGAGAACTAATTATTTAATGCACCTCATGACAGCTGAACTGAAAATTGTTGCCTACCACTGAGGGCAACTGCAGAGCTGATGAAAAATGCCTCTAGTGTCATAGTGTTTAAACATAAATTAATTTATCACGCAGCACCAGGGATCAGGATATGGCTGGTTTTCTTCTGGAGACTCTCTCTCCTGCAGCAGAGTTGGCAGAAGTTGCTTTGCGACCGTTCATCTCCTTCAGCACAGTGTTGGTTGGCTTTGTGCAAGCTGTATCAGAGTTGAAGCTGAGCTTGCAGACTGCTGTGCTGCTGCTGAAGGACGTTGATACCTCTGTTCTGCAGCGTCTTTGGGAACGGCACCCTTCCTGGGAAGGTGGCAAGAAGGAGTGCAGGCTGGAGTCAGAGTCTCAGAATGTCCACGGCTGCTTGCAGAGTGAATGTATTTGAGGCTGTCGCCACACGGGAGATGTCTGCAGTTCCCATTCTGTAGGTGCCTTAAGAGCAGCACATTTTTCATGACTAGTGGTAAAAGTATTACCATGAAATGAGTGGAGACAATGTGTGGTTGAATCGGGAACCCTAGAAAATTAATTTAAACTTTGCGTTCATATTTAGTAGGTGGAAGCTTTAATTATTGAAGAAATCAGGCCCGAGATTCTTGAAGTCATGTCCAAGCTACGTAAGGTTATAGTTCTATCTTTTAATTCTCAATGTAGCCATTCACATGGTAGCCAGTACAGTCATAATGCAGTTGCTATATACTTTGCACCACGAGGATCAAAACTTTAAATGCAGAAGTATAGATGGAGGAGACCAATGTGGGCCCCTGCCTTTGGTGAATGAGCCATCTGCCCCGGCTCGGCTTGTCTCCTCTCTGTTTCCAGAATCCAGCTCATGGAAGTGTGACATCCCTTTCTCAGCAGAGGTTGAAACAGTTGTCTTCTCCTTTAGTTAGTAATTTTAAAGAGAGAAGCAGTATCTCCAAGCATTTCTGCCCATAATGACAAATAAGCTGGAGCCACCTTCTACTCAACAGTGCCTTCCTGTTTTTTCTGACTACGTTAGGTGAAAACTGGTAATGGTGAAAGCATCCAGCTGCCATAGCAGATTGTGCTGGTAGGACCCTCATGCCTTTTCCTTTGTCAGCTTGGGCCAGCTGGTGCAGCTGGAAACTGGGCGTTGTGTTATCTTCCTGGCAAGATTGGAACTGAGTGATGAAATGGCCACATCTGGCTTCAAGGAAGGAGCTGCTTCTTCAGGTCCTAATTCTGTCACTCGATGGGAGCTGTTAGAATTCAACATGAGTGCCTGTTTAAATAATCTGGGGAGAAGGGGAATTAGTTGAGATTAAGCGTTTAAAGGCTGCTCTGTAAACAAGCGTGTGATTGCTGCCTATCGGCAGCGCGGGCCCAGCAGCGTCATCAAATGTTGGCACTCTTGAGGAATGTCTTCCCAAAACCCTGGACCTGCAGGCCTGACCTTGACGCTTACTTCCTGGGTACCTTTGGAAGTTAATTGAGATGGGTATCCTCTAGATCCCGTTGTTTTAAATGCCGGGGTTACGCATAGACTGTCACTTGTGAAACGTTGGGCAGCGCGAGGTGCTGCTGCCATCGTCATCCTTCCCTCTCGGGACAGTACCCGCTGTGCTGATGGGAGTTTGCAGGAGGCACGTGCTCTGTGCTCAGCGTTTGTACCCAGCCGTGCGGCGATGCCGCTCAAATAAGCTGAAGTAGGTGCTGTCAGATAAGCACGAGCTCTTTTCCAGCTCCTTCATACACCACGTAAAGTGGGCAGGCTGAGCTCCCAGTCCTGGCTGAAAGCGGCTCCAGCCAAGACGTCCTTTTATCTGCTGTGGAAGCTGGGTGGGTTGGCCTTGCAGAGCACAAACAGCAGCGCCTTTCAGCACTCCTGCAGCCTGTGAAAGCTGGGCAGGCTGGGCTTGCAGTATGCCTCATTTCATCTACCTGGAAATGGTGCCCCAGCTTCCCTTCAATCATTTAAGCTCCCTTGCTCTCTGACACACTTTCCGCTGACAGTAATTCTGTGAGCACTCGTCAGGCATTTACTGCCATCACTAGAGGAAATACTGATGGCTTAAAATGGGATCATTTCCTTTCTGATGGACAGCAAGCACCTGTGGGAGTTTTAATAGCTGTAGAGTGTGTGTGTTAGTAGGCAGTGAGGAAGACGGGTGCAGTTCTCTGCAGTGAGGCACCCGCAGGCTCTGAGGAGGAAATTGGAGGAGAGGCAGAAAGCCACGGCTGGCTTCCTGGGGAGCCTGCAGAGCACGGCTTAAACCAGGGGATTTTTGTGTATCCATCTCCCCAGTGGGTGATGGTAGAGAAGGGATTCTACCATGAACACGAACGACGCTGCGCTCACACTCATGTGGATTTCCTCCACCTCTTACTTAAGGGAAGGTATTAGCTGTGTACACTTTTACTTTTATTGTCCCCTAAATTGCTGTTAAACACTTGTTTCCAGGTACTTGGTATTACCATGATGGTCGATGACTGGTTCTGGTTGGTGGTTTGTTGTTTTGGTTTTTTTTGTGTGTGTATGGGTTTTTTGTTTGTTTTGTTTTCCTTGAGTCATTGCAGAGGAAGAGAATAGAACCAGCTCCCTTCCCTGACTTTTAAAACCAGTTACTGCTCAACACATGATTTATTCAGGCGGCTTTTTTTTGCACACAAAAAGAGCAATCAAAGCCTTGTAAAATCATCGTGGATTAAAACACATTTAAAAGTAGAGTGATTCTGACCTTGTCTTCTGTAATTTTGGCTAGATTGTGTTGAGGTAACATTTGTCCAAGGTTCCTCTACTTGGTATGGTGCCTTCAAGGTCCTAGCAGCAAAGGTCTTTAATTCTTGGGAGACATAACAAGTGGGCTTTTAGCAGCGTACAGGCAGTTTGCTCTTCAGCTCTTCACAGGTGAGAGGAATGCAGCCTCTGGTAATAAATTTGACTGTTTCAATTACAGTGAGTTTCTTGGTTCATTCACTTTTATTTTTAAGTTAAATCATTTATCATAAACCTGCAAACTAGTGGCAGCTTCAAATGTCTTAACATTTCCAAAGCTGTCTTGTCAAGAAGTCATCTTATTCTTGAGCTAAACATGTGACAGGGTCAGAGCAAACGTGATGCATTTTAAAAAGCAAGACCCAAACTCATCTGGAATATGTCAGCTACGAAAGGAGAATTGCAGGCTAAGGTTAAACAAGCAAGGATTTAATTTGCAATCATTTTAATTAATATTGATTGCATTGCTTGAATGTAAGGTCAAAGAAAGAGAGTCATTTCAGAACTAGACTTTTTTTTTTGCCTTTTATAAAAGCTTTAGTGGCTTTGGCTGAAAGGCTAGAGGCTTGGGTTACAATTTTAGTGAAGTTCGCAGTGGGTGAGAAGGGAGGGTGGGAAAGCAAAGCAAACATGTGTGTGTTAGATTACAGGAAAAGTGAGAACTTCTCAATCCAGGAAAGTTGCAGCCTGCCAGCTGGAGATGCCAGCCGACTGCCTCCCGAAGTGCCCCGAGCTGCAGGGAGAGCGCAGCCGGGCTGGCCTGGGGCCAGCTGGGGCATCCAGCGAGGAGCTGCTGCGCTGAGCTCTGGGCCAGTCCTGCCTCTGCAGCTCCTTCCCCGCTGTGGGCCCGTCCTGCCTCTGCAGCTCCTTCCCTGCTGTGGGCCCATCCTACCTCTGCAGCTCCTTCCCTGCTCTGGGCCAGTCCTGCCTCTGCAGCTCCTTCCCCGCTGTGTGCCCATCCTTCCTCTGCAGCTCCTTCCCCGTCGCTCCCTCACCGTGTGCTGCTCCTACTCTGTAGCTCTCCAGAGCAGAGCTCCCAAACTTCTCCTCCTCTCCCACTGTTCACGGGCTCCTGCTCAGTTTTTACAATCTCCACTTGTGTTTGCTGCTTGTTCACCATGTTGAGTTCAAATTCAGTCACCTTGAAGTGGTCCTGATACCCTCCAGTAAAGTTACCTCTTACCCCATTCTTTTCTCCCTCTTCTCTCCCTATTCACCTCATTTCATTTGCCTGTTGGCAACTGTTCTTGTGCTGGCTCCTGTTCTTGCAGTAGTTTCTTTCTCTCCACGGACCCATCTTCAAATCCCTGCCTTAATAGTAATTTCTTTCATGTACATTTCTCATGTATATCTCCTATATTATCTTTCCATGTGAATTACTGCTTCTGTGTCACCTTTATGCAACTAAATAGACAGTAGATTGCCCATACTAGTGGTCCAGTCTGTATTTGTAATTTGCTGTGTCTACTTAAAAAGCACAAGACTATTCAGTCGGCACTTGTTTCTATGTTGCTGTTTTGTAAACTCAGTATCAGGTCAACAGGAGTATTTTAAAAGTAACCTAATTGAAACAAATCTGTTCAGTTCCTCTCCGAGCCAGGATCTCTCCCTGAACTGTTAAACAAACACAGTTGACAACCCTACTGCTAATTGCCTGATGAAGTTGATGTAAGGGTAGCTGGTGCTTAGATCCTTGGGGGCTTTTCCACTGCAGTTTTGCTGAGAAGCTGCAGGCAGAACCGGGGACGAGCAGGGTCAGTTTTAGAGACAGCAGTGGGTTTTTAAAATTTCCTTTGAGTGGATCCTTCTCCTGTTTGATGTTCAGTGGGCTATTTCATGTTCCCCAACTTAAGGAGTAAGTGCAGTGAAGAGATGTGGAGAGAGAAGCTGGAGGCTGTTTCCCTTCTGGGAAATCAGCCCATATAATCTTCTGAAGTCAGCAAAGGCAGTCTGGCAGGAGCAGAGTGTAACCAGTCCTTGGCTGTGTGTCTGATGGGCCCTGGGGACGGGGGATTGTAATGGACTTGATTCCGCACCAGGGCTGCATTTTGAACTGATGCTTGAGGGCTGAGGGTGGTTATTTTATTAACTGGAGGTGTTATTTTTGCCCGCTGCACCCCAGCACCACTCTGGAGGCTTTTCATCTAGCTGTGTGGGTTCTGCGCTTCTTAAAGAAAGATTCTTTAAGTGTTCCCTGTGTATGAAAGGTATTTACAACCCCAACCTCCCTCGACGTGCTTTCTGGGATCTGAAAGAGCTGTGTAAACTCGGAGGATTAAGGCCGAGTTTGGGCTGGGCTGAGCAAACAGGCCAGGGGGCAGCTGTGGGTGTGAGCTTGAGCCAGGGTCCTCATCGCCCAGACTACGTGGAGTCCAGTTTGCCCAAGTGTCTTGCTGTGGCATTTTAGGGGTAAGAACGGTCTCATGCCAGAGCTGAGGGCACTCGTTTATTCACAGCTTTGTCTGTAAACTGAGCGGTGTGCACCTTGGATGTCTTTGGAGATTGCAGCTTGCCCCGGTGCCTTTGCAGGAAGGCGTGCTCCGAGCGATGCGGGATGTCGCCAGCTCCACCGCAAGCAGAGGTGCAGTTGCTTAGCTTGGACCAAATGGCCTTGGGAAAAAAAAATTTAAACAGGATTTTTTTTATTATGGACTTGCAAAATCTGTTGCAGCCCCTCGATTACGTGCTGGGTTGCCTGCCTGTGCTGGGGTCTTTGCCAGTGGATCCTCACAGCTGCTGCTGTGCAAGGTATTGCAGGTAGAGCTGAAGTGTTCTTTGGGTTCTGTGCATCTGAATAAGGAAATGGGGAGATAGAATCTGTATTTCGTGGAAGAACTGCCAGGAAAGAGGCTCTGAAGAAAGGCCTAATTCTTCCTTATCTGTAACCGTGCAGCCAATTAGAACCATCTGCTCTCCGTCTGCAGCCCAGACAGAGAAGGGGCTGCAGATGGAGAGGTTGCAGCCTGCCCTGGAAGGTGTGAAGGAGATTCTTAAGTGAGGACAGGTAGGAGACAGCCTTGGAAGCAGTGAGTAGTAAAGAACAAAATAGTTTTGTATATTCTGGAACAAGATTTGGCAATCTCCTTCCTGAAACTGAGGAGAGAGAGTAGGCCTGGATCACCAGCCTTCCCTGGAGAAGGGGGTTTAGGGGCCCTGAGAGCAAAGGTAGCCCAATCTGCTGACTTCTGGACTGGTCAGAAACCCCAAGGCTGTATATGGAGACCTTTTTGACTTAAGGGCCTGACTTCAGACGCTGTTGCTGTGTGAACTCCTAGGCTTTACGTGAGGGCAAAAATAACTGCTGGTCTGGGCTTGTCTGGGGGGAAGGCTCCAGTGAAGTCGTTTGTCAGCAGGCCAGCCTCACCTGCCGGCTGGGATTTCTGGATGGAAGTCAAGGAACATCAATAAATGTTGTTCACTGGAGTGATGTACTGTATATTCTGCATGCGCTTAAATTTTCCAGCGCTCGCCTGTGCAGAAGCACGGATGCACATCCAAAAATAGTGAGCTCTTGTGCTAAGTGAGGTCCCCAACTTGGAGGTCATAAACTTTAGTAAAAGAGCAATCGCTGGAAGGCTCATTTAGTAGAGTAAATAGAAAGGAAACAAAGGAGGCAAGAACAGAAACCCCATTAGCCCCCTCCTGCTCTCAGCCTGAGGCTGCAAAGAGGTCTGCGTTTAGCAGCCTAGAAAACAGCCCTGGTGTCACCCTCTGTCAGTAAGGAGAAGCTGAGTTCAGTCTCCTGTGTTCCCAGAAAAAAATGAAGTCTTTTGAGCTGCATCCTCTGCTGAAGTGGGCACAAACAGGATTGTGGAATAGGTTTTCTTCTCACGTGGCTGAGAAACTTGGCTTCTTCCCCTCAGCCGAGCTGGGGAGCTGAGGATGCCTCCCTCCCTCCGCCTTCCTCCTGCCAGACGCAAGCAGCAGCCTCGGCTACCAGGGCTTGGGTATTAATTCATGGCTGTTTGGAAAGTGCTTGAGATTCTTGGACACAAGTGGCACTACAAGTGAATGCATTATTTCCTTGGCTTTGATCCAGCTATGACTGTATTCCCTGAATTAATTTTGTTAGTAGCTCAGTGATGAGACAAACCTTAAATATCCAAACAAAATAGGGATAAAAACCTAAATTTGTAAGCAGGGAATTTTGTAGGATTCAGTAAGGGGCTTGAAACCCACAGATTCCCAGAGCAGTTATGTGGTGAAATGAATCATCTAAAACCTGCAGTGAATGTGCTGTGGGTACTGAGGGAAGACTTCTCCTAAGGCACTAACAGAGGCCCAGTCCCCATGTGGAGCCAGCTAGAATTGAAACTGAAACAGCCATTTACTGCTTTGAAAAGTGTCCTTAAAAGTGAATATTACGTGCTGAGCCAAGAGTGCATTGTTTGCTGGTGCTTACAAGTGCTGGCTTTCCACTGCCACAGCCTCCTTTCTAACTTAGCCGGGCCCCAGGTCACCTCGTGCAGCATCTTCCATGTTCCTGCTGACACGTTGCAGCTGAATCTGGCGTTATCAAGTGCACACTTCTGGTGACTTCTCTTTCTGATGTTTTGCTCGGTATCAGCTAACGGATGTCATTTCCACTGAACTAGTTTCTGATCAGTTACTAAAGCTTAGCGTTTAGGTTTCTATCTTGGCAGCTTCATAGGAAGTAGGACAATGTGGCCTTCTTTAAGTGGCATCTCAACCTGCTGCTTTAGGGTGCTATCTTTAAAAAACAAAGTGAGCAACTAAACACTATTTTGTGTTCCTTATTTTATCATTCGTGGAGATTGATGCCAAACAATAACTTTTCTTTCTCTTTCACCAGTTATGAACCTGGCAAGCTGATCCAGGTGTGTTCTGCACCTCTGAGACTGTGCAACTTGGTTTAACTTTGGTGCAGGGGCTGTATCTTCAGGGGGTTTGATATTTGCAGTATATCCGTGTGCTTTAAGAGGAGCTTGCCAGGCTCACAGGCCCGCCGTGCAAGGTGTACAGAGATGGGGTGCTGGCTAATTGTCGTTGAGCCAGGACTGAAATGGAAAGCAGCTGTATGTGGTTTATCTTCATGATTCAGATTTCTCTGTCTCTGTGACCCTAAAGCATCAGTGCGTCATCTCGCTTCCCAGGGAAGGGTGACTTTAAGCATTTGGAGCGGAGTCAGCATGCTGCACACTGAGGCAGTCAATTCACTAATTAAACGAGAGGGGGAGGAAGTAATCTAGAGCAATCAGCAGGGCATTTCATCCCAATTCCTAATTTTCTTTTTTTGTTGGGCTTTAGTTTTTTGAGAAACTAGAGAGCTAATGATTTTCGTAAGCTCTTTCGCAGTGCTGAAGGTGTGTGCGTTGACGTGAGTGAGTTGCATTGTGAGCTCCGTTCACGTAGCATGCAAATATCTGTCATGTAATTGCTTGAGTCAGAAGCGAGGCATTTAGAAAAGGCACAATGAGGCATTTAGGAAAATTTCTGTGGCTTGAAGTTGTCAGAATGTGGTATGGTGAACAGGACTTTTAATGTATCTCCTAATCTGATACACATCAAAATCAGTTGGGATAGAGATTCTGCAAAACATTCCAAAAAGAGTTTCATTTTTACCCTTGAGCAGTTAATAAAAGGCATTGGGGAAAAATTTACCTGACCGTAGTGTGCTAATGTCATTGTGATTTGGCGTATTATTTCTTAAACTCCTTTCCTGTCTGGTGTGTGTAGGAGGAGAGGTTGATACACTGTCACTGAGAGTTCAGCTTTCAGTCCTCAAAGATGCCAGGGATAGCAGTAATTCCCTTCTCTGATCTCCCTTCCTATGTTAATCATTATGACATGACATACCCGCTTTTAACTGTGCCTACATTGTATGTTATAGCCCTGATTCGGGGCAGACTCTTAACACTTAGAAGTGTTCAACCTCTGTTATGTGTTTAGATCCCATTGATCTCGGCTTGCTTATTGAATTCATGGTTGGCTTTAGAAGTGCATTTCTCCATGTGAATGCTACTGTGAATCAGAGACTGTCAGGCCCAGGGGGGGTCTGATATGTTGCTTTCTGACATCAGAAACAAAACAAATAGAAACCCCCTCTGTTTCAGTTGAGCAGTTAAAGTCTTTCCTTCTGGATGCTGATTAGTTCATGTGCTGTTGACGTATGACTTCTGAATTAATCTGAAGCAAACTCATTTTCATAACCAGTTCCAGCATCTCTGAAATTAATCAAACACATAGCCTGGAGAGTATTCATCCTAATCTAATCTAAAATTACTGTTTGCATTGTGCGTGCCTAATTATTCATCTTAAGTCATCTCTGGAAAGAACATGCTGTCTTGTTTGTGTTTTTATTCAATATTTGTACTGCTTAATGCTTAAAAGTAGTCTCAAAGAGCTTAAAGAACATACTATGTTTTTTTTTTAACTCCTTACAGAAGGACATGTCGCTAAAGCCTCAGGAGCGGAAGGAGAAATGGGAGCGGCATCCGGGAAAGAAACCTAGAGAATCTGAAAACTGTATGTCTGCTGAGCCAAGTGAAAATGGCCATAACAATGATGCTGGGAGCTCTGAGAGAGAGGCAGAAAGAGGCAAAGAACGGATGAAGAAGAAACTCCCCTTGAAGCTGTCGAAACAGGTAGGGAATCATTTCTCAACGGAAGCGACTTTATCGTGTCACTGGCGACTGTGAAATGTTGATCTGCTGGTAGGTGGGGCTTCCCTGGTAACTTAGGCTGGTGAAAACAACGTCTCTTACAAGGCTTTTGGCAAAGTGCACAAATCCTGTTTCATAAGCTAAAATGGAAGAACGGATCTACTGGGTAGTGTAGGAAGAAAGGAGCCAGACCTCCCTTGCACCCTGCAACTCTGAGATGGTGCAGTAATTCACAGCGTAGGTTTGTGGCTCTTACAGTAATAGACACAAATAGAAATTATCAATCAGTTCACAGCCTTCTTTGGGGAAGATAGGATTGTTCAAGTGCACCTGAAAGTTGCAAACATGAATATGTCCACCTCATGAATCCATGTGCCCCCAACGTAGTATGTTGAGAAGGAGAGAAGATTCAAGTATTTTAGAAGTGGAAAATCAGTTTGGAGAAAGTTGTGCTCTGGGGAGTCTCTGCCCTTCTGAAATGTGGTAGAGCATTAATGAATTAAGAGTTGTCATGCTGGAGGGGGTGATTGCAGACTCCTATCTCACCACAGCGTGTACAGAGCCAGGGAGGTGACAAAGAAGAGGCACTATGGCTGGCAAACTATTTATCACTGAACTGCTGCTCAGCAGGGAGATTTGTTGGTGACTCAGTGCTCGTTCATCAGTTTGAAATGCACATGGCACAGCAGCATATCTCTATAAAGAAGCACTTTCCTAGTTGGCTGTTAACATGGTGCCAAATGGCAGCCAGTGGAAAGACCGGTGTACTTGATCCTCCAGCATTTGCTCTGAACTGAGAAGTACACTATGATGAAAACCAATTTTTTTATTCTCTGTCATGCAGAGAAAGAGAGCTGTTTAACACAAGCACACCTTCTGTTCTCTGAAACTAGTTCTGTATGTGTGCCAGACAACAAAAGATTTAATTGTCCAGTTATTGGGAGTGTTTTTTTCAGACTTCCAATATTTTAGGATTTGAAAGGATTCTGAAGGTTGTCTAATGCAACCCCCTGCTTAACTTCACCGCACAGTCAATTGTGATTATGTTGTAGCATACTGATTCAGAGGGGCTCATCACACTTCATGTTAGAAAGTCTAATGGTCTCATGGCCCTACTCTTCTGGTGGCTAATTGTTCTCATTAACAAATTATCAGACTTCTGTTTTCTTCATTTTGATTAAAAAAAAAAAAAAAAAATTGGAATAATTCAGTACAAGTAACCGATGCCAAGATGTTAGTACTTTTCTGCTTGCAAACATTTAGGTAACAGGTTATGTAACCATGCGCTTGTAGTAAAATATTTGCCAGGTTTGTTTTCTTTTAACTCCCTGAAGTGACACCGAATGTTTTGGGTTTAGACTCCTCAGTGTGTATGCTGGTAAAAGACATCAAGTTTCTTGTTTGTTTTTGCTGGTAGTTGAGTGATATGATTTCAGTTCCCCTCTAGTTACAGGTGCAGTGAGCTTGTGCACAAATACTCTGTGCAAACTAAAATGACTTTTTATTGTGGGTGAAGAGATGCATGTTTCAGTTGCAGTGAAAGTTTGAGCAACCAGGCTTCTTTTCTTGGCATACAAACCCACAGAATGCTAAGCATGTATTTTACCAGAAGTCCCTGGCTTTGATGGGAAACAGTAGTGCTGGATGGTATTCCTGCCTGCTGCTTACACCAGGATTCTGGCGTTGTGCTTCATCAGCTTCTCTGCCTTTGTAAAGCTGCTGTTGTGTCAGGTTTTTTTCTTTACATGAAAAGGCCCCAAACCCCAGTCCAGCGACCCTTGCAAAGCGTATGTAAATCTGGCTCACTTTTGGCTCTGGTCCCCGGAGTAACCCACTGAACGGTCACGTTTGCATAGCTGCCAGTGCTGCAGCTCGGGACGCAACCAGGGAGCGCTGCAGGAGGTCATTAGGTCTGCGTTGCCACCACAGTCTCTGCAAAGGGAAAGCCTGACTCTGGTAAACACTGCCCTTCTCCAGCTCAGGGAGTTGTTCCTTCGGGTCTAACATGATGCTGCAGGGAATTCAGGGATTTACAGCGGTGTGAGGCTGTGCTCTGCTGGGCAGCAGGGAGCTCCCCTCTTCCCGGAGCTGGGGTGAGCCACCACCTCAAGTTTCAAGCAGCTGTGATGCTAGAGATGCCATGACAATTCCTTAGAAACCCTTGGGGCAAGAGGTTTTGTTACACTGGCCAAACTCCAGTTGCTGTAATTATGTGCTGCTGCCATCATAGTTTACTAAACATTTAGATTATTTGTATTTCAGCTTTGAAAAATGAGGACATTATCTGTTTCTTCTGGCTAGTATTTGGCTGCCATCAGTGATTAAATAGGGTATTTGCTGCCACATTCATGAAAACCTGAATTCATCTTTCATTGCTTAATCTCTTTTTTTTTCCTGTAAGCATACGTAACGAACTCCAGAAAGAGTGAGGAGCTTGCACAAAGCATATAAAATAAAACCTGTGATGAGTGACTCATTAATACACTGTGCCTCTTTAAACAAGTCACACTTAGAATTCATCTTTTCTTGACATGGGAGGTTTTAAAAACATCTTTTATTATCCTACCTGATACAGTTGTGAAAACGAGACAAGTTTCCAGGTCTGTAAGGCTGATGAAAGTAGCAGCAAAATCTAAGCTAGATAAACTAGGCTATTCTTAGTTCAGACTAATTATGCAAATGATATAGACAAGTTCAATAATTTTTCCGTTTTTTTTAATAACCACAAAGTTCACACCTAGAATTCTGGCATTTCCTGCCAAGCTGTCTAGACAAATTGGCTGTAATATTAAGTTTCCTGGAATTGGGGGGTGATTTTTGCATCTCAGGGTTATTAAACATAGGTTTATACCTAATTTGGAAAGCTTACTGTAATTAATGCTAATTATATTGAAATGTTGCTTAGAAATTACTGTTCAATTTGAAGCTTTCCTTATACTCTCATCCCTTCTCTTCACAATGCTACTGAATTGTCATCTTTTCTGTGCAGCCTTCTCTAATAAATCAAATTGGGCATTATAATTATGGCATTCTGCTAATCCTTGTAGAGAGGTGCAAAGTGGTAAGCTGATTTGAGTGCCAGGTTGTCTGCTTTGTTTAGAAAATTAGATTAATACTTCACTCCTTTTGACAAAGTGTCCAGATTATTATTTGCTTCTCAATATTTGGTTCTTCTGTACCTCAGGGTATGGGGAGAGGATTCCAAGAGCCTCTCTGTCCTTTCCAGTCTATTACTCCAACTGTGTATAAAAATAATTCAAACACATTTCTCTCCTGCTGTAACCAAGCGGGGGGGGGTGGGGGGGGGGGGGGGAGATAATTCAAATAGTCCTAGGTCCTTTGGCCAAAGATTTGTCAGGATTTGGGGCTGTTCTCAATGCATGTGCACAGGGAAAGGTGCTGACTTGAAACAACTGCTCTCTGATGAGAATCAACAAAACCTCTCACAGTCATCAGGGGTATGCTAAGGAACCAGAAAGTGTTTAAAGCTGTGACAGGTTTTAGTGTAGCCTGCAGTAAAGCTGGCCCCTTGGAAAGTGTGTAGTTGCCTCCAACATGGGAGCATTTGTTGGAAATCGAGTCACTGCCTTGTTTAAAAGCCCTGTCCAAGATGAACACAGTGGTTCATGGAAGGGAATCCCCCCCCACGGCTGCAGACGGTGCCAGTGGGAGAGAGGAGCCCCTCACCTCTCGAAAGGATTTCCCCGATGGCTGGCTGTACGCTTCACTCGGGTGAAGTGAGGGGTAGGGGAGATGAAACCTCGTAGTTCCCGTTACGCTTCCTTGTGTCGTCCCGAGTCATTCTTCTAGTTTTTGGAGAGTCACCCTTTGAACTTCGAGTCTGTTTTTTCATTAGCCTTATCTGAGCTGTTTTTCTTCTTTTCTGGGTTCATTTCTGAATGTACGAGCTGCCTGATCACAGTGGATATACAACAGAGGGTTTTTTTCTGAGCTTCAGGACCCATTGCTATTTCTGTACACGGAGTAAAAACGGGCTGATCTCCTCCTGAAAAGAGTTGGGGCTAGTAGGAAAGAGTTGCTGGTGTTTCAAGTTACCTTGACCTGAAGCTGTGTGGTTAGTCAGCTCGGAGCATCGGGGGGTATTGAGCGCGCTGAGATGTTAAACGCGGCTGCAATAACACTGCTCTGCAAGCAGCCGTTCGTCACGAAGATGAGTGTCTTACACCTCCTCCTTCCTTTTCTCACCCACTGTTTAAATCACATGAGGAGGAGTCTGAAAGAAGCCGAGGAGAGCAGGGTGGTGTAGCACATATTTACTGCTCATAAATAGCACGCTGGCTTGGGAGCCTGGGAGGAAAGGGCGGGAAAACGAATGCTGTCGTGTTGCTCCGGAGGTGTGACATCTCTGTGACTGCAGCAGAGCTTCCTGGAGGAGGGAAAGCAGAGCTAATTCCGGTGCCTTGTTCACTCCCCAGCCTTCGTCAGACTGCTGAGCATTATTGATGATTAATGTGTATTGTTGCTGCGGCTCTTGCTGGCCTGGAGCTGCTAAGTAACATTGATATGTTTGATTGCCTATTCATGTGGGTTTTCAGAGATCCTCATCAGCTCTTTATCCAACATTCACTGATGAATGTCCCTCCAGGAGAACACTGCTCTGGGTCACTGCTGAGCTGAGCTGAAGGTGATGCACTCAGTCATTTTCCATCCAGGATGCACGTTGTTCCTTCTGATGTCTAGGTGACAGTTGATAGCTTGTCTTCAAGCCACTTACATCCACCTGGCCCCATTCTGTGTGTGGTGGTGGTCCTGAAAGGGTAGGGGGCTTTGCCCAAGGTAGAGAGAAACAGTCTAGAAACTCACCTGGCTAATGAAATACCTTGCGTGGAAAATTCCCTTTGGCATCATACCGCTTGTGCTGACAGTTGGGCTACAAGAGCACATAGCTGCTTGATTTTTGTTTGCATTTTTTCAATGGTAAATTGGAAACTTGGACATGCTTTTGAAGCCGCTGGTGGGCTGGAGGCAGAATGTTTGCTTAGTGATGCAGAGTTCAGACTGAGACATACATTTCTTAGCTGAGGTTCAGCAGCCATGTAGGAGAGTGAGTCCAAAAAATAACCCCTGGAGTCTTTGTCTGTTGGCCAGAGGACAGGTGTGGATATGTCTGTCCTTCCGTGTCTTAATAGTGTAGTGTTTGGAAGCTGAATGGTGTCTGAGAGGGTCTAAATACAACAGTAACTTGTTCTGTTACCCTCAGTATCTCAGGCTATTACAAGCAAATTAATTCTAGGCAGACAACTTATTTAAAAAAAAGGAAAGAAAGGTTGCCTTTAATGTGGGTTTTGGGGATTGGTTTGGTTTGGTGTGTGCAGCTTTGGTGTTTGCGTTTCACTGCTTTTGAAAACTGAAATTAGACAAACCAGTTTCTTCTTTTTTTTTTTCCCCTTCTAATTGATGTTCCCCTTTCTGCTAGCAGATATTGTTATTTAAATGTTCTTTGAAACTAAACAACAAAGCAAAAGGCAAAAGAAGCCCACTTTCTTTTAATCAGGAAAATGTTGCTTCATGTATTGCTTAAAACCAGGATCCATTCCTACCTTTGTAAGTACAAGAACGTACAACTTGGACATGAAAGCTCTGTACCAATTAGTCCTGAGTACACATTTCTGATTTCTGGGAGAGTCGAGCTCTTAACATAGCGCGCGTTATCTGCGTGAAGCCTCTCCCAGTGACTCCAGCCAGGCTGGCTGGAACCCCGGGGACGGGGATGGGGTCGGTGCTTTGATTCCCTTCAGCTTGAGCCAAGGCTGGAGGCTTCTGCACTGGGGCGAGGTGTGGAAGCTCTGGTCCCGCTCAGCCTTCTGGGGCACGGGCTCGCTTTTGAACACGTGAACGGGCTCGCTGGCTTCAAAGCTCTTAATGAGGTTGTAGTGGCGGGGGCCCTGTCCCGGGGGGTTTGGAGGAGGTCCTCCTCTCTGGCTGAGCAGGGCCGCCCGGCACAGACACAGATGGCCTAGCCTTGCTCTCTCTCGCTAATCTGCCAGCGCAGAGACTTCGCAGCTGCCTGGGAAACCACTGGGGAGTAACGGTGCAAAGTACTGAAATGGGCAATACAGTATTTAGTCATTAGGTTTGCTAATCCAAGGCCTAAAATCAGCCTCATTTCAATCAATAGCAATCTGTTTGCGCTGTCAGGAACTAATTTAAAAATCTGCTTTAAGTCCTGGTTAGGCACTTGGTATTCTGTTTGCTGCATCAAAGTAGAGGGGAAGCAGTGGGCATAAAGCAGCGGTGGCAGGAGGAGGAAAAATCCTTTGTACATAAACACTGGATGTTTATTTCCCAAATGAGAGCCTGCTATTGCAAAGAAGTGCTGTTGTTTTTGCTAAATTTATCCGAGAATTCATCGAGGTTCTTGATGTGGCTGCAGATCCCGCTCTGCAACAGGGGAGGAACTTCGCAGTGTGTTTAGTTTGTTCAGTGTGTCTTTAAAGTTCTGTACAAACTCAGACAATTAAAGTTTGTGTTACAGATGTGGCACAGGTAACTTCACTGGACTGCAGCCCTCTTTTGAGAGCTACAGCACAGCTTCCATAACTGATCTCTGTAGCACGCTGTGCTTCGAGGGGGAGGAGTGCAAAACAGTTCCATAAAACCACTGGGACCTATGGCAGTAGGAGGCCTTTGTTTAAGCTGGAAAAATACATTTCAAAACCCTCTGCAGTTCTGGTAGGGAAACATGAATTGAGGAGACCGTGTTTATGAGAACTGGGGGGAAATCCAAGTGGTTTTAGACTAATGGTGAAGAATGAAACAGAAGCACGTGCCTGATTTTAGTGTACTGAAAATACTTTTGTCTGAACAGGGTGACATAAAGCATGGTTTGGCTGCTGAGGGTCTTATATGTAGCAGAATGTGGCTTTTTCCTTTTCATTGATGTAGTGAAATACTTATCTGGATGGGTGGGTCCTTTTGCAGCTGACCCTTTCTTTTGCCATATTACTGCTCCATGTGCCTGACTTGTCCCTGCTCTTGTAGGACTTGCCTGCTCCTCCCAGAGATGCTCTGCTGCCTCTGAGGGCAGCTCCTTGGTGTGCCTCAGCCCAGGCACACAGCTGGGGGACAGTCTCTCTGTGCTGGGTCAGGCAGGGCTTGCTCCCCTGGACCAGCACCTACCTGCTATGGGATTTGCTCCTGCTTGGGTGGGGACTGCTTATGGGTGGCAGTGCAAGTGGAGGCTGGTTAGCCGTGGGGACAGGGATGCAGTGTCTTACCATGTGCACTCTGCTCTCTGCTTTGGATCTAAGAATCATAACGCTGTTACAGTGGGATTGACCCTGCTGTGTTCAGAACTGGACCCTGGGCTTTGCTTGCATCACCAGCATCTAACTTCTTTGCAGAAGCTTCTTTCCCTGCTTTTCCTCTTCTCCACAATTCCTGTCTGTCCCCATTTGCCTCTCCCACTCAACAGCATTTGGGCAACAGCAATGCTTAAGGCCTCCAGATGGCTGCTGGCATTTTTAACATGTGTTAGAGCAGGTCTGGAGAGCATGGTGATTAAAGCACTGGGTGCTACCAGTGCTTTCTCTGCACTGGGACTTCTTACGCTACCTCTAGCAGAGCTGAACCACAGCGTCTTCAGGGGCCTTGTGTCTCCATCGCAGTTCCCTGCTGAGAAGGTGCAGTAGCTGCAGACCCAGTGAAGTGAGGCCGAGCAGACCTTGGCACCGTGAGACACACAGGCATTTCATAAATGGTCTGGAGGAAGCTGGGCAGAGCAGCTCTCCTCTCACAAGACTTGACCTGACATTCCTGATGTTTTTGAAGTAAAAAAGGGTCAGAAAATTGAAGTTCTAGGAAGATAGTTTAATCACTCTGCTACAGTGCAAGAAAATTACCTTGTACATATGCGAAGAATCAAACCTGTTACAGACTCCATGGTTTAAAACTCCTGCAGGTCACCTTTAACTTCTCTGCCTGCAGTTAGATGACTGATAAGGACCTTTGGTCACATTTGCTTAAATGCAGCTTCAGACAAGATGAGGGAAAAAAGAGAAACAAAGACAACCTGTCTTCTGGCTGATGTCCTGTAAGGAGCTGTGGCTGAATCTCCTTACAATGGCTTCTTTTGAAACAGAGAAATAAAAAGGAAATTTCATTGCTTATAACTTATGTGGCATCAGACACTAAAAAAGGTTGTTGTTGGTCATTGGTTATGTTGTTATAAAAGAAGAGCTAAATGGTTTGTAATTTAGAGAAGGGGATTTAATTACATGAAGTAATTTACAGGAAGCTATAACCACTTGTATCTTTTTCTCTGTTGAATTTAATTTGTTGACACAATGCACAAGGTCGTGCTTTTGTATTTTTGCTTTTGGAGAAGGGCAGGCACCAAGATGGAGCACTTCTCTTGAATCTCATGATTTTAGCAAATGGAAGAATGGACAAGACACCGCTGATGATGCTCTGTCTCTGCCTAGGCCTGGTAGTATGTGCTGATTGAAGAGATTCAGAGACTTGGCTGGAGGTTTTTCTTGTAATCTCTTCATGATGGTGAGGTAGGGCACGTTCTGGGTGAATAGACCCCCTTTTCCTGGCTGTAATGCAGATACTGCAGAAGAGGCTTGGACCTAGCAGCAGCTGAAGCAGCCATGGCCTTTTTGCCTGTTGTTTCCTGGTTTAGACGAGGATTGTCTGAAGGGTTATTCCATGTTGGGTTTAGCACGAGTTGCCTAACATTTTAGCTGGCTTTGCACAGGGATTTGGAATCTGTCAACTTAATTGTAGCCCCTGTTCTTGGGCTTTCACCAAAATGTCTGCAGTAAAATAAGAAGCCTCTGACTGGCAGCAGGTAAAGTATGGTTCCTTATGATCATCCCTGTAATTTTTGGGATGATCAAAGGTATTTTCTTGTGTGTTTGAAACAAGCATAGTAGGTACAGATAGACAATATTCTTCCTTTGGCATGCTTATGACTATTAATAACTAAACCATCTGTGCAGCTCCAGTCTAAATCTGAGCTGATTTAAAACAAACATAAAAATGACATCCCAATGTCACTTGTGGTTGAGGTGGAATAAATATCATTTTCATGAGATACTGTTACTTTCACCATGCGGAACTTGGCCTTGCTTCCTGCTGGCCGTGGGTCTCCATTTCAGCAAGAGACTGCTGGGATGGGTGCACCAGGAGCTGGAGCAGAATCGCTTTGGCAGTTGCCAGTCCTTGCCTGAAGTCATTTAGTGGCACTGGTCCAGCACGCTTGGCTTTCCTTGTGGAAGCGTATCAAAGATGATGCTGTTTTCCACCTTTCAGTTGTTTTCGCCTCACAAACTGCAGCCTCGGGCGGTGTTACCCACATCCCTCGACCTCTTTTCAGTGTGGATTCTTAAGGGAGCTAATTTTCATAGTTCTGCCTGATGGATGGTTTACATGAGCTGTTGAGAATATACACAGCTTGAGTAAGCTTGCCTTTGATTTGAAGACATCTCTTAGGTAAAACAAGCACTTTTTTTTCCCTCCCCTTCAGTCCTTCAAGCAAGGTTCCCAGTGGCTCTTGAGGTGAACGCCGTTGCACTGTTTATTTGGCAAAGTCAGTCCATGAAGACTGTGCTGTTTCCTCTAACGTTTTGTCTAAAAGAAATGGAAGAATTAAATAAAGCCATCTGGGGTTTGTGATAGAGTTTAAAACTCTCCCAAGCTTATTGGTTGAGGGAGTCCTAATGTGTAGTCAGGTATGTATGCATCTTTTAACTCAAGTGTTGCAATATGCCTTCTCTATATGTGGGTTTTTCCAGCTGTTAGCACTGTAAATTGATTCTATTTTTTTCCTGAAGTTTCAGTCTTGAATTTCTTATTTTTAAATCCTAGCAAGGAGACTATTTCAGATCTCAAGTTTAGGAATTACACATATAAACTCTTTTTATCGCTGTATGTAAAAGGGTTGTTTGTTTGTTGTCAATTATGTAAATATGTGCATTCTTTTTAATTTTAAAATAAATCTTTTATCTTCAACCTTCCTTCCACATTCCAATTTCTTCTGGTTAAAGGCTTTGATACTGAGCACAGGCTCAATTCTTCCTTCAGCTGCAGGTGCCATGCAAGTTAAAGTTGAAGACCAGTAATAGGTTTCATTTTGCACTCTGTAACATTTCCTCTTACAGTCCTGCTTGATTCATTGACACCGAGTAGTAAAAACAAGGAAAAAACCTTTTCCAAGGGAAACCTCATCCACTGGAATAATATTGCTAAAAGAATCCAAGGACGGGGTAATGGATCAAGTAGTGGATGCTGTCCAGGGCAGCTAGAATAACAGTGCTGTGATGAATAGCCCTCTGATGCTGGAATATTGCAGCCTCCTGGAACGTGGTGCTGGATCTCATAAAGTTGTCTTTCCGTTGGTTCTCAAAACTTTCGAGGGCAATATTTTTTAATTTAACATGGCATGTATTAGCTGTAGTGTCAGTCATAGGTATCTTTTTGGAGTTAGTGTCTCAGTGCTTTAGGAGTGAAGATGGAGATAGTTCATCTGGTCAGATGGATCTGCTGTGGAGCACATCTGCAGCTTCAACATGAAAAAACCTGTGGTGGGTTTACCCTATGTGCTTCCCAGTTCTTTTTCAGCTCCTATAGAGCAGTTTCAGTATATCAAGGTGTAAATAGGCATGGCACAAAGCAAGAGAATCGTACCGAAAGTTTTGCTTGAATTGAGTTTTTTAAACTTGCTCCTCATTTGTACATGTGCTCTTTTCTTCCAGATGCGTGCTGCCAAAACCAAGAACATAAAAATAATAAAGTTATTCTTTGCTTACCACATCGGAAATAATCCCTACAGCAGAGAGCAGAGCCTAGATCCACAAAACCCAGCCCCCACTCCAAAAAGCTGAATTTGATGTTTTCCCAGCACAAGTCCAGGCTCCCCTGTCAGCGGGACTGGCCGTGCAGCCCCGAGTGTTACCGGGGGACATGGTGGCCTAGTGGCTGCGTGCCATTTTAGATTGCTTCCCCATTTTCCTCTCTTGCTTTCCTTGCGACTGGCTCGTTTTGTTCATAAAGCAGCTTGTAATTGAGTGTTTGACAAAGAAGTGTTTACAAGCAGTGTTTCTTGTGCATAACTGCCTAGCTGAGGGGAATAACAATTTGGGTCTGAATTTCAGCCCTCCTTTGTCACTGTCGTATCATCGGCGGTGGCGACGCTGTTTCTGCTTAAAGTGAAAGATGGATTCAAATTGTTTCAGGGTATGGCACCCACGTGGGAATACATGTCTGTTTGAAGAAGCTTGTGGCTGTTTCTTGTGGCCTGTGTTCGTTCTTTGTTCGGGTCTTGGTGCTGGACTGCACCAAGGTGTGTGTTCATTACCATGTTACTGTGCGTGGCAACATCCAGGTTTTTTCCAAGGGGGGCGGGCTGGTAATTTAGGGGAGTCTGCTCATTTTACACCGGTCGCATGAAATGTAAAAGTTGGCATTTTGACAGGTTTTACACCTTCTCTAGCTTTTGTAAGGGATGAGATGTTCTGAACTGCAGCTGTCCTAACCTGGGAACATGGTTGGAGTTCAGTCTTCATTGGTTGAAACCTACAGTGCAGACAGGACCTGTGTTATTAAAATAAGAGTCTCATTTAGCTATAGATCAGGAAAAAAAAAGGACTCTAGGATCAAGCTTTTTAGCTCAGGCAGCAGGTGGGTGTTTCAGCTGTCCATGCCAAAACACTTCTGCAGATTATGCCAACTGGGCAGGGTGTGGAGGGAGCAGAAGCAATGAAGTTATGCGTGAGTAAGGAACAGCTCAGGCTTTATTTAGGCCCATTATAGGTCATTTGCAAAGGGTACTCCTTTTCTTTTTTTCTTTTTGGGTGGTGGGGGCGGGTGTGTGTGTGTCTTGTAAAGGGGGCTGCTTGTTCTGTGTTTGCGGGAACTGCCATGTTTAATCAGAAGTGATTGGAGTCACATATTGAATAATCATAGTGAATAAGCAAAGACAATCTCAAGAATCATCTACTAATAGCTGGAGGCACCCAGAGCTCCGGTCTGACTCCAAGTATCGGGCTGCATAGAGCAGTCCCCATTAATGTCAGTGCCAGTCTGTGATTAAAACCCACAGGTAGAGATGAAAATAAATTGCAACATATAAATCAGAAGTCATGTAATTGGGCATGAGTAAGAGTGGCACTCGGGCATTATGGCCCATGAGATTAACTCCTTCCCTGCTGCGTAAGTGCAAGCAGGAAGTCATTTCTGTAGCAAGTCTACTGGCATTAAGTCTGCTTTTCTGGGTATAGTCATTACCTAATGGTCAATAGTTTGCTGAGCAAAAATAGATAAACAGTCACAGCTTTACTGGCAGTCCAGGAGTAGGTTAATGTGATGGCTACAGTGCTGGGAGAATCTCTGACTTAGTGCTGTGCCTTGTCAAGAGTGCTCTGACCATAGCAATGTGCTGGATTGTAAAATCAAATTGTAAAATAAAGAAGACCATGCAGCACTTGCATCTGGAGTGCCTTTTATTTGTCCTCACGCAAAACAGCTTTGCAGGTGTTCTGCTGGGACATCTTCCCAATCTCCTTAGCCTCCTTCTGAATCATCCTCGTGCATTGAGTAACTTGGTAAATAACGTGTGGTTTTATATGCCTGTGCTAGATATTCCCTCCCTGTTTACCTGACTTGTCAAGAGTAGAGCGAGAAGAAAAATGTCTTTGTGAGAGCTTTTTTTTCCCCTTACAGTGAAGCAAAGGAATGATTATTTTATCCACCCCCCCCCCCCCCCCCCCCCCCCGGCAGACAGTCTGCCCACAGCAGCAGCACCAGGGACCTCTAGTAAATTGATCAAGGGATATATTTGACCTTAGGGCTGCTTGTTAGAGAACATTGTTACAGGCACATAGTAATAGCAGATGTAATAAAATCTACATTGTCCCAAAGAAAAAAAAAAAGGTATGTTTTGTGGGCTTGTGTTTTTGTGTGTGTGTTTGTGCTATTTAATAGGAACTGAATTGTTGTCTGTCAACCTTGGGTCACCTCAAATAGGCATAAGCTTAAGGCAAAGCCAAAGGCAGGCAAGTTACAGAATAAATTGTATGGGAGCTTGACAAATACCTGGCTGTTACTGTTTATTGAAACTGAGAGCACAGGGAAGAATTAGGTTTGCGAAAAATTATTTCAATTGCACAGTGAAAAAGAAAGTGTGAGGAGTTCTGTCAAGAAATGATCAGTGATGTAGACCCTTGAGACTTGCACTTCCCTAACTGGAAGAGGAACATTCACACATACTAGGCTTTTAGTCCTGAAGAGCTTGGGACAGCAGCTAGTGGATGCTCCTCAGAAGCGTGCTGCTGCTGAGGGCTGGGTGGGAGGGTGTGGAAGTGGGAGCTCTTGCAGACCTGTCAAGTCTTTTGGTAAAAGCCGGTTTTGTTTTAAAAACAGAGTAAGCTGTGTGCTATTCAAGTCTTGCAAACTCAACTACAAAAGGATGATCTTACAAGAAATTAGCACCACAAGGATTCAATTAGTCGAGAGCCTCAATCCTAGTAACATATGATGTGCTCCTCACTCATCTAAGCATTTACATAAATTCCACTTACCAGTTTACCTGTATTTCCATTTTTGTTTTCTGATACATCTTACTGGAATAAATGTGTTTCACCTATTTTGATAGGTGCGGGCAAATAAAATGTGCAAACTGTTACAAGATATATATTGTGCTCCATTAAAGGGCCTCAAAATACAATTTCTGATCATTTTAGAAGCTTCCTTCTGTGGCAACGTGTGCTTCCTAATGGTTATTATTTATTTATTTTTCAGAATGTCTTTAACTTAAATTGGTAATGACAGGAATTTCTTCTCCTTCAGGTATATTCATTTGCAGAATGTAGAAGACAGAGACTTTTTTTGTAGTATTCAGCACCATGTGACTTCCCTTGATCAGATATATCCTGCCCTTCAAAGCTGTGTTTAGATCTACTGTAATTGCTGAAGGTGTATCTGCTAAAACAGCTTAGTCTGAAAGGCTTTTGTAGTCACTTTGTGCAACAAAGGCTGTTCATACAACTACACAAATGAGCCTTTAGTTAATTCCTAGTTAAGGATTGATGCGCTTCTTGACTTAAATCTTGTTCTGACAGAACTGGGATTGAATCAGTACAAGTCAATATTTTCCTTCTACTTATCAATAAATTTGTCTGTTTCCAATGCTGAACTACATACGTTAAAAGAAAAATTAAACAAGTGCTAAGAGCTTTTTCACTATCAGATACTGGCTTTCACCTGGTAGTCACTCCATAAGGAATGAACTTCTATGTGGTATTTTTATTTCTGAATTGAATAGGAATCTTGATCTCTAATGCAATGGTAGTCTCTATCTGAGTTTTCTTCGGGTGTGTGGTGGAGGTTTTTTGTGGTGTGTTGTTTTGTTCCCCCCCACCTTGTTTCCAGATGCTGTAGACAGACAATTTAAAAACATTTTTCCTCCTTCTTCCTAAAAATATGTCTGGCAGAGGAGAGGCTATATTCTTGCCAGTAGTGCTAATTGGTGAAGTCACTGAGGTTAAAGGGTTTGTATTACCAACTCCTGCCACTAGCTTGTTGGGCAATGGGGTAAATTAGCCATCCTTTGTCTGCTTGCTTATCTGTAACACAGAGATAATTACTTTTACTTTCTTTTTAAAATGCTTGCAGTATACAGAAGAAAAGTAGTAGGAGATGTGATGGTTATTTTATTATCATACAGGAAAATAGAAGGCTGTCTTTTCAACCTAAAGAAGGAAGGGAGGAGGTCATTGCTGTAAGAGCCTTGGTCTTGCTAGCAGCATTTAAGGTACTGGTCTTACGTTGTGCAGCATCATACAGAGTCTAGACTAGCTGTGGAAACAGCACTGCTACGTCAGCTCAAAGCTCTGACCCAAAGCATGGCAAACTGGTTCAGATGGAGGACATCAGAGAAGTCACTCCATCCAAGCTAGAGTTTCCCCATCATGTCATGTGACTGTGCCAGATCAGGTGCCCAGGATGGATGCCAGCTTCAGTTTCCAGGAGCTTGCTTAGAGGTGCTGAGCACCGTTCAATAATTCCGTCCGCCAGGAACCTTGCAGAAAGCTCTGGCAATTGCTGAGGATGATCTAATACTGGTATTAATCATCATCTTATGATTGAGAATTGGGTGTGAGTACTGAGGGTGTTTCCACAGTACAAACCCAGGGAAGGATCTTGATAGCAAACTTGCTGGGCCAGTTCTCTAGCTGAAGCATTTTCTTTTTCTTAATTATAAACTATCCAAAGGTCTTCTAGGGTGAAGAGCTGGTTAGAAATACTCAGTGTATAATTTTGTGGTTTTCTGTCTTTAGTAACTGGCTTCTCGGGAAGCTTTGGGAAGGAATAGACCCACTTATGTATGCTTGAGAAAGAGCTCAGGTATCTATTACTCTGAAATAGTCCCACTTGATTATGCAGCTTAGAGTATGAGACGTACATAAAACTGATTGCAGTGGGCTGAAAAGGGCTGTCAAAGCCCCAGCTTGGAAGAAAAACGTTTTCTGCAATTCAGTATGCGTTCATCCCTTTGATTCTTCCCATCAATGTGTCTTGTTTACCTGCTGCCCTTAGTTCAGAGAGCCAGACCTTCACCTCCAGCGTGGTCTGCTGATACTCCCTGGAGTGACTGCCCAGGAGAGCTTTGCTTTTCCCTCACTGACGTCAAGTGGGAAGAGGCAAAAGGAGTCGTTACGGTCCAGTCAGGTGTGAGGGTGGTAAATCTGTGATTCAGGGAGTTTGGCATCCAAAAGATTTTCCCTAACAGAAGACGGGCGGGGGAATAGCAGCTGCCAGTGAGTTGTGTTGGCACCTCCAGTGTTGGCGGGTTACGTTCTGTTTTCTGAAGCTAACTGGAGAATATTCCACATTCCTAAAATTCTGCCTGCCCAGCAAAATCAGGGGGGAGTGTGGCATTACTAGCCATGTGAATGATTGCTTAATTTAGTAACAAGTTATGAATATTCAGTGGCATAGGCTTCAGGAGAGAGGAGGAACAGGAATGTAAGCCCACGGGGATCCAAGGTTGTTACCCTCTGCTGCCGTGGGCTGTATTCTGCTGCCCGGTCTGTGCGCTACCTGGAAGGAAGGCGGTGCGGGTGCGTTCAGCCATGCCCCAACCCAGCCTGCGGTTTGCTCTGGAGATGTTCCCTTGGAGCTGCTCATGTGGAAGTGGGACAGTTGGGTTTTGTGTGAATGCGAATGCATGTGCACGTCTGTCAAGTTTACTCTCGCAGCTTAACCATAATTCATTACACAAAGCCTGTTTGTCACACATGACTTTAAATATCCGCAGGCCAGTCTCTTGTACTGACTCCAACGTCGACGGCAAATACGGCGAGGTAGGGGCTGCAGTTTACCCAAGACCCAGGCACGGAGGGTGAATGCAGCTTAGGATGGGAATCTTGCTTCTACCCCAGCGCTGTAACTGCCTTGATTGAAGCACCAGGAGGTCAAGTGACTTGTCAAAGGTTGCACAGTGAGGGAGCAACTCCACTGACATTTGATACCGGGAGCCTTCTGTTTCCCAGTCTGCTGCTGATTTACACTTTCATCCTCCAGTACACATAACTGCTGCTTGAATTAAGCTGTGACACATCTTCACATCAGTGTAAAATTATTTCAAGTTAGACCTTGCAGAGGGAATAAGGGAATGTCATTCCTTCCGCAAACGCTGCGTAGGTTTAGTCCGTTCCCACCTGGTTCTTATGCTAGTTCAGCACCACCGACTAATAAATTACAATTATTGAGGTATCAATTCATCATGTCTCAGCGATGCTGTTGCCTGTTCCACTGCATTGACTGGAGCCCTTTGCTAGCTGGCTAATGTACTGCGGTTTTACTCATTCTTGTCCCGTAATGATGGGATCCCTTGTACCAATTTGAATCCTATTAGATTGCAATTAATATCTCCCTACTCCAAACTGAGGCTGAGTCAAGCGCTGTTCAGCGTTGAGCTTACCACACAGAGGTACCAAAAGAGTGAAGTGATAAGAAAGAACCCAGCCTGAGCAATTTTTTACTCCGTGCCTCATGTTCCCCATCTCCCCCGACTGCAATAATTAGCAAACCAAATTCATTGCTTTGGGAGTGCCAATGTGAGCAAGCGAGGAGAAGAATGTAACTGGATGCTTTGGGTATCAGCAAGGGGAACAGTTGCAGGAAGTGGGATTTGTAAGGGAGGGATAGCTGCCTTTAGATATAAATGGGTTTTATTTGAACTGCAGTGTAATATTCTACTGTAAGACTCGGTGAGCTAGCTGGCTTTGTTTCATGATGAGGAATTTAATGCATGAAAGTGGTGCTACAGGATTCATGGAGGAGTCTGTTCAAACTTCCCTTCGGTGTTTGTGGTGCGGGAGCTCCTGGGCAAGGTTGGTGCTGCATTGGGATGGTTCTGTCTCTGGCAGCGCAGGGGCAGGCGTAGCCTGGGGGGCACGGTCACAATTCGGCCAGGTCCCTTGAAAACTCCTCCCTGACAGGGGCCCTGGGAGTTAGTGGGCAATCTGTACGTGTTCTTCCTAAGCTCTGACTATAAAAATCCCGAGAACACCAACGCGCAGTGCAGTCACCTGGAGTGCAGTAAAAAGGAAAGCTGCTGCAGCGAGGGAAGCTGAAAAAGCAGCAGCTTGGGGCTGGAGCCTGCAGCTGCCCTCCTTGCCTGGGAGAGCAGTGCTGGTGCTGTGCTCGCGGTGCCAGAGGAGTATTTAAATGTCAGTGTGCAGCCATAAAACAATAGTTTTGGGTTGTGATTTAAGTACAGATTTCAGAGGAGGAGGAACTTGACTGCACTGTCACAATGCGGTTTCTACCGGATAAATTGATCCTTGGAGGCAAACTAGATTAATACTAGAAGGAGACAGATTTAGAATTTGCCCTTCTCTGTGGTTTCTATAAACCGAGGAATACTTCTGAGCTCTTTGTTGCTCTAGCAATTTGCTCTCTGTTGGATGATGACCCTTTCAATAAGTGGTCATCCACATTGAATTTTTCTGGCTCAGAGCTTAAAAAACAGGGGTTTTTATTGACTATAGAATTCCCATACTGTAGCTTGACCTCGCTGTCGGCTTTCTTTAGAGACTATACAGAGATTTCAGCTAATGCCAAAAGAAGCCATTCACCTTTTAAGCTTGCTTTTCCCTGGCTCATAATCTACATCTGAGTGAAATATAAAGTATTGCTTATCTCTTATCTGCAAAGCTTCAGTAAGCTCTGGGCTACGCGTGCGCTGCCTGGCAGCTGTAACGCTGCTCTGCCCGGCACCGCTTCCCTGAGAGAGCCAGGTTTTGGGGTGGCATTTTTGAAGCCAAAGTGGGAACAATGCTTTACTTTTTTTTTTTGCTTACTGTACTTTGCTGTCCCTTCTAGCCTTTAAGGATCTATTTCTTGCAGTAGACAGGACCAGAGGTTTAGTCAGATTTGCTTGTCGACATGCACACGTGTATATCAATAATCAGCTGGAGTCTTTCTGCTCACACAGATTTGTGAAGTAGCTGAGACTCTTTCGAAATGAAGGTGATACTAGCTGTCCATACATGCCAGGCACATTTGGAAGTGGTGTTTTGTCTAAGTGACAAGCTGATCTGTGTCTGTAGGGTATGTGGTGGTGTGTTTTATTTGCTTGTCCTTACATAGTGCTTCTCATGAGCTACTTGAGGATTAAAATGGGTTCAAGCCACTAAAACCAGTACGCGGTGGGCTCCTGAGAGCCAAGCTGGGGCACGCTTGCAGACTCCTTTCTGAAACAGCACTCTCCTTGAGGAGACAATCCACTGTTACTTATACTTGCAGAATACTTTGTATTTGTATGTATGCTTTGAAAAGTTACTGTCTTTTATTAACTTACGTTTGCTGTCACATATTACATTATGAGCCTCCTTGGTGCAGTAAAGCCCTCAGAAAAGAGAATGGATAGAAACTAAATGTAAATCTGTACAAGGGAAGAAAAGACAAGTGTTACATATTATTTACAATTTGCATTTGAAATCTCACGTTTCACGTGTTCTGATTTTTTTGTTGGGCATTCACTGGGAATTTACAGCTCTCTGGGGATATTAGCGCAGAAAAGTTATTTGAGATTATGTATAAAGGAGAAGGAATGAAGGAGAAGGGAAGAAAATTCTGACTGATGCAAAAAAATTAAGAAAGCTTTCACTACACTATAATTCTAGCATTTACTTGTCAAGTTGGACGGATTTTATCTCTGATTCTAAGGCAGGCACTCTGAACACCATGTACTGATTTTTTCTTTAATCAATTAAAGTAATTTTCTTCTACTGTATAGATTTACTATGTCTTACTACTGTAAGTGGCTAAAATAATGCCTCTAAACAAGGCTTCTTTAAATGACTCTAAGTTGATGTTTGTGTGTAGCTGTGGCTTTGGGGTTATTCCACTGGAAAGAAATGTCTCACCCTAATTTATACTACCTAAAAATCCCCTTTAGGTAGAGGCACAATCATCCAGTGAAGAACAGCCGTTTTGTGATTACGCTGCTCGAGAGGGGTACAAAAGTCACACAGGTCATCTACAGATCCACAAATTACCTTTGGCAGGTTATTTAAGGTGCTTTACTCCGTACTGTTACATGTCTAAAACCAGGCATAGTATCTTTCTATGGCACATAGAAGTTGCAAGTTGACATTCTGTGATCATCAGGTGCTCTAGTATTGATAAGTGTGTTGGACAGCTTCTAATGGAAACCATTCGAACCTAGTACAAGGAATTTGACTTTCAGAGACTCCCATCAGAATGGGCCTAATACAAAGCTATTAAATCTACATCTCAGATTAAGAAAAAGCGTAAATGCTCTTGATGGTTGGCCAAGGACACAAATGGCAGCCCCTGGACCCCATCAAAATGTTATAAAATCAGGCATGAAAAAAATGAAGGCTTTGAGAGCATCTTGGTAGAAATGTTTGTGTGGGGACTTCACGCTGGGCTTCTGCTTTGAATGACTCAGTGCTGGAACAGTGCTGCTTAGCCAAGAGGAGGCTGTGACTTTCCAATTGCGTACACGTGCTGAACGCAGCCCGCAAGCAGTGCAGGGATTTTTGTCAGTGCTTGAAAGGGATCTCTGGATGATGGATGCCCGGATTTACTCTCTTAAAAAAACCAACCAAAAACCTTCAGGAGGGATTAGGTCAGTCAGCCCAATGCCCTCTGAACTCTGGCCTCTTTGGCCAGGGCACCTCTTGGGAAGGGAAGTGCAGCACAGCACAGGTAAGCGCCTTGAGGCAAAGCTCTGGGGATGCAGTGCACGGCCAGGCCTCCATCCCAGTTCTGCACTTGGAACGATGTATTTCTCCCCCTTGGCTCGGTATCTGCCACCTTCTCCTCCTTCTGAGAATGACTTGGCCTTTTGGGCTGCCCCAGTGACTTCAGTAAGTATTTGAGTCTGCCTCTGTGAGCCAGCTGCAGTCAGCAGAGTTGGTTTCACAGCTGGGGTGACTGGCGAATCTGGCCTGGCATTGCCCTCCCTGCTGCTCTGCCTCCCCATGCTCTGCCAGGGATGTAAACCACGGAATGTTTCCTGACCTGCCGTTGGTGGTTTCTGCCTCTCTCTCTGGTTGGGCAGCATGTGGGGAGGCTGTGTGCATTGATTGCTGACCCTTGGAAATGTTTGCCTCTTCCAATCGCTTGAATTTTTTTATAAATATTAAATCTCTGCATAAATGATCTCGTACAACTTCTACAAAGCATAAAAGAGGTGAGGTTAAATTGAAAATGAAGTACATTGGACTTCAGAGCACAAAGATAAATATGTATTTGAGTTGAAGTTTAAATGAATAGTTCCTGTGGATATGTACAAGTGGGTTCAGAGGGTAATTTTTTTTTAACCTCAATATATTCCATTCTGGCTGTGCGGATCTAATTAGTGCTAGCAGCACTGAGAGGGCTGTAGCTCTAGCAGTTGTGTAGGCAAACTGTGGAAAGCAGAAGGGAACTAGGTTCAGTGTTGTTCTGGTCTTTTTCCCCATTTGTCATTAAGTTTCATTCATTTAAGTCCTGTCAACTTGCTGAGATTTCCTGTTACTGGCCTGGCCAGGGAGGATATTCTCTATGCTGCATGAACCCAGGGCATCGGTGTGAAGGGTAGCAAGATTGCAATTTTTCATTGGTAATTTGTTTTTTAATCATTTTTATGACTTTGCCTGAGCTACTAGGAATAGCTAGAAAATAAGCGATCGCCAAATTACTTGTTTTGTCTTTGGGTTTTTTTGCTAATGCATCTTCCAAGGATGTGACCATCTCCTTTTGTTTCTGCAACTTGATGTACGCCCCCCGTCTGGTTTCTTAGGGAAGTACTGGACTTTGCAGAGTTCCATTTGTGCTCTTCTAAGGGGCCCCGTTTGGAAAACGCATCTTCCAGATAGAAACTTTCTCAAGAATGCTGCTGGGTACTTCTACAGTAACACCCACCTTGTGAGATCCTTAAAGTGCAGAGGAATTTTCAGGTCAAATATGACCTAAAGTAAAAGGAGGACTATTTTATCAGATAAGAATCAATTGATTATGATTGCCGCGTTATTCCAACGTCAATTGAAACCGTTTGTGAGTCAGTACAATTGTGTAGCTATAACAAAAAAGAGAATTAGGCCCATGACTTTTGAGAATTCCATTGTCTTTGTTTTGTAAGCAGTCACAAACTGTCTTGAAAAGATAAATCAGTGAATGATTTAGGTTTTGATACAGAGATAAGGAACAGAAGACCTCTATGCTGATAATTCAGTTACCAAACCTGATGCTCAGAGCCATTATTTTGCCCTTGAAAATAGGTGATACTTCAACAAACAAAACCCCACAGAAATGTTTATACCTGCCCTTTGGGTGAGTAAATTTCAACTCTTGCAGTTATGAGGGCTGCTAAAAATGTTGTTTGCTTGGGGTTTTTTTAAGTAAAAAACATTTAGATTTTTCAGGTCACATTACTCCAGGGGGTTGAATATGAGAAAAATCTACTCAATATCAGAAGACTGCCAACTCTCTTGAGTTAATGAATGTGTTCTCCCGTCACAATGGTTGTGCTTCATTTTGCATTATAATGTTGTCTAACAGTAAGTGGCACTTCTGATTCTTTTGTAATTTCCAGGCAAAACGCTGTTTGCAAAATAGACATGCTGAGAGTTTCCTAAAGCTAATGTCATCAGCAAGAGTGAGCTGCGTATCTCGGTCAGTGCTTTGGTGGAGCAGAGATAGGTATGTTCTCTTAATAGTCGCTGCACAGATGTGAGCCTCAAATTGTTTTCTTCCTTCCTCAAGCTTGAGCAGACTGCAGCTGTGCTATGTCAATTTATTGCTGTGCGCTAGAGAATGAAGCAAAATCTCTTCCTACTTTGCTGCTTTTCAACACAGTTGACAGTAAGACAGCAGAATTGCTGTGCTGCTGGTGCTGGAGCACTTCTCTGGTGGAATAACCTGAGGACTGCTACCACCCAGCATGGTTTGGGCACTGGCTCGGGACAGATCTTGTAAATGGAAGTGACCACTTCTCCTTTGTATCAACAAAGGGAGAAAACAGGAAGATTTACTTAACCTGTATTGCTGTGGACTAAGATACTATATAATTAGAACAGTAAAGTAATACAAATATATAATATATTATAAAGCCTAATAAATGAGGGGCAGTGATGCTGTGACCTAACATTTCTTCTCCACATTTTTTTAATGCTAGACCAATTCAGGACAGAAATTCATGTAGTTGTAGCAGCGAAGCTTACGTAGCCATAGACCAACTTAATTGGGATGTGTTCACGGTTCTCTTTGGCCAAGACTGAGTTTCTTGTTCAGAGAAATTTAAGGGAAAGTGTCATTAATGAGCATGCTTGCTCTCACCTCTTCACACATGCTGTGAAGTCTGTCTGCTTTGTGTTCATGAAATACTTCCCTGCATTAGATGAAAAGCTGGAAGCTGAGCGCAGCAGAGTTGTTGGTAATAATCAACTAGCTACAAAATTTACCTTTTGTCATTGATTTCTTAGTCTTCTGCAGAAAAGTTCAGAAAGTATTGCAGTGTTGCAAGTGGGAAAACTGAAGGCAGTCTTGTGATGAGTGCTGGTTTGGTTGTGTGCATCCAGCAAGCAAACAGGAGGATTAGAAGCAGAGTCCAGGTCCTCTGTATTGTTACTCTCATGGACAGCATTTCCTCACTGTTGTTAAGCCTGCATTACAAGTGGAGATAACTTTCAAGAGGGAAACCACAGGAGAGCAGTCAGCCATACAGTGGTATTTGAGTTTGTTCCTACACATGGGCGATAACTGCTGGTAGTTAGATAGCACTGTAGGAAAACTGCGGGTAAACGTTGATTCATGTTTTTAAGGGTATCCGCCGTGTGAGCGGAGGAGGTTCTGAAGTTGTCTCTGTGCATGTGTGTGGGAGGGATATTAAAGATCCAACTTGTCAGGGTGTAAATTCATGCCAGAATGAAGAAAAGAGAATGCTCAAAAGTGAAGACTCACTTCACAGTTAAATTCCCGTGGTGTTTTGGTGAGACAATGAAGATGATGCAGAGGAACTAGGAAGGAAACCACAAACCCCTGCTGTCAGTGCAAATGAGAGCAGTAGTGGCAATGAAGATTCATGTCTATTAAGAAAGCTTCAGTCATGGGCAGTGTAGAGGGAGCCTCACTACAGGTCAGGATGCTGGCCCTGGTGTGCTGTTGGTAAGGTTGATCTAAAATACAGTCATGAACCATCTTAAAAATTTGCATGTGATCCGCTGAACTTTCTTGGAACAGAAGTTGTAGAAAGAAAAGGGAACTAGGACAAAAAAACTAGTTAGCAGCTGTCAGAAACCCCTGACAGATAGCTGCTTATATTTTAGGCTTCTGTTGTTCTTGTAGAGCACGTGCCCGTGCACATCACCGGCGTGTCCCACTTGGAGAACGCAAACGGCCCAGGCAGTGCTGTGTGCAGTGTCTGCCATTGGACTCAACTGCTCCCTGCTATCTTCCAGTGACTTAACTAAATATTTATGGCATGAAGCACAAGCCATGCAAGCCAGTCAGGCCCTGTGTGGAAGAGCTGAAAATACGACAGCATGAGTAAGAACCATTTGAGAGTATCAAAGAGCTATAATAATGCGGATAGCATTACATTAAAAAACCAAGGTGGGAGGATTACATGAAAGCAAAACACACAGACGGGCCCCAAGGGGAGACCATCCACCACAAAGGATAATTTCCTGCGGGATTCAGACCCAAGAGCACATTCCTCTGAGGCTGCTTTAAAGCATCCAGGCAAGACATCTAAAGAGAGAGAAAAATTCATAATGCCTTTTTTTAAAGAGCTGTGCGTAGCTGGAGCAGATGCAGCGCTGCCTGGGCTACAGCTCTATCCTTTCGTCTGGACTCCTACATGTTTTCCTCCCTGTGATCTCCTCCTCAACCTCAGAAGGATGGTTTTGGTTTTGCTTTTTTGTTTTTTTTCCCTTCAGGGAGAGAAGAGGGGGAAACATCTTTCATCTGTGTTTTGGTTTTGCTATGTAGGCAGTGCTGCAGTCAGATCCAGGGTGTTCCCTGGGAATTGCTCCGACTTTGTAGGACAGCATCGCTGCGTTGCCGCTGCTTTTGCAACTTTGCTTTTGGAAGGCTTTCCAGAGCGTGGAGAGCCTGATCCTGGGGGTTGACAGACCCAAATTCAATAGTCAATGTTTTTTATCTTATACCCCTCCAAGTTAGCTGTCTCAAACAGTTGCTGTTCAGAGCCCTTTCCCCAAGACATCCTTTGGAGTAACTGGATCCCACACAAGCTTGTATACGTGCCTGTACAGGTACTGTCTGTATCCATCAATGCAAAGGATAACATACAGTCCTGGGCATTGCAGGTTGAGACTCGGCAAGGCTGTTACGCTGCTTTACCCTTTCGTGTTTGTATGAAGGGCCAGAAGGAGAATGTTGGCTGTATGTTCTCCCTTCTTCCCCCTGCTCTAGTCCGTGATGGAAATACAGCAGGACCATGAAGTTCAAAAGTGCTGCTGTTACAGACACAGTGCCCTGGCAGGAGGGGAGGGAGGGTTGGAGTGTGTGTGGCACAGGTTTCTCGTGTCAGGGGAAGACGGTGGGATCTGAGTGCGTGGGTTTCTGTGCAGAGAAAAGCTGTAGTGCAGTTTGTCGTTTCAGCTTCAGGACTCCGGGAACAGAGAGGCTTGTATTGTGGGGAATGTGGTGGGGAAGGAGCAGCAGCATTTAAAAAGAGTCTAGTCTCTCCTTGTGACAGTAAAATATTCAGAGAAATATGTGCTCTTTACGCAGTAGGCATCCTGCAACAAGGCATTGGCACCTCTATAATACAGAAACTGAAGCAAGATGTTTGGAAAAGACAGATAGACAGCTGGTTTGTGCCCAACTTGTGGTTGTACGTAATCCATCACTGCCAGGCCTGAAAACAAGCAGGAGCTCACAGGCACTGACTTCCCGGCACTGTGTCTATTCAGCAAAAGCTCAGTGGTGGCATGAAGCTTTTCAGGGCCGGAGAGAGAAGCAAACAATCCTTTCATTCTCCCTTCGCTGGGGATGCCGCTGGTAGGTGGAAGCAGCTGAAGCCTTTGGGCTGCTGCAGCCCTGCAAGAGCTGGGAGTTGGATGACTTCTTCCTTGTGACAAATCAGCACCCTGGATGGCTGATGGGGCAAGCAGTGTTTTATGGGACAAGGCAAATGAAACAGGAGGATTGCCCCTGGGCCAGGAAGCTCTGTTAAAAAGTTTGCTCAAAACTTTCACCATTACCGCACAAAATTTATTTGCTAGGTAGTTTTGTTATTATTATTCCTGTGATGTGATAAAAATTCCTTCTGACTGCGGTGCTGATGTACTGATAGCTCCTGCTTGTACCCACAGTGATTGTGACAGAGCAGTTGGTGGGACCATGCAGTCAAGAGCTATGTCTGCATTAAAATATCCATCCTTTTTCTCTGAGCCTTGGCATCAGTTTGCTCCTTGTTACCTCCTTTGTCTGAATTTCAGAATTCAGGTATGGCCACTAAGCTTTCTTGAAGCCCAAGTGAAGGCTGCAGCTTAGGTAGTCCTGTGGGGTGGGTGTGTGTGGACTGAAATGGGTGTCGGTGAGGTTTCTCTGGGGGCTTTTTGTTTTTACCAGCCCATCATACAGCCTGTAGTGCCCTGTGGATCAGAGCATGCTGAAGGTGCCTGTGAACTACAGGGGCTTTGGAATCTGGCTAAATAGAATTTTATTGCAAAATTCATGTATTTTTCTTAAAATCTTTGCTGCTTGAATGTATGTTCAGACCTGCTAGTAATTAACAGGCAACAGGGAAATATCCCAATATTGCTGGTGATTTACAAGCTGGTGCTGATGTGGGGAGGCTTTGCACAGAACAGGACTGGTGCTGATTTCAAATATCTGGTATCAACAGTTACAACTTTTGTAAAATAGCAAAGGCGTTACGAAATTGTGGAATTAAATACCCTATGGCAAACCATAAAGGCAAAGTTTAGAGCCATAGAAAGGACCTAATTCCACATTGTTTAGCTTTGGAGTCCAAACTTCAGCTTTTAACACCGTTCTTGTGCTGCCTCATACATTTCCTCTCGCTGCATTGTGTAGGATAAATAATGTGTCCCTTTCCTACTGCAGGTGAGTAAAATACTTAGGGAATTATTGTGTAAACTGGCTTAGCTCTGTTGATTTCAGTGTAACTAGTGATGTGTTTGGGGTTTGCTCTTTGTTGTTTCAAAAGCAAGAGTCTCTGAGATTTGGGGTTTGATTTTTCTCACAATCCTCCTCAACATGTTACACAAATATTGCACAATCCCAGTGATCTTCACTGACGTTCTAGCATTTTGTTTAAGCATGCTTATGACAGCTTCTCTGGGTTTGGGAAGATAATGGGAATGACATACGTTCCAGTAAAACTTGACACAAACAAGCCATTCTACAAAAAAAATCCTACTCCAAGAAAACCACGGTAAAAAATACAAAGCTTGTGATAGTGCATCTTGTCCTTTGGCAGTAATTGTTCGTCTCTTTGTATTATCTTACACAACATGACCACACCACCCGCTGCTCTGGCTTTTGAAAAAACAAAACTGTTCATCTGTGAGCCAGAAGGAGCCAGAGTGGTTCTAAATTATAGAACTTGTAGAGGAAATAACTTGTTCGGTTGACTACTTACTACCGAACGAGAGCCTTTTAATGTACAGCATGACACTGGGCAACCTCCACGAGATTTCTGTTGCCCACAGGTGTCCTCAGGGCTGTTGGTAGAAGCTGAAATGCCTGATGTGGATGCTGGTGGGTTCAGGTGCATGCTGGTAGACTCTGGAGTCTACCACCATCTCCAGGATGGTGTCCTGGTAGGCGCAAGCATAGGATTTCACAGGGGGAAAGCCAGGGACAGGACTCCTGGCATCTTTACTGCCCTAAACCAGGCTGTCTGGCCTTCAGACAGCAACGTGGTGCTGCCAACTTAAAAACCACATCCCAGATGCATGCAGAATTATGACAAAACTGCAGTGCTTGGTCTTCCCAGTGTTTTAACTTAGGGCAGATGTGTGCATTAGTTGATTAAGGCTACTTCTTTTATTTATTTATTTATTTTTATTTTGGCAGGTAAAAGCATCTTAATTTCCAGGGCTTTTGCTGGAAAATTCTGCCACATACGCTGTCTTACCACACATCTTCACTCATTCTCACTTTGCATCCACCATGAAATGACAGTTTCATGAAGGGGAATTCACCTTAACAGTTGCTAAGCTGTTTGTTTCGCTGGGTCCCTGATACCCAGCAATTGCTGAAGGGTTTCATTTGTGGTATGTCTCTAGTGGGCTGTGTCTGCCTTTGTAGGGGACAGAGCATGTCCTCTAATAGGTGGTTTGTTGGCTTTCTTCTCAAAGTGCTGTAGTCGTGTTTCTGTTGGAATCCATTTTTCGTTTTTGAGGATAATGAATGTTAACAAATCACTGGAAGTGAAAATAAAAATAGGGAAGGAAAGTAGGTGAGATACCACTGCAAGCTTGGCTTGTGCTTTGTGGATCTTTTTTTAATAGCAAAAAAAAAAAAAAAAGTGACATCAGCTCTGCTGCAGACATGAATTAAAGATGAGAACTTAATAAAACTTGTTGGAGGGGAGAGGGAGGAAGGAAAGCGGAGCTAAAGCAGCGATGTCTTCATTTCTAAGCAGACAGCACCACCTCTGCTTCAGCTCCTTCAGCTGGCAGCGCAGCGGGACAAAAAGCAGCACCCGAAGCGCTCCGTGAATCGCAAGTGCCCTCTGCTGGGCAAACCCCGCATGAAGGAGCCTTTCCCAAAAGCTTAATTACCCTCTCCTGCCGGGGAAGAGGCTGGGTACAAGCCAGGATGCTCTCCGTGCCCGGTGGGGATTGCGGTGGGAAGATGCCCCCGGGCACCGGTGGAGGCTGCGATTGCTTTGGGGTTCGCCATCGCGTGCGGGTGGGCGCTCGCTCACCGCTCTCTCCATCACAAACTGAAAACAAGAATTCATTTGCAGCATTGCCCCATGACAGATAAGAACCTGGATGCGAATGCTGTGCAGGTAACATCGCTCTTGGCAAAGAAACAAGTGATAAAAAAGGGGATGGAGCTGGGAAGGAGCCTTAGTAGCCCCGGTTTAACTCTGGTTTGTTTAATGTCAGCAGCACTGATGAAGCACGCGGTGTAGTGCCAAGTGCCAGCTCCTTCAGGGAGCTGCTCTTCTTCCCAGGCTCCAGAGCTCGAGCACGAGCGCTGCCACAGCAGCAATATTCACCTGATCCCTGCCACTCAATCCGGTGGGGTTTGCTTCTGATCTTCATCTTTTACATGGCACTGTATGGAGTGGGCTTCAAGGGTGGAGAGTGAAGGGCTGTGGGGAATATATTGGCATGAGTGACCATAAAGCATGTCAGGAGGTAAGTGCTCAGATGTTTTCTGTAGGTATCATGGGGTTCTGTGGGTGTTCAGTCTTTCTGCCAGCAGAGCTCTTGTGAAACTGCTTGCAACCCAAACCTCCTTCAGATTTAGGAAGAGTCCTGGCTCTGTTTGTGAGCAGGTCCCATGGCAAAAGCCCAGGACTCTGTGAAATGAAATATTTTCATGTATAAATATGGTGCTCACCAGTTAGATCCTTGCTCTAAGTCCAACTGTTGGCCTTCTCCAGATAGATATTGCTGTTCACATCCCTCAGTCCAGTGCCTCTAAGGAGTATGTAGAAGCACAAGCAAGAAAAATCAACAAAGAACAATAAAAATGCAACAACAACAAAAGAAATCACTTAAGTGTACAAGGTTTCAGCTGTTTAGTAATCTGTTCCAAGCATCTTTAGCAATTTCTGTGACAAGGACTGTTTCTTATCTAATTAGAATAATTTATCGTCACATCTGGAGCAAAAAGGAATTGATCTATCTTGTTATTTGTCATCACAAAAGACTGTTTTAGATGATGAATAGTCCAAGATACAAAAATAGCAGAAATCAGAGCAAATAGATAAACTGAACTTAAAAGTACGGTTAGGACTAGTCGGCGATTTGTGCCCCGTGGGAAAAGAAGCTGCTGTATGATGCATCATGTTGATGTTTTATAGCAGCAAGGAGGGATATTGATGAAATCTGAAGGAAGAGCTGGCCAGGAAAGGAGGGAAATAATCCTTGTGCCTATGAAACAATCTGGAAATCCTGAGGGATTTGTAACGGAAGCCTTTTTCCTCAAAGGAGCTGGAGAGCTAGTGTCCCAGGTTTCACTGTGCTGGCAATGGTTGACTTTGGCAGGCAGGAGTTTTTCCTCTAATTGTCCGTGAGAAGCCTTTGATTGTTCTGCCTGCGCTCGTGGGTGGGAAGGCAGCTTTATTTAAGGAGGAATAAATATTTATTCTCTTAGAGTGCTTGCCACAGCTGCTGCTTTGCAAAAAGATGGTGGTTTCAGTTAGAAGCGAGTCATGCAAACTGTGCTTTTATGAGCTTGCACCTGCTGAGCTGTGGTTTGGGTTTGAATGAATCTAGAATCTCAGAGGTAAAGTTCACCAAAAGTGGTAAGTTTTGACTGGTGGATTATTCATTCCTTTCTCCCAATACCATTAAATTACCACCTAAAGCTCCCGCCTGCACTCGGAGTGGATGTCGCACTAAATCTGGCTGCCGTCTCAGGTGCACAGCAATCGTTTGACCTGTTCTCAGATTTGATTTCATAAGAACAGCAGAGCCAAGCCTTGTCATCCATAATATCCGTGAACTCAGACACAGGGGGGGTTGGTGCCTAATTCCAATAATAGATTGAGTTGGCAGGGTGGTTCTGTCTCTTTCTATTTCCAGTTAGAAATGGTAGTTTCGGACTAGATGAAATGGCTCTGTTTGGTGTAGATGCTATCTCTGAAACCTGCTGGCAGTTAAATGTCACGTTAACTGTTAGAGTGTGTGATGGAGAGATGGTGGACTTGAGTCAAATGAAGATGATGCAGGAAGTATTTACATTATACGCATGCTTTTAATGGCATATGGGTTCTTGGTGCTGTTGAAGGCTTCTGCATCCAGAAGCTCATGAAGTGTCCTTTTAGGAGTTGGAGGAATAGAGAAGTGTACTGCAGATGAAATGCAAGTTCAAGTGCTGTGAATGCAGGATTTCTGCAATTGGCTGCCTTCCGAAGTGGGGAATTTCACTGACTTTGTAATACCTTAATCCACTCCAGTTTGTTCCTGCCTGTCCGCGCACGCTTCCCAGTGGGATTTTTACTTCTGACATAGAACTTACAGATTCAAGTCAACCCTCTAGACAGTGAATGTGGATTGGAAAAGTGTGTGTGTGTGTGGAAATATATATATATATGAAAAGCCCCATACAGTAATAATATACTGCTTATTTCTAAGTAAGATTTGGTGCATTCAGAAGGGTGACATGTTTTCAGAGGGATTTGGTACTCTGTTCAGAGCCAGGATACGGTAATCTTGTACCAGAGAGGTTTACACTGGACTGCTGAAAAAAGATACCTGCTGATGAAAACCTCTCCTGCCTGGTGTCCTGGGACCACACGTGGTCTTCCTCTTTCCTTGGGGAAGCTTTCTGGATAGGCTCTGTTGGTGATGCAGGATAGATGAGTCACATCTGCCTTGAAAAGGGAAAACCACAGCAGCTGGCAGTGCCCAAGGGGCAATCCCAGCCTCCTGTCCCAGTTCGTGTCCTTCCCAGCAAATGGTAGTTCTTTAGCAGCTTAGTGTCCTCAGTTGTAGGATAATTTGGTGCATGATCAGGTGTGTGGCCTTGCATCAGGAGAGAGCAAAGCAGAGATGGAGTGGAATGGCTTCATGCAGAATGCATCAGAGGCTGCTGCTGTCTCTGTACCCTAACAGAATTTGGTTTCTTAATCCCTACCCAAGTTTCCTGGAAAAGGTACAGGGAGTGCTTTTAATCACAACACAGGCATCAAAGTGGAGATCTGCACCTGGTCATGGGAGCATGCATGATTGAAAAGGTTTTTTTCAAAAATGGATTTGTTTCCTGCAGTCTTCTCATCTGGGAAAGCAGCACGTTGCTTTCTTAACACCTTAGTGAAAGGGGATACATTTCAAGGGATTGATCCATTCGTTCAGAGGACGTGTTCAGTTGACAAATCAAAGGAAAGCCAGCTGAGAGAAGTGCCTTGCAATCTCAGCATGGGGCTGAAGTGTGAAGCCAGATCTGTAAAATGACTCCTCTTGTTAATTTGTCTCATTAGCAAGATGGGGGGCTGTACGTGATGCAGAGCATTCTCTTCCTGTTGTTCCCCATGTTGACCATTTCTAAATATAAACCCCATAATACCCTCTCCATAATGCCTTCTGTCTCTGAAAGCAGTTGTTCCACTTGGACTTCCCATCTTTGCACCTTATTTCCCTATTTGTGCATGGAAAAACAACTGCTTGTCTCCGGGTAGAAAGTAGCAGATCACAAAGCTATGCTTGGCTGTTCTCTTCCCAGCGTTTCAGCATTCCCCCACAGAGCAAGTTTAATGGTGTAAAAAGCCCAAAAGCTGAAGCAGGATGCGGTGCTGCCTGTGCCCCTCGCCGGGGAAGCGAGGGCAGGCTTCACCTTCCCCGTGTGCTCTTCTCTCCTCCTTCCAGCACCTTTCTTCTTTCCATCCCGACAGAACGGAATGCCATGTACTCTTGGTATGACTGGTTTGTTTCTAAAAAAGCGCCTCAGACTTTTTTCACATTTCACTAGTACTTTTAAAGGGAAAGGAAAAGTTCATACAGCGATCTTCATTTTTTTGATCGTGATTCCTCTCAAAGAGGTTTTTCTAAGAGGTTGTGCTGTGTACTTGGAGTTTAAGAGTGTTTGGTCATTGAAAATAAACTTTAAGAGGAAGTTAAATTTTAGGAATTTCCTCTTATGGTGAAATAATAGGTTCTGCTTGTGATAGAGCACTGCAGATACCAGTGCTTTCCTGCTCCTCCTCAGGAGTTGTCGCCCCAGGACATGTACACTGGTCTGCAGCAAAACATGCAGATGGGCAGGCAGAGGGAAGGGAGACAGGAAGGATTGGTTGTTTTGTTTGACATCGAGGTGGTGAGATGGCATCCTGAAGTCTGTGATGAAGATCTTTTTTGTTTCAATATATGGAAATGAGCAGAACAAAGATCTGGCAAAACACACTGTAGGTCTCCTACTAAGCTGCATTTCTTCTCTTTGCAGACACACTGCTCTTGTCTTGTGCATGCTCCTGACCCTGACTCTGCCTCCTGTCCTCCCATTGCCCTGAGTTCACCCCTGCTGGTTGTAGCTCTGCTCTCCCAGCTCCTCCTTTCTGAAGTGTACTGCCCTTTGAGAAATGAAGTGTCTGAGGAACATCAGAGCTGTGTCATCAGCTAATATGGATGAGCCCTGTCACCCAGTGTCACTGTAACAGGAGTTTGTGAGAATGCCCTGGGGTTGTCATGTGTGTAGAAAGCCCCATGGTTTGGAGGAATAGTAAAAATTTACCAGAAGAATGCTGGAAAACTAAGAAAACAGCAAGTATAACACTAAATTTAAGCATGCTTGAATGTGAAGCCAATTAAGAAACTTGTCTCAAGTTGGTTTCTGAGCATAACCTGAGCCAGAAAGCTTTTCTGGAGTTCTATCTATTGATAGTTCTACTGGAGGGCATTTCCTGCTTATTGACTTTCCCTGGCTGTAGGGCCTTGTTTGCTGCTGAATGTGAAGTGCTGGTGAGAACCAGGCCAGCTGGTGATCCAGTTTCCTGCTGCTCAAACTGGTATTTGCTGTCGTTCAAGGATTAGCAATGTGATTTGCAGAGTGTTTCCCTCCGGAGAGGCGAGCTGCTGCCTTGGACCCATAGCCCATGGGTGCAGTGCTTAAGCACACCTTCCTGCCTAGGATCCTCCCTGGCAGGGCACAGCAAAACAAAGATGCTAAAACCCTTCTAAAGCTGCTGATTATTGAGCAGAAACCTGAGCTCAAGATAGCTATTAGTATGCTAAACTAGACTCGTTCTCTCAATTTTAATGCAGACAGCTTTATTTTAAATTGATGCTGGTAAGAATTGGGAAAAGCTTTCTGAGAGAGGTTTTTTCCTGCTGTTAGAATAACCTCATTTCAAGCTCCACCATGAGACTTGGTGTGGCAGCTCCTCTTCCTTGTAAGGTTGCCCCAGGTGACTTCTGGTTCATGCACTCTTGTAAGTGCTGTTAATTTGTGAGGTTTCAGTGGTTAGACTGAGCTGCTAAGTGGGCTCTGAGCAGATAATGAGGTCAAGCAGGGAAGAGAGGGAAGAGTCCTGCAGGTTCCCACTTGGCATTTGTACCCAGGTTGCACATTTTATGGAGATTTTGTCCGAAAAGTAAAGTTCCCTTGGAGTCATGGTTTTGCAGAGTGATTTGCAATGCTTCTCCAGACCTAGCTGTTCGCGCTCAGTGCAGTACTGCTGTCGAGGTCACTCCTGTCATGCTGAAATGTAAATGTGCTGCTGTTTGTTTTGGATCATTTTGTGCTGCATTAGGATGAAGAAACATCTCAAATTTTGGTCCTCCTTCTCTGGGGGGTTGCAGAAGGTACGTTGCAGCATCAGTGAGGTGGATGAGCACTGTGGGATAGCACGGCCTCTTAGAAAGGAAGGGGATTAATGGAGCACAGGAGGCTGCGAAACAAGATGTGGAAGGAACATCATTGTCAGGTATTCAGTAGTTGGAAAGCCTCAAATACAATAGTTGGAGGTTTGCAAACAGTTTTACCCTAGCCAGCTCCCCGACTTCGATCTTATAACCATCTTGATATTACAGTTCTATCACAGAGGTCCCGGGTTACAGAAGGAATTCGGTATCTTTTCTGGGATTCTCTGTATCCATGACATTCACTCTGAAAGTTTTAAATACTTCGTTCAGCATATGGAAGAAGGAAGGTAGCTCTGAGTATCTCTTGAGGCCCTCTTTTTGCATCTTGATACAGGTGTGTGACCCTGTGCTCTTCAGAGTTGACAGGAGTGGAGCCTTCAGTGGATGTTAAGTCAAACCAAGAGTTTAAGGAAAGTCCCTCTGTTCCTGGCAGCACACCAGCACTCTTAGTGATTGAAGCTTTTCATGTTATGCTGAATTCTTGCAGAAGTTACTGTACTGTTTAACTTTCAGGTGGTAATTTCAGTGGGACTCCTGATAGTGTGTAAAGTTAAGTGCTAATGTAGAATCAAGATCATCTTCAAGTCTTTTCTCTGCGGGTCCAGATACAGATGGAGTATCCTGCAAAAGAGACCTGACAGCACTGGTCTACAGGCAGCTGCTCATTCATAGATGAATCAGAAGTTACCTGAAGAAACTAGGTCTTGAAAGAATCTCTGTTTCTGAAAGCATGATATGATTTTAAAGAGCTGTCTTACTGACCCAAGTGACTAAAACTTTGTGGGTTTTTTTAACAGACGGATGAGAACATGCCTATTCAGTAGTACTGCAGATGGCAAATGTTTCTGTCCTATGCAAAGTGTTTGAGCCAAGGTGACCATGGTAGTCATAAGATGTTTTCTGTAATAGCATACCGTGGTTTCACAATGGGCTTTTACACTCCCTGGACACTGATTTTTTTCAGTGCTGAGGGTTTCATTAACATTGTAGTGATATCTTCAGTTGGATTTAATTTGCATACTTGCTTAAAAAGGGACACATGGCTGAGCCTCTTGCTTTTTGGATGAAGGGTCTTTCCTCTTGGGTTGCACAGAACAACAGTACCCTCAGCTGCAGCTTGGCGAGTAGCAGAGAAATTTAACATTGCACTGTTTCACTTTTCATTACCTTCTTTCAGATGGGGTGTATTTGCATTGTGGCAACCTCCTGTTCTCGAAGTGCAAATACACGTGTAATAAATGGATCACGTTGTGCCTGTGGGTCTTGCATAAGAAATATGTTGGATGATAGTATAATTTAAAAAAACAACAACCAACAACAACAAAACCCCAACCAACCAAAGAAAAAAACAAACAAAAAAACCCCACCAACAACAAAACAACAAAAAAAGCCCACTACAAAACAAACCAAACAAAAAATCCCCAAAACATTATCGAGTCCACACTGAGAGACAGGGCCATGGTAGCTGTCATGCCTGCCTGTGAAAGCTGAGCTGGGGTGCAGGGAGGATGTGGTGGTCTTGAAAGTGAAAAGAAGCTGCTCAGATTTGGTGTGTGATTAAGCACAGTTGAATACTGGCGCGATTGAAGGGAAGGATGCTTGACTTGGAGCAGGGAGCTTTGCAGCAGCCCTGCAATGAGAAGGGCAGTAAATGGCACTAATGTGCTTCTAGGGAAGGATGTGCAGCACAGTCCTGGCAAGTGCTTCACCTCTATGGAGAGAAAAAAGAGATGTTAGTACAGCAGGTCAGAAAATGATCTAGAAACACTGTGGTTGTGGGAACACAATATGGGACATAAAGTGAAAGCCGTACTCTGCTTGTGGAGCAGCTGGTGCTGGAGTTCGGTTGTAAGGAGGGATGCAGAAGAGGAAAAACCATTATTTTAGCCATAGTGATCTTGAGGCAGTTGCAAGGGACAGAGACTGAGGCATCCATCTGTGTATGGTCTCTGTTGAAACATGAGCTGAATTTTGCTTGCAGGTGAAATTACCCAGAAACTGAAGTGAAGAATAATCGAAGGGTTGTGAGCACTGCACTGGCAGCATGGGTACTCTGAACTAGCTTTGGAGTCATCCTTTTGGGTTTACAGGGTACCATGGGTCTACAGAGGCAAAATTCAGCTCAGTTGCTTACCCAGCCAAGGCACGAACGTGTCTCTTCTACCACAAGTGCTGGTTCAAGTGCCCCATTGAGCTCTGCGAGGAATGCAGCTCTCCCCTCTTCACCTGCTTTGGGAAGAGCTTGGAGAGCAGCTAATTGCATGAACCACTTATTCCTGAAAGCCCATCCTTAAGTCTAGGTAGCTGGGTGTGGAAGAACATGTGTACTGTGTTGCCCACTGCTTAGAACGGGAAAGGTTGTTTAAAAAAATAATAATAAAAAAAATCTATATATAAAAAAATAATTCACCCATCCTGCAAAACCCTTTACTGTCACTGTTCTTTATAGGTAGCAGATCAGACGCCCCCTTAATAGGTGGGAGTTGATGACACTAAACAAATTACAGCCTATTGCAGGTTTTTTTCTTGTTTACATTGAACTACCGATGCCCAGAAAATAGAGGAGGAAGATTGGCTACTGCCAACAGAAGTTGTCGTTCTTGTTAATACTAGGGTTGGGATATTAAAGCAACTATAACCAAAGAAAAAATGTGGCAACTTTTTTCTCTTTGCCTCTTTCGTTGGCTGTTACCAAATGTTAGTCACAGGCTCCTACAGCAGTAAACTCAGAGAAGAGTTACTTCTTCCTGAAAGTATAACCACTTTCTACAACCTTCATAAGTTTTAATTAAAAAGAGCATGTAATGATTTTGGGATTGAATCCAATTTCATATGCTGTTTAAATGGAGAAATAAAATTATTTCCATCAGGCTTTTAGTTCAAGGTTTGTAGCTGCTGGATCATTTCCTTTTTCATCAGTTTCTGAGTTTTAAAATGGCTTGTGAACTTTAGTGAAATCATTTAGAAATGGATTTCATGCGGAATAGTTAATAAATGAACAGCACAGCCATGTAGTGAAATGAGTCTTGTTTGCATCTCAAGCAGCACAAATTTAAATAAAAAGCAAGGCTTTGCATAACAGCGTTTGGTTTTCATGTCAGCAGTGTTTTTCAAGCCACCTCCAATATCCTTCATTTTTCACAGGGATATCTGGCAGCAAGGAGGATTTTCAGGGGCTGATTCGAGGTACATAATTGGAGCAGTAAGACTACACACACAAAGTGTCACTTAATGGATGAGGCTCATTTAATTGTAGGCTGCTCAGAAATAACCCAAGAAACACTTCACTGGTAGCTAATGCAGAGGTGTAATTAGACTTCTACATAAGTGTTATTAGGCTGATTGCATAGAAAGAGAGTTCATAAGGTTTTTTAAATGTGTGCAGAGTCATTTTGTCTCAACTGTCTTGTCCCTAAGCTGCTGCTGTATTTGTGTTGGACTTAAATAAGTACATTGCTCCTTAGCTACCAGTTACCTGTAATCTTCCGTCCTTCCACAGAGGGGTTTTTGTTGTTTGTTTTCAAGTAAAGCTCAATCACAGCCGTGCCCAAGCAGGGTGAGGCTGTGCCCTGCATTCAGCTCTGGCCTTCAGACCTGCGGCTCCCCACAAGCACTGGGAAACCTGACCAGCAGTGAAGGAGTTGTTCCTCTTGGCTTCTCTTATCCCCACCTATGTTGCAAATCCCAGCTCGGTTTACCATGTAGTTATTTCCTAACCTGAAACCAGTCACTGAAACTCCAGCTGAATGTGGTTCAGCTCAGGCCTACACACAAACCCGGGGGACAGCTTAGACCAGAATAAAGGTACGTGTGGTTCCACCGAGCTCCTGGACGCGGCTGTCTCGCTGAGGACAGAGCAGTTGCCACATCACCACTGGTCTTTGACAATTTTGCTTTTGTGGGGGATATGGGTAAAATGAGTGAAAAATTAGTACTTCAGATATATCTCTGAAAATTTTTCACCATGCTATTTTGCATTCCTTTTACATTTATTGAGGAATGTGCTATCCAGCTAACTTGAGTTGATGTCAATCATTCCCTTACTAATTATTTATTCAGTATACCACTTGGAAGCCTAAACTAATACGACCCCTAGCTGGTAAATAGTATAGATTCAGAGAATGTAAATGTCTTTCTTATTTTCTTCTAGTAACACTTGAATACATCTTGTAACAATGTTTTATTCTTATGTCCTACAAATAGCAAATAGAGAGTGTAGAAGAAAATCTATTTCCTTTGGTTTATCTTTCAAATGATTGAAATAGCCATTAATATTGCTTGTGTGTGCATATATATGTGGGGGGGTGTGTGTATATATATATATATGACTTTCAAAACATTTATTTAAATGTTCTCAGAACTATCTGTGTATTTTTATCTTGTATAGTCTTGGTATAAGACATGTGTAAAATATCAATCCTGTTACCCCATCAGTGCTAACACTTCATTCTCTGCTGTCAGAAAGTCACCTTTGGCAAGTGGGAGGGAGGCTATTTAAAGGATTAGCACTTGTATGGAAATCTCTGTATTTGCTTTGAAATGCTTCCCAGATTAAGAATTTCTTGCAGTTAGCATCTTCAGATGGAGTTGTTCCCTGGGAGTAGGTTGCTGTACATACTCCGCGCAGCACTGAGATAGGGTAGCTGCTGGTTTTACCAGCTTGTTTTGTGAGAAATGCTGTCTAGAATTTTTCTACTTCTGTTTAACTAGTGGTAAAGAAAATGAGACTGTTTTCAGTAATCAATAGTTGTTGTCAGTTGTGAGCATACAGAAACCCAGAGGAAATGTAGCTCTGAATTAGGAGCATAAAATACAGGACTGTTTCAGGCAGTACCTAACATGGGAAATGATTTCTGCTGTAACAAGCAAATGTGCTGCACAGGTGAGAGGTGCTGAGGGGGTGCTGTGGATTTCTTTATATCAGGATGTATCAGAAAGTAAAAACCTTCCCACCGTACTGCTTGTTCTCTGGATTCAGCATAACTGATGAATGGAGGTAAACTGGCCATGTGGAGAGTGCTTGGGAGCTGATGTTCTAGTACAGGAACCCCCCATTTTAATCATACATGCAGGCTGTGTCCCCCGTTCTGCTCCCAGCGTCCCTGATGGCCCAGACCCCCTCTTTGGACTAAGGGGCAGAACTGTTCTCAGTCTTACCTTTGAAGAGGATGAACTGGAGACAGTGGAATTAGTGGCTTTCACAGTCAACTGGGGATCAGTTCATCCATACTTCAAAGTTACTTACTTTCCTGATGGGAATGAAGTTAGGGGAAGTTCCACCATCGTTTGCTGGGCCTATTCTTATGGAGGTAAAAAACTTACATAAAAAATTGGTCTTGCTAAGAAGTATCTTAAGTTTGCTAATTTGTATTTCCACACTAGAGTATCTCTGAATGCTTTTGTGGAGTAAAGCCCAACATATGGCTCGAAGTTGATTATAAAATACAGACAGTTCTGTGTGGGTATCTGGCTGCATTCTTCTCCCCACTTGGTAATGACCGTAACTGTTCTGCCTGACAGCTGTGCAGTGACTGTACAGAATGAGATGGTGGATCCAGTCCAGCTCCCAGAGTGCCAGCATCTGCACTCATTGGCTCCATTTTTCTTTTGGCAGCCCTAACTGAGAAACCAGTGATTAATTCAGCAGAGAGAAGGGTGTGAAGTCTGACCCTCAGGAGAGCTGCTGGTAGGTCAGTGGAGAGAGGCACACTGGTGTGTTAGGAAAGCTTGTACCTTCAGATCTCATACTGTGTTTTTCTGTGTCACTATGACTTCAGCATCCTAGGACAGCTGTGCAAGAGCAGAGTCAGTTTGTCTGAAACCTCTGGCTGCAGTGGTGCCCCGTGTCACAGCAGAGTGGCCCCCAGACCCGGTCACCTCTGTTACAGGCTTCATCTTTGCTGCAAAAGCAGGAAAAGAGGGAAGAGTTCCATAACCAAAGAAAGAGGACAAGGAAACCAGATAGGAAGAAGTCACGTGCAGCTGGGGGAGGGTTCTGAAGCAGCAGCCCGGGGGGGGGTGGTAACAGAAGGTTATTTATTTCTTGCTTTTCCTGGTTACCATGGGTTGTACTGAGTGATGAAAAAGCAGAACATTTTACATGCATTGATGCTGGACAGTATTAATGTCATGTGGGCTCAAAAAGCAGAGTTAGGGGCTTTGGAGACATTTGGTAAATATTTATTTCCTGTCCTAAATTGGTCACATTTCTTAAGCAGAAGATTTCTAACCAAATCCTTAAACTTCAGTGGTTTTCAGAGGACTTTTGCCTCCCAGTTGTTTCCTCACTAAAGATAATGGGTAAGAATATAGGAAAGTGCTGTCCTGAGCTGCTGTTCTAGGCTGGTACTCACAGCCATTCATCTGCCCAGAGCTGAGCGCTTGAGCCAAATGTAGCTTGTTCTGAAGGTTTCTTAAGTGGTAGCGTTTATTGTCTGCCAGGTGCTAGGTAAGTCGTGGGTTTACAGCTGCTTGTTTGTCTTTGCCCCCTGGCTGAGATGGCTCTTCAAGGCCTCTGTAAGTGAAGAAACACCATCTGGCTGCTGCTGCAGGATGCTGGGAGATTTCTAGTCTTTAAATCTTTAGAGCTGGTGCCTTTCTCTTTCTCTCTTTTTTTTTTTTTTTTTTCTTCTTCTTTTTCTTCCCTCCCCACCCCCCCTCTCTTGCATTTTAGAAACCTTGGGGACTCTTCCATCTCTGTTTTCCCCTGGTTTCTTTCTGAGCTGGAGAATGCCTCTTACACTCTTACAGCCACTTGCTCCAGGCATGTGTTGTCAGAGGGTGTTAAGAGCTGACGCAGCTTTTCAAGGTTACTGCCTCCCCACTTCCCTGGTAATTTGGAGGAGAGTATCCTGCTGGTAGCCCATGAAAGGTCTGACATAGAATTGTTTCTCTGAACCAGATGCAGATGTTACATACCTGACCAGAGGTGGGGAGAGGTTCTGTATTTCCCCAAGACACAGAGCATGTAGGTCTGTTTTCTAGAGGACAAACCCCTCTTTAATGAGGTGTATGTCTCAAATTAAAAGTTATATAATGGCAACTCGAATCTGACCAGGCTTTTGTGTTTAGGTTAATCTTTATACCAAGAGGGAGAGAGAGAACTCGATAGAATTGCTATTGCCGTGCAGAGCTAAAGGTAGCAGTGATTCAGCTGGGGGAGCAGCAATATATGAGCAGGTCGATTCTCATCTCTCCACCTGCTCTGCAGCTGCATTAAAAATGGTTTTTATAAAATATCTGTTCTCAGTCTAATGAGGTAATACATCCATCCCTATGTATATCTATAGCTGCTACAATAATAGGTAGTGTAACTTTGTGATGCAGATGCATTAAGATAAATGAGAAAGCTGTTCAGGACATAGGGGTTATGGGTGAGCCCCGTGGCTGGAAAACGTCTCTGCTCTTCCCTGTGCTTTTGTGTGTCTGATGATGGCTGCTAACTGCCTTCTTGGGTGGATTTTCCTCATCCACCCCTCAGTGGGGAAACCAGGATATTTTCCCTTGAGAAACATCAAGTGAGGCCTCACCCATCTCCTCGTATTAGAGGCTCTTAGTGGCACAGTCTGGAGGAACAGACTGATGAGCTTCCAAGAACATGTTTGAAATGCAGCTCTTGCAGTCCTGAGTGGAAAGTATCTCTGGCTCTGCATTCAGGGTCCGGTGCTGTGAGGATGAAAGCTGGCTCCCAGAATGACAAAACTGTTTAGCTGCAGTCTGAGATTTCAAAGTTTGTTTTGGTTCAATGTTGCAACAAAGGAAAAGCTTTTGAATGTTGTTTGCAACACAAGCGTGTGCTGAAACACCTCGTTTTGGACAGCACCGGGGAGGCTCAGCCAAGTAGCTCTCAGTGTGTGAAATGGCTGAGGACAGCTCTGCCTTAGAAGGGAAGAGAAACGTCCAAGTGTGGGTTGTATTTTATTTGCCTGCCCCTTTTCTTTAACATAGCAGTCTTGTCTTCAGCGGAAATAACGTTCTTGCTTTAGTGGCCCAAAGTAGCCACCTCTGGAGAAAGCTGGCTCCTTAATGCTGCATGGGTCACGTTTATTGAATATACCTTTGGAGCAAGGTTTTACACAGGCTGTGGCTGTGAGCTGCCTCTGCCCAGCTGGCTTCCCAAGGCCTGCTGCTCCCGTGGGACAGGACACCGTGGGTTAGGATCATAGCGAGCTGCGGGTTTCGTTGGGTTGGTTTTGTCATTTTGATTGAGGGGTTTTTGTGTGTGGTTTGGGTTTTGGTTTCTTTTCCTCTGCATTTTTTTGGCAGTGTGTTTTTAGCCACACCAGTTTCCTGATGTGCACTGTCACTTGTGCCGGGGGGCAGGAGCAGCAGTGTCCTGGGGAGGAAGTTTCCACACATCTGGGTGCCACGTTGGCTTGGGTCTCCTTGGAGTGTGTTCAGAATGCTGCAGCACACAGCAATATTTTATACTCATTAACCTCTTGAAGTTGAGAGATTGTTGATGTGAATATATCTTGGCAGGATGGAGGATTTAGAGAAGAGGATGATAAACTATATTTAATAAAATAATGTCTATCTATCTATCTCTGTCTCCAACCAGCAAGCCCCAGTGTTATGCTTGGAGCTGTCTTAGCCAACTGCAGCAATCTACAAGAGCAAAAACAATCCCATGCCACGCTGTGTGATTGCAGGTTTGCGATGTGAGGATTCAGTTGAGCAATATTCTTCTACTGTTTGTGGACAAAACCACCTGCAATTTTAACAGCACATTAAATACTTTTTAGTTTTCAGGCAGTATAAGCTATGACAATTCATGACTTGTTTAATTAAAATCAACAATGATGCAAGCTAAATAAAAGATTTAATGGCAGGTGAGTAGTCTAGCTGGTGAATTGATTTTCTTCAGATACAGGTGAATGTGCATGACACTACCTCCAGCATTAAATCATTTCTGTGATGAGACACAATCAGCTTTATTAATGTGACTGTTCTTGCAGACTTACAACATAAATCAATGTTTGCTAGAAAGCACTGCATAAATGGTTAGGGAGATTTCAAAACAAAATATTAGTAGTTTACAAATCTTTGTCAAGTGGATTGAAAAGTGTATTCACTGTAGAGGAGTAGCAAGAGCTCATACTCTTCAAAATAAAATCAAAATAAGGTGTACATAGGTTAAAAAAAAAAAAAAAATCTTCAGGATTAATATCTTCCCTGCACTGGTGCTACCGTAGCTTGAATGTGTGATCCAAACCAAGATTGCATTGTTTTAGTGGCACAACTGAACAAAGTTCTGGATACTTGACATTTGCTAATTGTTTTCAACTGTGGAAAGATCACAAAGTGACTGGGATATTGGGAATCAGGCTGGTTAATATTACACTAGAAGTGATAAGATAGGAGACTGAAAAGTCCCTGAGTCTTTACCTTCCTTATCTCTTATCACTCTCCTTAATAGTTATAGTTTTAGATTAAGTAACCCCTCATATCATAAAATAATTTACAGTTTATTGGTGCATGATACAATTCTGCTTCCTATTGTCATTTATTGAGCTTTCAAAATTGTCAAAGGTCAGACTTTTTGTCCCTTGTGGCCTGTGCTTTTTGGTTCACAAATAAGAATGTTGCTGTTTAAAAGATACTGATATCCACTTTGCTGATCAAGGTTTGTAAGAGAACAAACTAGGGGAGAGGACTTTAAATCTATCAGGTGGGATGAGAAGCCAGACACGCTTTATTCAGGTTGCTGTGCCTTTCTCTGTGGCTTTAGGAGCTGGTTCCTCACCTGGGCTTCCTCTTCTGAAAAATGGAAAGAAGTCTCAACCCCGTAATTCGCTTAGTGTGGCTCTAACTGCTAGTTAAACATTTTTAAAGATTTAGGGATGGTAAGTCCCCAGTGTTAATAATTAACCCATCTCCGTAACTGTCCTGTACTGTAGCTTTCACTTCTCCCATTTTTACATTTTTTCTTTCATTGTTAATCTTTGTGACTTTCATCGTTAGTTGTTCTCACTGCAGTGAAGAAGAAACTTTGCCTGTCTAGTGAGCAGTGCAAGGCTGCGTTAGCCAAAATGACCTGGACTCTGGTGTGGTGGCAGGATGGGCTTTCTGTGGCACTCGGTGAAAACAAGCCTCGTGAATTGTGGCTGTGTGTAGCTGAAGATGGGAGATAGGAGGGAAATGATTCTGGTCTCGCCTTCCTCTTTAGTTTCTCTGTTGTGTGGGTGTAGCCAGCATGTTTTGACTGATTTGTTTTATGGGGCAATGGAAGGTAGAAGTACTTTGATTTGCATTTAATTTTTTTTTCTTATTTAGAAGGGGGTGATTGTTGTTTGCAACACTGTACTGGGTGAAGATCCCAGTTCTGTTGTCAATCCTTTTGTTACTGAGAGACCCCTCACTACGTACTTGACTAGAAAATGAAAATACTCCTCTTTAGAGCCTGATTCTTGCATACAGCAGATCTCCATCTGAAGGAGAAGCTTGAAGTGCTCAGTGACGTTAGCCTCATCCTCTGATGGGAGATTCTGTGCTGTAATGCTATACATAGAAAAAGGTCTTTCATTTTTAACAACATTGATTAAGTTTGTTTCTCATCTGGCATCTTCTGAGTGCAAACATCAGCTCTGTTTTTCTTTCAGAACCATCCTAGCCATTACCGAGCACCCAATGAGTTGTATCTCATGTTTTATCTGACTGCTTTTTAATGCACAGGGAAGCTGTTCTCGGCAAATTGAAACAGATGCTGCTTTAGTTTCCTTTGCAGTCTTTCTGAATTGCCTCTCTGCCTGTGGAAGCCATGTCACCAGTTCAGCAGGGATTATTCTGCCTTCCCTTTTCCCCTCCTTCTGTACCCTCAGCTTAAAAACTGTGAAAAGCCAAGTCCAATGAAGTTTACAAAACGACACAATTCTTTACTGCGCAGGTTTGCCAGTGTTATCTTGGCTCTTTAAACTGTAGGAGTAGGTCTTTTAGGGACAGACGTTCTCTGCTGAGATGCTACACCATCTGGTGAGCCTCCATCCTGATACCAGCCTGCACACACCAATAACGGTAACAAATGAGGCAGTTCCTCCCTCTCCCTGTGCTCACGGGATCCTGATGGGCTATTCTCTGCTTAACCTCCTGATGCAGGCACCGGGCAGTACTGATGGTAGTGGTGGCACTCTTGACATGGGACATCTGTCTGGTACGAACTGGAGAGCACCTCGTTTCACATGAACCACTTAACAGCCCTGCAGTACCTGCCTGGAGTGGAAAGTTTTAGTTTGTGTTGGCTCTAGCTCATGTTGAGCTGCTTCATCTGTATTCCAGTCTCCAGCTAAAGCTTAATAAACCTGCATTACCAGTTATATTACATTGACTAGTGAATAGACATGAACTAGTTAAAATTCTTCTCCTTGAAAAAGAAAAAAAAAAAAAGATTAGCCTCTCTGTAATTAAGGTCTTAAAGACTTCCAAAGGAATAAAATACAAACCTTATTTCCAAATCCTCTACCAATTTGTGAATCATATTAGTATTGATCAAGAAATGTAGTATGGTACAAAGCACTGAGTGGGGATTTAGGATGATGATTGTGGTGTGTGATTCTCTGAATACAAAATTTGTGTTAATGAAAACATTTCTGGAGCCTGTGGAATTAAGATCGCGAATGGGAACAAGGGTTCTGATTCTCAGCTGTTCCAACATACAGCAGATGGTTAACTTGCCTTCTAAATCTTTGCACAAATTGGCTAAATTCTCAGGACTATCCATGATCTTTCAGCCCATTCCCAGTTTTTTGAGGGCCTATAAAAGAATAATTTGCAAATCAGTTCCAGGCTGCGGAAGGGGAAGCATTTTGCAATAGTGAGAAAGTGTGAGTCAGAAATAAGACCTCCTGTTTGACTTGCAGCATTTTGCCTACTGTGGGTTTGTCTGCTGGAAGCTGGGAATCCTGTCCTTGAGGTGGCCATGAAGTGAGCTGTTTAATGCTTCTTCTCTTATAGTCTTGGATGCAGTCTAGAAAGGCTTAGCCTGACATTCTTCAAATTATCTCAGCAACACTATGAGAAATAATATTATTCTAAGTTATCCTTCCTTGTAGTATCAGTACTAATTCTGGTTTCTCTGGAATACTTGGTTTTCTAGTCTCTCACAGAGTCTGAGTTCTGCTTCAGCATTTCTCAGGCATTTTTTCTTTTATTTCCTTCATGAGGATTCAATTTACTGCAGTAAAATAATCCTAGTACTGAAATAATAAGATATATTAAAGTATGAATTACCTTGGTGGTAATAAAGGACAGGTTTTTATTGCTTACTTATCAGGGAGGTTTGTGTTTATGAGTTGTGAGTGCATTACATTAGAACTACATCTAACCTGGCCTGGTATCAACAGCACACATAGGTAATCCAGGAAGACAGGAAGCAGAGATTTATATGGCAGTGATATTTAAAAAATTAATAAGCTGGAAATGTTTGGATGTATTTTCTTGGCAAAGAAGCTGTCAATAGTATTGAAAGAACTGATAAGTAGCTATTTTAAACATACTAATGAAAAAACCCAAACACAACAGCTAATCAATAGGAACATTGTTTTAGATCAAGACCATTCCTAGTCATCTGAGGAGGACCTCAGGCTGTAGCACAGGAAGGTGTGGAACCAGGAGCTGAGGTGGCAGGATGCTTCTCAAGGCAAAGCTGATCCCATGTGGCATTTTTGGCAGCCCCAAATCTTTACATCTAGTTTACAAGGAGAAATGACCCGAAAGAACTCGCCACACGGCCCTCTTAGCAGCTTACCTTAATTCAGTGTAGTAAAGTGAGCTGGAAAAGGCTCCTTATCTGAGAGGAATATCACACATAGAGGTTGATATCCTGCTTTAATTTGGAGTAATTTCCATCTGCAGTCAGGCTGTAAGAATTTTGAGCAGCAGTGGCCAAGTTGCATTTGGGCTTAGCAAAGCTCTGATGAAGAGTGTGTGCTTGGCTGTGTGGCAGCAGGACAGTAGGAAGATGTCTTTTCAGCTTGGAAGAAAAATATTACATTCATTACCTTTGGTGATAGCATAGAGAGAAGTGAGTTTTCTGCTCTCAAAACCTAGCAAATATTACTGCAGCGATTTCAATAATACTGATTAAAATATTTATTTCCTCTGTAAGTACGAATTAATGTTTCTTGTTCCAGACCATACAGCTCAGCAAAGTGTCATCAACAACAGATTATAGACCCCAAATGTTTTTTTCTTAGATCATAAAAAAAAAAACCAAACAGATATAACAGACTGCTTTACAGGGTGATTCCATTGTCCGGGTTAATTTATAGTATCTGATGAGATAGATGTGTTAGAAGGAACTTTCACATGTCAAAATTAGGAGTGTAGATTGACCGGGACGCTGTCATGTTCAGTAGGGTTTTGTAGGGGATTGTTTCCACGTGCCTTGCTCTGAAGGTAGGATTTTGCTTTCAAGGGCAGGTAAGGAGGAAGCAAGTCTACAAAGTCTGAGCATTGTAGTTTAATTGAAGTCATACATCTCGATGGAGCAGAGGTAAAAAGGAGGAGACCATGTGATGTAACCTTTTATTTTTGTTACTTTCTGTGATAAGCTGTTGATTTGATAAGAAATGCTGCTTCATTGGCTGAGCTCACAGGGTGCAGTTGTTCTCTGATAAGCATGTGTTTACTGTCTGCCATAAATGCCTGAAGTGACAGTTTATGGCAGGTTGGATTGGATGTTTTAAATGCTGAGTGGATGTATCATAGCTCTGCTTTCACAGGCAGGTTTGCTGGGCACTCAGGGGTTGGTTGAAGAAACAGGTTGAGCTATAATCATCATTTGTTCTTGAAGCAGACCAGTCAGAGCTAGGGGCAATGCACAGTCCTTGCAAATAATATACAACAGAGATCTGCTTGAATTACAGTATCCAGCCCAAATAACCCCCCAGAAAAGCCATGGAGGAGGAACACAAAGATGATGTATATTTTGGTACAAACTGCACATCTTTTTAGAACCCAAGGATTGTTTTCTTCCTTTGTGTTACTCCTGTTATCTGGATCTTGATGTAGCCTCCCCTCCCTTAGAGCAATACTGAAACCCATCAAGATTTTTAAACCCAGCAAATCGGTTAACTTCTGGGGGGTTTCCTTGATACCAAAGATCCAGTGCTGTCCCATTCGGAGGCATTCAGGAATGAAAACGTGATGACTCTTCACACTGCAGGAGAAAGGAAATAACTCCACACTCACTGGTGAGGGATGAGGGTACGGTGTTACATTTATATGTTCTGCTCTTACTTGAGCTGCGTAATTTTTCCTCAAACTCAGGATGTATTTTTTCTGATTAAAATCTGAAGACACTTTATTATTTCTATAACCACATTTAAGTCTTGTAATTTAAGCAAATTAGTTTGCATTTCACTTGTCAGACGCAATGATTTATAGAGGAAAATGGGGTTTTGCACCTGTTTTGTCTCTTGATTCATTAAGTTTTGATTGAAGAAAGTTTTTGAAATAGGGTGTAAAAGAATTCTCTGTCCTTAGTGAAGGGATTTGTTGGGTTTTGCAGCATCTGGTTGGGATTTTTTTTTTTCTCTGTGTGCATACGCCAAGAAATCTTGAATTCCCTTTCCTGATTTTGAAAGTTCAACCTGAGGGAATTGAGCAATTCCTCTAGTTTACACCGTGCGCTTTCTGTTCATTTGAAGACAACGGCTCTGACGAAGTCAGTTACAGCACCACGGAAGGGACTTGGTTGTAGTTTACTCCAGGAACTTTCCTCTAGTTACTTGAGTAACTTTAGTAGCTCTGGCTGCTGTTTCTGATGCACTTGGAGATGCTGGGTGTGCCCGGGGCGATTGCACAAGAGCAGTGCAAATCCACAGGAGCTGTGGAAAGCTGAGGGTAAACTCAGGTGTTCTAAAGCTGCTCTGCCCTGGTTTAGGTACAGAAATGTTTTGTGATGTAGGCAAGTTGCTGCCTAGCTTTGGAGACACAGGAACGTGTTAATAGCTTAATAGTGCTTTTCTGCTCCAGCATGAGAGAGAGAATGAGGAATTGTGTCAAGAAGTGTCTAGTGTCCAGAAGAAACTGCATCAGGTTGGCTGATGCTTCTGTCCAGTTGAGGTAGCTGGTTTTATTTTGGTTTTGGATGTTGCTTGCCAGGTACATTTAGCATGAATAAGGGTTTTTCAGATGTCCCATAAATCAAAGTCTGACCTGATGTAAAAAGGTTGTTACAAGCAGAAATGGAGGAAAAGATGCTGGATTTTCTGGCCGCTGAGTGATTATGGAAGAGAAGACATTGAGCTAAAAGTCTCCTGAGCTAGTCCTGCCTTGTGACGTGTGGGTGAGATGTTCTAGGTGAAAATCTCACAGGGCAACAAACAAAACATTTCTTTTGTGTTACACCCAATTACGCCAGGGCTGAGGCTGATCCTGTCACATGTTTGCTGCCTTTGATTCCCCTCTCCTCTCCCACACAGCAGCTTGTGACAGATGCAGCCACCGCTTTTAATGACGGACCTTTGTCAAGCTGGGGAAAACGGCCACTTGAATGCAGAGAGAAAATAATGATCCTTTTGATTAAGCAAGCCAGCGTTGGTGGACGGGCTGCACACGCTGAAGGGGAGAGCTCAAAGGGCACCTGCCCGTACCACAGGCAATGGCAGGAAGTGTGCCCGCCTGTAAGGGAGAGAAATTGGCCCCGTGTTTGGAAAGAACAGAGGAAGAGAGATTAGAGGTTAAACTGGAAAGAGTGTTAAAATATTCTCGGTGTATGATGGCTGTAGCTGTGGATTTAGATTGCTGAAATTACCTTGTCAGGATGCCTTATCAGCTGCTGTTCTAGTGATTGTTTGGTTTAGATAAGAACTCAAGTGCGATAAAACCTTGATAACAGTTTAGAGATTACAGCTCTTTTGAAACTGCTGGCACTTACTAGGGGCTCGCTACCGAGAAGCTACGGTTGGATTTATTCCACTGCATTTTTTTTTTCCTCCGCCCCCCTGTCTCCTCTTTTGTTTTGTGTTTTTGTTTAAGTGCTTAAGCTCTTGTTTTAGATCATTGTTATTTTGAGACAGCAGCCTTCTCTGAAGGCCTTCTGAAAACAGTGCACATGCCTAGAGGAGGTGACCCGTGCTGAGGAGTGGAAGTGAATGCCGAGTGGAAGAGGAAAACAAGGTACTTCTGATCCAGTTCAGGTGCACTGAGCTGCACACAGAGTTTCAACAGCTCGGAGTCTCAGAATGCTTGGTAGCATTCTCCTTCTTCTTGCCGAAGTACAACATTCTGTAAAACTCTATTAGTCTGCAACAGTTAATTTAATGGGGATGTGAAATACCAGTCCTTAAAAATCTACCCATGTTTGTGGTAGGATGTTTGTGTCGCTTGCACCAGCTTTGGCTGTTATGTTTTGGGGTTTGTGATTTTTGTAGTTTTTTTTAGGTAGAGGCTAGCAGCAAACCTCCAGTTGAATTCATTCCATACATACGTCCTGAAAGGGAAAGAAGCAGCATTATGGAAAACAACGGGTATTTTCGTCTCATTATTTTGAAGGTGATTTTCGTGGTGTGGAAATATGGCCTTATTTTAGTTTTGCCTTTCTTCTAATAAATTTTACACTCAGCAGCTATTGCTTATCTGAAAGTGTGTGCTAATTAGTTTTTCAATATAATGTAAATGTATTTGGTTTTCAAGTAATTATAATCTGAAATGAGGATGCAGTACTATGGAACTTGGTTGGACAACGGGGAAAATACTGAAGTTGTAGGACTAGGGTTAGAAAATGGAGATTCAGGATGAATTTTCATGGTGAAAACCCTTTTTACTGTTGTTTGCTTTTAGATTTCTGCTCATGCTCATTAGTTTTTAATAGTAAAGCAGTACATCTAGGCATTCCTTGTCTACTGATGTGTTTTTAGCCTGTCCAGCCAAAGAATAAACTTAAAATGTCATGAAATAAGCACAAGGAAGAAGTGTCTGCTGAGATAATTACACTTTTTGTGTATTAATTGTATTTACAAAATCCAGAAATAATCTGTGACTGGCGACAGTTAACCTTTTTTTGGTTTGGTCAGCAGTAGAGTTGTTTGCATTACACCACTTGGGTTCCTCTACCTAAAAACATTACACTTTTAAACAACCTACAGATGACTACGCGGTGTTGCCGGCACAACAGGACCATTGTCATTCTCATACTGTGCAGCATTTGCAGCATACCGGTGTGTAACAAATACTACTGTTATTACAGTGAGTATTAAGAGGAGTGTCCTGTTGGTAAGTCTGGATCTCCACCTTGCCTTTTACAACGCTGTGCTGCTGCGTTTATCAGACGACGTATTTTTGTCCTGCGGTTTTAAGGGTGCAGCTTCAGCAGGAGCTGTTTGAGGCAGGACATCAGGGTCGCAGCTGCTAGAGCCTGGAGGAGATCTAACTGGTGACTATCTACAAGTTGTATGTTTTTATTTTGTATCTGCAAGAGTGGAGAAAAGATGCTTTGGGACAATATGTGAGGAAGCCTTAACTTCAGCTTTCAAGTGCATTTCTTTACATTCTGGGCTAAAATACACAATGTATTCACTGTTGAGCCCCTGTGTTGAACTTGGTGAGGAGCTGGAAATGTTGGTTACTAGTGCTGTTCATCTGACCAAAGATTCTCGAGATGTCAAGGTGCTTGCAACTCCTACCTGCTTCCTGTAGTGTGCTTGAATTTGTTTTTACGTTTTGTTGTGGTTTTTTGTCACGGGGTTTGTGATAGGCAGATTTCATGTAGCTTACTGATTTATTTTAAACTTTGTTTTTCTTTACTAGCTAATCTAGTGTATCCTCTGTTCCATCGTTCAGTCTGATAACACACTAAGTGTGCCCCAGTTGGCACAACATATTCCGTGAAGTCCACAACAAAACTTTGGACTGCATCAGTTTGACTATCTGGGGATATGTAAATAATTGCAACACAAAGTACCAGGGGGAAATGTACTCTGGAATAACCAGTGTTTTCTTTGTTGTTGATTTTGTTTTTCTCTTGCTTTTACCCCAGAATGCTTTGTTTCTTCCTGTCATATGGGAGAAATCTTTTGTCAGTTGTCTTACGGAATTTACACCCGTGTACTCCTGCAACTGCTGATGCACCTCACTTGGAAGCACCAGAAAGACAATGGAGCAGTTAAGAGTCTGGTCGTTCTGTATATTGGTTTTATCTCAAAACATCAGGTTTTTGAGATCACTGTGAGCTAAAACTGTTTTGTTTATACGTGGATGACAGCATATATATGGCAGGTTGTTAATGGGGCAGCATTTATGTTGGAGATCTGGTTCCTGTCCAGGAACAGATGAATTGTTGAGGTTGTGAAGATTTGGTATTTTATGGGATGATAGCTTGTTGATTTTTATGTTACTGAGATACTCGTATTGGAGACGTTCTGAGAGGCATGATAGACACCGTCTCTAGCCCTTTTAGTTGGAAGAAAAACTGATTCAGCCTATTTTTAGTCTGAGGTCTAGGTCTGAGGTGTAGGGTGACGACTTGATTTCCATAGGGTTGTACAGGAGGCCTGGGAAAGAGTGGTTGACCAAAAGGTGAACTGCAGCAGAACTACAGCTCCAAACTAGTTGAGTTATCAAGTCTAATCAAATAGTAAGAATGGACAAATAAGCTACCCAGGAACCAAGATACTTAATGAGTACTGGGTTAGATTCTTCTTAATTGCATTCAGGCACTCGTGGGCTGTATTTTCAAGTCTGTGTTATGACTCGAGACTGTACACTTGGTTTTTTCCTCTTAATGAAAGCTCAACGTTTCTTTTGTTCCAGCAAGTTTCAGAACTTAGAGATGCTGCCAAGTTATCACATGCTTCACAGCAAAACAAAGAGCTGGCAGCGTTGCCTTTCTCGGGGAAAGCGTGGAAATAGCCCAGGCTTGCTCCAGCCATGCTCTAATTTGAGGTTTAACGCTCTATTAATGCTGGCCCACACTTGCATCACTTGAGCAGATGTGGGCTGAGACTGGTAGGAGCAAGGAGTTGCTGGCCACTGCATGATGTGGGGATGGTCAGAGCCTGGAGCTTGCAAGAGAACTTGCAAAGGGAGAGTTGGGTGGCTTTTGCCACCCAAGTCAAACTGTGTGAGGATTGCAAACAAAGCCTAATGTGAGCTGCCGTGGTAATTTGGGGCAGCTCTGGAGTCATTCAGAACTGGTTAATCTTCTGTAAGAAGATTGCAGTCAGTGGCTTGAGTGAAAGTAGTCCTTGCAGGTGTCCTTCCTTCATGATGTACAGTTTTACAGAGCTCCCGTGGATACATCTTGCTGATTCCTGTGCAAGAAGAGACTGTCAAAGCTCTGGTGGGGCATTTCAAAGAATTCTTTGCAAAAATCTGAGGTTTCGCTTTTCACCCTGAAGTTTCATTTTGAATCTTAACTCCATTTCAGGTGATGCTAAAAGTGAAACTCAGCTAGCTGTTCTGGGTTGGAGCAGTTACCAAAGAAAATCTCGCAAATCACACACAGCTTGCATGCAGACACACAGATAAGGAAAACAGATGATAGATCATTCTTCTGGTTCGTGAGAAGCATCTTGTGGAGAGTTACAGTTCTGCAGCCACTAGGCCTGGATGTCCTGCGATATCCTCCTGGTTTATGATGGAGGCTTAAACTCAGGACTATTACAGAAGGGGATGTGAGCTCACGGTTTCCTTCATGAGATTCTGCTTTGGCAATTAGGTGGTAAACTCTGTGTTCCCTAATGTGATTTGGTCCTAATAGTGACAGGACAGTGCCATCCCTTCCTCTGGAGCCTGACTTAGAGTTACTGTTACACTATTCTTGAAAACATCTACGTCTCCTACCTGTAAGTAATTCCAGTACTGTTCTCTACCACCACAGATGCAGTCATTTAAATTACATAGGGGAAGCAAACAGAAAGGTTTTAGTATTGATGACCTGTTACTCTGGACCCTAACACCACATCTGTCTGAAGGAAAGGGTGGTGACAGAACTGTATCCCCTCAGTTTCCTCAGCTTACTTGGTGTGTGTGGGAGAACAGATCATATATGTGAAGACAGTCTTACTAGTGAAACCAAAGCTCTTCCTAAATGCACAGAGGCTCAGAAGCTATGGCTCTAAAGATCTGTTTTGTGACCTGCTTGTCACCTTTTCCATGTCTCTGAAGATGTGAACAGTATTACAGTAAAAATTAACTGCAATTACAGTGCTCGGAACAGCTTCGAGGTGGCTTAGCTCATTTTGGGTTTGAGTTTGACCCCAGAAGCAGGTCAGTTGCATGAGGTGTCAGGCTTACATCTCGAAGATCATGACTAAACCACACCAATTTATTTAGCTATAGTGAAGAATTTGAATTATTCTGGGTGGGTTTTTTCCCTTATAACCTCTCAAGAAATGCAAACTTTAAGCTACCACACACAGCTGGTGTTTCTAATAAGACACAGATGTGGTTTGGGATCTCTCCCATCTTCTGCAACATTTAAATATAGATAAATAGAACTTAATCAGCTATAAATAACAGCATGTCATGCCTGTGGATCACTAACCTTCTCTGGGACTCCCACAGGACTAGGGTTAAGCTTAATAACTTGGGTCTACTACAAACAACAGAATAAACAGCTGTTGAATGTTGCATGAGGGAAGGTGGAAGGAACATAAAGAAGCAAGTCAACATCTAAAGCCAGTGATGTGATGCCCCTGTGTTCAGTGTGGGATATTTGTAATGTTTCAAGACCAATGGGACTCTTTTATTCCATTTTGGATTCGGTGCATTGGAGGTTTAATGTCAGCACTACATCTGTAAGTGTTGTTTTAAAAGCAAACAAGCTCGGGAGGGGCCTATGAACTCTTCTTTCCTCCCCCTAGGGATAACTGCTGAGATATGTTTGAATAAAGAGGTGGTAATTGTGGCTCTTTAACCCTCTTGTGGATGGGGGGAAGTTACTTTTCCGTGGCCGCTGCATATTGCTAATTGAACAGGGCAGGTTGGTGTGTCTGGGCTGGGTTATGGTGACCATCGGCCGCAGGCAGGTCTGCTGGGCTAGGAGGGGTCAATCTGTCAGCTTCCAGCACTGGGATCCGGGTGTCTGGCCAGGCCGGCCTGCATGGGAATGTGTTGTGGGGCTGCTCTCTTCCAGCAGCTTTGTGCTGAAGCAATTGTGAGACAGATGCTGGTGAAACCGCTGAGACCCATCTTCCATTGCCACCGGGTTCTGCCCTTCCTGCCCAGGCGTTCCTCAGCACAGCACTCTGCTGTCACCTGCGCTTTCCCCAGCTGCTGTACATCCGTCCCATGGTATATAAATATCATAGGTTACCATGGATCAATAATGAAAACAGCTGCTGGAGAAGCAGTGCCACGTTTATAGATGGAGTTGATTTTCCCCACTACTACTCAGTGCAGACGACTGTCGCCTTTTGATCCTTTTGGAAGCATAGGCTTTCAGTTTCTTGTCTGCTTCTGTAGGATTGTCACACCTCTTGATGCTGCACTTGACCTGAAATATCTACAATATGCAGTCACTAATACGTTGCCTTGAAGTATTTGCTGTGTTACTATGGAGGTGACATGCCAGATGTCCTTTGACCTTTGCTCAGCACATGGCCTGGTTTTCCCAGTTGGCAGTGACCATTGCCATCGCTCTTCTGAAGGGTGAGCCATGACAAGGGAACTGCTGTGTCCTGACTGCTCAGTTGTTCCCATCTCTATTGGTATGGGTGAAGTACATCTTTGGTCAGTAATTTGCTCTTTGATGTGTTTTGGTTACTTGTCGCTTGAGCCCTGGGGAGAAGATTTTTCCTACATTTTTTTCCTTGTTAGCTTCTGCTCTTGCGTGATGGGCAATGTAAATGGGTTTTGTGATGTGCATAACCTTTTCCCAGCTACAGTAAGTTTGAGTTATAGGTTGTTTTTTTTTACGGCAGATTTGATTTACATCCGAGCTGTCCCTGCCCCGTGTATCTGCTCTGCCCTACCACAGACGGGTGGCTGCTGAAGCTGGGCAAAGCCTTGGGTGAGCCAGCCGGAAACTGAGGGCAGTCTTTGCAGCCCTTCTCAACAGAAGGGCCTCCCAAGGGCTGTCTGAGGAAAACGCTGGTGCTTTGGATTTCCTGGTTTGATTTGTGGTGTACAGATTACATGCAGTTCAACTGTGTGGAGTCTGCGTTGGGCTTGGCTCAACATCGCACAGCTTTTGATGTTTGCTGCTCTCCCTGCACCCCTCTTCTTCTCCAAGCAAGAGTGGGTATTGTGGTGTACGGTTAACACGAGATTGCCCGTTTCCATTTTTCCTTGTATCCCTGTGGGCCGCGTTTCCTTCATGGAAACGGAATTAAAACGTTTGTGAGGAGGGAGAGTCAGCCCTGCGTGGCTGCGGCTGTGGCACGGGGCCACCGCTCTGGGGGAGAGCTGGCCCACGGCAGGGCCCGCGGCCCCTGCCCACACGCAGCCCCCGCCCGCTTGATTTCCCCCACTGCGGGCCAGGCTCTGCGAGACAGGGGAATATTTATTTATAAGCTGTCTGTGCAGATGTTTTCGTTGTGGTTTGCGGTGCATTGGTGCCACTTAGTGGGGGGAGAATTGAATTGACATCTCTAGCAGTTCAGGGGAAAACAAGGAGAGTTGGCTTTCATATTCCAGCCCCACCTCCACCCCCCCCCCAGGGTAATTCTGCAGTTGGAAGACAATGGCGAAGTCTTCTGCTGTGGGTGCTGGAGTTGGCCATCAGCAGAGCAGTGGTGGCAGGCTGGACACGTCCTGACCCTGCTCCCAACCAAGGAAGGCTGCACTGAAAGCACTGCTGAGTATTAGGCTGAATAGTCTGGCTTTGCCGATAGAAAAAGTGAATCCAGCCGTGCCTCGCGTTACGCAAGGTTTTGGCGGCCTTGAAAATCATTCTCCCTCTGTGTTATGGTTTTCACTGTTTTAGGTGTAATGGGAAGGGTGATGGGATGGGATGGTGTTAGCTACGATTCCAGTGTTGGAGGAGACAATCTGTACAAAATGTTAACAGTGTTTATTCAAACCCAGGTAACTAGATTTTCTATTGATTTCCTCACAGGAAGGTCGGGGAGGGGCGGGGGGGGGAAATCCTGTGCTGTGCTCTTTGTAATCAACCTATTCCACTCCCCCATATGAGTGCTTATGGTTCAGTGTTGGTACTTGGAGGGGAGAGAGGGATGCCTGCTGTTCGCAGCCACGGAACCGGCCATCAGCCACAGACCTCTGCCGGAGCCTGCAGCTGCATTGCGAGCTTGCACTGGGGCACGTTGCGCTCCAAGTGCTTTGCAGCATCTTCTGTTTTGGGGGTGGTGGGCAATTGCGGAGAAGGTTCTGCGTTGTCACAATCTCAAGAACATCTTGTGGTTGACTGGTATCTGTTTATTTTTGTCTCGTGTAGGAGAGGACACTTTGGGGCGGTTTTACCTTGAGTTGAGCTGAATTGCTGAATTGCTTTTTTGGCTCTTTTTGCACATGGGCTCTTATGCTTGTTGAGTTGTTTCTCTGTGGGTGTGTACCATGCAGTGCCCCAGGGCTCCAGGGACTCTCAGCCTCAGTTTGCAACTCTTCCAAGTGGGGAACTGATGCTAATTTTAGTGACATTTCTGGGCATGGAACAATCACACTTTCAGTCGATAAGAAAACATAGGACCAAGGATTGTGCTTACTGACCATACTCACACCTACTGTGGCTTTCACCTTCGCTAGTCCGTTACCCTCAGCAGGAACAGCAGCACCTCTCGGAGGTCAGCAGGTCCCACCTCCTGAAGCATTTCCCAGAGCCCTCGGTTGCACTTCATTTGTGTCTCTGGTGCTCCTGGCTCCTCCTGGAGCGAGGTGAAAGCTACCCTGGGCACATGTCCTGGTGTCTCCTCTCCAGAGCCTTCCGCACGATGCGTGCAGCACAAGCTGGGTCCTGGCGGTTCACGTGGCTGCCAAGGTGATGGCTCCTGGGGATCTGTGCGGGGCACGGGTACTCGCATCTTCTGCCTCAGTTCTGGACCTGTTAGTGTCTCTCTTGCGCTCTCACCAGAGGGCACTGCACAACGTGTTGCAGCCTAATAAATAACCTCTTAACCTGCTTAGCTGCTTTATGCTCAGTGGCATGTTTTACAGCGTTACCTGGAGTCCTTGAATGCCGGTTCCCATGGCAACCTGATATAGCATTTTTATTCTTTATTACTATCACTATTTTATTGCTGCCTTGTTCAAATGTGCTGTCATCTTTATTTTGCCTTGGTGTGCGTACGAGCCGCAAATCTGCTTCTAAAAATTATATTATTAAGCCATTTAGTGAATTTGGAAAAAGGGTGATGATCTGTCACTGTCGATTTAATGTTAAATGGAGAAGGACGCTATAAATGGAAACAAAACCAAACCAGCAACCCAAATATTAATACAGATAGCTCAGGATGTTCCATGGAGGCGCAAATAGTTGCGTAAAAGCAAATTAGTAGGAGAAATACTGCTTCTGTAAAGGAACATTATCATCTTAATTTTTCTTCAGAGGGCATACTGACAGCGTCCAGATGGTTTAGGAGTGGGTTTTGGCCAAAGGCTGTCATTGGAGTGAGCACCTAAATTGTTTTAAGGTGAAGTGTGAAAGATTTACAGAAGGAGCTGTACAGCCCAATAGGCAACAGCCAGAAATTAAGCTGGTAATACAGATCCTTAACGTGGATGAGGTTGTGGATAAATCATTGTTTGCACCATACTTACACGTTATTAATCCGATGGCTGACATATCCTGCTTCTCTGCAAGGGCCAAGAAAGATTTCTTCACTGGGCTTCAGGAGTGGGTCCAGGAGACTCACCTTTGCTGGAGGGCTGGAGGTGCAGCTGGACGTGGATGTGCTTGTCCTTCCAGTGATGCCTGGTGTCTGCTTGCTAAGACCAACCACTGACAGATTTGCTGGTGGGAAGGAAGGTGGTTTCCTGCAGGCTGGATTAACAGGGACCCTGGGGAGAGTATTTGCTTTCCTTCTTAGTGCAGGGCATAGTCCATTCCATAGGATTGTTTGGGGATTTTACCTAAAACATGTTTTTTTGTTGTTGCAGGAGATAATGGGTGATAGTGATAGAGGTGATGGGGATTTGGAGGAGCTGAAATGCGTTTCTTTCACAGGCCTTCCCAGGAGAGCAGCTAGGTTGTAGTCAGAGTGCCAGCAAGATTCCTGGGGCCAGGAGGAGCAGCGGGGCAGGCTGGGTCCCACTGGACGTGCCCGGCTGAAGCCTGGGAGGAGGGGGCTCTCTGGGGCCAGCTAATCACAGCTGACAGTGGGATGGGGTTTTTCTTCAGGGCAAAGACTCCGTTTCTGGGAATGGCGAAGCAAACGGAGGTAAAGGCAGTGGGATCTTCTGCATACAGGAGCCAGCTGGCAAACCCCAGATACCAGATACCTTTCTAAGCACGTGTCAGGAGCAGTGCTGGTTTCAATGGCTCCCTTGTACATGCTGCCATTTTCCTTCCCATCTCTAAGTATTAGGGGGCTGCTATAAAAATATTTGTTCTTTCTCAGCTCCTCTGTCTACGTCACTCGTTCCTACTGACTGCTACTGTGCAGCTAAGTGCGGCAGTAGGATAGATATCCCCTGTGTGTGGAGAGAGGATGTTGAAAGGACTGGGGTCAGGGCTGCTTTCTTGAGGGTGATCTCCCATATTTAACGAGTAGAGAGGTATCATTTGGAAAGGTATAAATTATCTAGGACAGCACGTAGAATTTTACAGCCTGTACTTAAATCCTTCATTATATCTTGTGCCAGCAGCAAGGCGGATTCTGTGGCTTTTTCGAAGGACACTAACCTAGAGATTCAGATGCTTTGGAGGATGCGTCTGCCCTTCCAGAAAAGTCTGAGGCTTTTTTTCTTTTTCTTGCCTTCATTTTTTGCAAATTCTTTGTTTTGGAGTGAGGCTTTGCGGCAGGACAGGTTTGGCTGTGAGACTCTGGCAGGGAAATTCCTTCAAAGTGCTTGAAGTGTAGACCCTTGTTCATGTCCAGAACCCAAAGCATAACTGATGCAAACTGATCTGCAACTGGAATTCAGTCCTTGGTTGGGAAATTTAGGGAATGAGGCTACCTGAGCAGAGCAGCTTTTCTAAAATAAAAACATTTCTAGGTTGCCAGAGTGATGATTATTAAGAAGAAAAGTAGGGAGAGCAGTTTGGGGAAGATAATGGGTTTCAAAGGAAGCAGATTTCAGTCAGCTGAGAGCTACAGTCTTTGAAAGCTGCTTGAAATGAGAAGGAAGTTTAGGAGGGTTCAAAGTTTCTTAGAGAAGCAAATTTAATGGTGTGAGTATGAATTCCCTTAATGGTGAGGACAGATGGGAAGCGTAGTAAGAGATTACTTCAGCTAAATCACGGGCTCTTTAATGACCTGAGACTCAAAAGCAACATAAAAAAATTGGAGAGTGGGTCGAACTATTGAGAACAATTTCAGCAGGAACATGCAAAGAAAAATGAGAGAGCCAAAGTCCATATGAGCTCCAATTGGCAAAAGACGTAAAGGGCAGCCGGAGGGGTTTCTAGAAATGTGTTTGTAGCAAGGGCTGGGCCAGGGAATGAGTTAGTCCACTGCTCAGTGGAAAGGAAAGCTCTCAGAAGATGGAAGTGAGAAAGCAGAAGTGCCGAATGACATTTTTATCCTTTCTGCTCTTCCTGAGAGGGTCAGCAGCAGCTGTGCAGCCTGTCAGGAAAGAGGGAAAGAATAGGTTTGAATACTTAAGTTAGCAGAGCCTGGAGGAATTCAGCTCGGGTAGTTAGAAAACTGGCTGAAGAGATTTCAGTGCCATTAGTGATAATCTTTGAAAATCTGTGGAGGACAAATGAGGCTTGAGAAGACTGGAGAAAAACCGTAATGGGATATCTTTCAAAAAGGGAGAAAGGGAGGAGCTGTATGCTGGAGAGCTTTTAATGCCAAGAGAATTTTTTTCAGAGAAGTACGCTAAAGATGATGGAGTTGTTTCTAAGCACGTAGAAGGCAGCAGTCCCTGGAAGAGCTGGAGCCCTGCAGTAGTCACTACTTCCATTAATACTTGGATGACATACTAGGGAGCACGGTTACTCGCTTTGCAGATCATGCTAAGCTGAGACAGGTACAAGCACAGCTGAGTTCAGGGTGAGGATTCAGGAGGATCGGAAATAATAGAAACAGTCTGGAAAAAAATAGGTTACAGCTGAACAGTGCTAAGCAAAGGAATGAATGAATGACTGTAAAAGGCCAGAACTGGTCAGGTACCCCTTCTGCAAGAAATTATGGAAGAAAATGTGTGTGGAGGGTTTCAGGGTTAGAGCAGATCATGAAGTATCCCTGGATGTGCTTTGCCATCTTGTTATAGGGGAAAAAAGTAAATCATCAGGACATAGATACAGAGTTTGCTACATAATATGCAAGGCATTCTGTTCATTTAATTCAGTTCTGGTGGTGGGTGCAATATGTTTTGTTCTGAATGTCACTGTTCAAGGAGGATACTGGCTGTCAGAGGAGATATTAGGAGAAATTTCTTGTAAAGCTAGTTGAGCATGGGGAACAGTTTCCCTGGGGAGGCTGCAGCTGAAATGAAGCAAGAGTACCCTCAGGTGATTTAGGTGATTTTTCAGGCCAAGATAAGATTTATTTATTTCTTTTTAAAACCATCCTTTTACCTCATAGCAGAAAAGCCGAGAAATTTATTCATGCCCAGGGAGTAGTAGTGGTAAGTAAATGAAAATAGAGAATTCCAACTTAATTGGAAAAGAGAGGATGCATTTGGACATGCAGGTAACTAGGTAAGACCCAAATTTTGGGGCATTTCATGAAAAGACTGTGTACCTGGAAGCTGCTTTTTCCTTTCCTTGCCCCTCCACCCCCCTCTCCGCACCCAGGTAGCCCAGTTGGATAATTGTAATAAAGGTCCAACTTCCCCTGTAACTTTCAGTTGCCTGGGGTTGTTAGATAGTTACAGCCGAAGCAGCAGCAAAACTGTTAAATGTTCTCATGTTCTTTGTGTACTTGAAAGTTTAATTTTCAAATTTCATTGAATGTTAGTGAGACAGATCCCTAATTTAAATACTGCTCTTTTGCATGAAATGATAAAGTATGGTGCCTGGAAATTCCTTGGTCCGTTGTTGATTTTTCATATCTCCTGTCTAGCTCTAAGAGTGCCTGAAGACCTATAAAAAACATAAAAACCCAAATAGACAGAAATTAATACCAAGTTCTTCAAAAGGGAAATGGAGAATGTAAGTGGTGTCTGGAGTGACATCAACATTTGGATCCCCCTCTTTCAGTCTGAAATCAGGCTTAGGATGGAGATGAAATAGCATCCAAGAGTTTTCATGACAGGAAGAGTCTTCAGACATCAGAAGGCTCTCTAATTATGGGCAGAGAGTGATTCATTCAGTGGTCGGCATCTGTATTTCATTAAAATATGAAATCCTTCACTGTTTCTCCTTCAAATATGAAGGTATCCCTGTTTTATCTTTTTTGGCTTCGCCGAGCTGTATTTTATGTCAGATCCTTGCAGTGTGCCTTTTGAGTGAGCCTGAGTTATGTGCAGATTGTTTAATGCTGAAAATGTTCAGCAAATGTAATTCACCTGTGTCGCTTGCTCCAGAATTGTTTCTCCTTCAGCAACCAAGCGCAGCAGAAAAGCAGCTTGACATGAAATTGGAGGATTAATTTCAAGTTATTTGGGGAATGGGCGTAATCAATAAAAATAAGCTGTTCTTTATGTTGTTTTCCTGCTGAGCCCTAATCAACAAGTGAGGATTTTCCTGAAGCAAACTATCTCAACAGGCCCAACCCAACTCCTGCTAAAATTGATGGGGGGAAAAAAATCTCCCATGGACTTCAATGACAGCAGCCTGCTTTGAACTGACTTTTAGTGTGCTGGGGAAATATGCATTTTGTCTGCAAGAGATTGACCTTAAATACCTGTGCAGATGAATACATCTGCAGCTTGCTCCTGCAGTAGGAGGCTGCAGGAGGGTCAAGCAAGATAATCACAGGTGAAAGCCTTTTGTTAAGCCTGCCTTTCTCCCACCCCACCAGAAATAAACTGCCAGGTATGTTTTTGGATCACTAAGGAGGATTTTCAGGCTAGAAGGGTCATCATAGCTTGCCAGAATTTCCCTGGTTTTCCCACCATCTTGTTAAGACTTTTTAGATTTTGGAAAGAGAGGATGTGCACATACACAGAATTTTACAACAAATTAGAAGCAATTAAGTGTTTTAAGTTGTCTTACATCAGTTGTGATTAGTGCATTTCTACTGTACTGCCTCCTTCCAAAATGCATTAAGACTGTCAGATGTAAACTGGGAGCATCAAAGCACTTTCTGCATAGGGTTACGAGCTGCTCTGTAGCACAGATTGCTCTGAATTCTCCCAGTGTCTTCAGTGCCAAGCACAAATTGCATTTCAAAAGCAATATTTTGTTTGGCTAGCATGTATTAATTTAACTATATTCAGCAGCTGTGAGGTTAAATTCTAGTTTGCCAGTTGGCTTTACGGTTTGAAAGAGAAACAGCAGCAACAGGTTTCTCGGCCTCACCTGTGATAAAGTGACGCTGGAAAGAGTGGGAGGGAAGAAAACATGGAGATGCTTTAATTTATCAAGGGCAAGCACTTTGCCACGCAGCCATTTGTCGCTCTTCAGTGGGTGTTATGATCTGCCCAGAAATACCAAAAAGAGGGAGAACTAGGTGGAAAGTTGGGACAAAAATATATAAGGAGCTGGAAAGAGGGCCGTCTGCCAAAATCTGTGGTGTTACAGTTGGCCCCCAGCTTTGCTCCTTGCTTGTCTTGGCGCTGTAGTTGCAAGTCAAATATATTTGTCTTACTGTTGTTCATGAAATCTGGCTGGCTGCAGAGCAAGTGGTGCTAAGCAGTAGGGAGACTTCATCTCATGAGTCATCTGTGATCAGGGAGTGGGATGGGAGGGTGATGATTTAGGTCATGCAGGCTGGGCCACAGGATTTTCGATGCTCTTTCATAAGTGTTTCATCAGTAAGAAATGGCCCCAGGATGAAGACTTCTACAGACAGGGGCAGCAACATTCTGCTGGTGTAGGGCTGGCTGATAACGCAGGGAATTTGGGATGAACCACGAGTAGTTACCTGCTGTCCCAAGGGGAAGCAAATGTGAGGAGCAGGAAGAACAGTAAGTGGTTACAGCATCCTGATTTGGGAGATTAAGTCTTCTCAAAGCAACAAAGAGCCCAATTCAGCTTCTGAGCCTTGTTCTTTATCTGTGTAAGGGAAATCATGCCAATGCCCAGCTCACCAGAGCACTGTGAGGATAAAATCATTGAGGACTTTGAAGTTCTCACATAAATTCCTGTGAGAGCACGGGGAGGCATTTGTGCTTGTATGAGGGATAAGTGCTTTATTAGTAATGACCTAGAAAGGACAGAGCTACTTGCAGGTATAGTAAGCACAAGCCAGTACCTCCTGTAGTTGACAGGCTCTTGGTATAAATCGTTTGTGGAATAAATGACACAAGAGAATTCATGGTTCCTAGAGGAGAAGGAAAGAAGTCTCTGCTGAGCTTAATAAAACTGAAAATTTGGTAATGGATAATATGAGTCTAGAGGGGTCACAGTCTGCTTGACAGGAGCTGTAAGGTCACAGATTAAGTAGGTGCTCAAGTTGGTTGCAGTAATATACAGGAGATTACTGAAGGAAGATGCATCCTGGGAATCTTTCCCACAGAACAGCGAGATCTGGGATAGCTGTAGCACAGCAAAATTCAAGGGAATTATTGCAGCAAAACTTTGTGTATTTGACATCATGCTTTTAAAACAGCTGGGGTGGCTTCCAGGATTCCCTTCTTCTGAACTTTTGAAGGTCCCTGTGAAGTAGGGCAGGAGGAGCTTGTCCTGCACTGTGCCAGCCCACAGGGTCTCGTGAGCCTGAGGCCGTTCTCCTAGCGTGGGGGAGCATCTCCAGCTCTCTCCCTCTTGCTTCCAGCCACGGGTTCCCTTCCCTCCTGGCCACTAGCATATGTGCTCATAACTGCTGCAGAGAGCTCAACCGGCCAAAAGCTAACATGAGTTAAAAAAAGAAATTAGTTTCTTTTGGGCTAATTTCCGGAATTGTCTCACCACTTAGTCGTAAAGGTACTGGTGCAAGGGAGAAGGTGGGAACATATGGCTGGGGGCAGAGGGAGGAGTGGGAATTGGTTAGCGTGTAACTTCCATCAGCTAAAGCTGCCGTGGGACAGGCACGTCCGGGCTGTTATGGCTCTGTCTCCTTGAAATGGAAGAACTGCATCAAGCTGAGGTCAGGAGTTCCTCTGGCGTGTGGCAGCGCACAGAGCGGTGCTGCTCCGCGGTGCCGCTCGGTCTGACCTGGCCCGCGCGTCAGCGCTCTCAGCACGCTGTTGGCATGGCCAGGTTAGTAAAGGAGCCGTGGAGGCAGCCTCCTTCCCGTGTTCTTCCAAAAACTGGGTCAGCTGGGGAGCAACGAGTAACTACTGCTGCGTTGCAGTGGCCGCAGCCCGGAAGAGATGCAGGAATGTACCTGGACGGGTTCTGCTTGTGAAAAAGCATGAATTTCAGCTCCTTGAACTATTAAGCCTCCAAATGTTGTAAAGGTGAGGCCAGGAAGTAGCTGTACATTGAGTGACTGGAAAGGAAAACCAATTAGGTGCTTGTCTTTTTTTCTGGAGTCCCTGCGTGGAGGTCATGCAGATGTTTGTCGTAGCTCAAGGCCTCCAAGTTGGTGCAGTTCATCTCGGTGGATGCAGCCTTTCACTCTCCCACAGTGATGTTCTCTGGCGCTTCCTTTGACTGCAGAAGGAAATTATTTGAGAAAAGACCTCTCTTCTGTGTAGCTTTTTTATCCCCACTGTAATAATTCAGCCTTCTTCTGCTAGTTGAATTCCTCCCACTCTAGAATTCACATTCTTCAGGCATGTAACAACTGCTACCAGTTACTTTCCCCACTGTGATCACTGCAAAGCCAAGTTATACGTCTCATGGTTTAGAAATTTTCCTTTAAAAATATGTTACTTCAACTCCAGTAATAAGTTGTGGGGTTTTCTTTCTTCCAGCAACTTTATTAGTGTCTAAAAGACAGGCCAATCTACAGAATTAAGCTGCACCTATACCAGAGGTGCTGTTCCCTCCCTTCTCCATGCACTGATGTCTTGACTGTTTCCAGCCAAAATGTTGCTTGCCCAGGCACTCCACTGTGTCACGCTGCATACCTCTGCCTACACTGCTCTTCTTCCTCACCGCCCCAGAACACCATGTGTTCTAGGTTCTTGAGACACAAAGCTGTGACTCTCTACCTCTTGCATTATTTCACTCTCTAACTGTGTTGTTAAGATGCTTGCTGACCTGGTAATCTTGCAGCTAAACCCAGGGGTTTGCACTTCAAGAAGGAAACTTTTGCTATTACCCTGAAAACCAAAGCACAGAAGTAATTAATTCAGAAAGAATTTAATGTAAAATTTGTATATGCCATCCGGCTGCCAAGATACCTTGCCAGTTGGGTGGTAGTAGCATGGTTTTTAACTTCTCTCTCTGTATACAAACAGGATGACTTAACCTCTTCCTCTTTATCCCTGCACAAAAGACAAAGCTGATGATTTGGACAGATCTTTCTCAAATTGGTCGCTGGCCCATGCTGCAGCAGGGAAGCAGCATGGTCTTGGAAGAACACTGCCATTTGTCCTTGGTGCTTCCTGTCTCTCTGCTGCCTCGTCTTGTGCCTAGACAGCTCCCTTTGCCAAAGGACAGAGATGACAGAGGGAATCTGAAAGGAGAGCTCACCAGAGGAGGAGCTGGCAGATGGCACCTGGTCAGCAGCAGCCCCACTGAGGTCTCAGGAGGGTGGGAGCAGCAAGGCAAGCCCTGGGCAGTGGCAGTGGGAGATGACGACTTGGCAGCTAATGGTGGGAAGGCAGCAACGGAGAGGAGGAAGGGGTGGAGGTCTGGGGACCCGGGGTTGCACTGCGCCGCCTGGACAGAGGGTGGGACAGAAAGGTTTGGGAGCAAGAAGCTAAGGCTCCCAAGTTGATTACAGTGGCTTGAATGGCTCCTTCCTCTTGTGGCATGAGGAGGGAGCCGGGCTCTCCTCGGCCTCTTTAATCCAAAGAAATTGCAGCAATTTAGCGACATCGTTTTCTGAGTACACATAGTTAAACTGGGGTAGTCCGTTAGCATGAATGCTCAAATTAGTTTAAGAGTGGCTGAAATAGCTCAAATGTATTGGAACTAGATAATTTGAGAGTGTCCATGCAAGGGGGTTATGCCAATTTAACATCATCAATTTAGACACCAATAGTTGCATTAGTGCAGTGTTTGAATGCAGACTAGCAGGGACAGCAACTAGGAAATGGCTTAAAGGGGCATTTTTCACTGAAACAGTGTATGAAGCTGCTAAAATTAATAAAATATTTGAGTATTTATAGCAGAAAGTTGTCGTATCATCTCCTAGGGACTTATCTTTCTGTGGAAACAAGGGCTCTTTATTTATTTATTTATTCTAATGAAAGAATAGGGGAAATGTATAATTTGTGTATTTTATGCTTCTATCTTCTAGAGTCTTTCAGAAACTTCCTCCCAAAAATGCAAATCTTAACACTCTGAGAGATAGATTTGGGTCTGGATGACAGTAAGGTGTCCCAGCATGTGGGATTATAGTCTAAAATGAAAAATTGGCTATAATATTTCTGCACACACGGGTGGTTGACATCCCTCAACGTTGCTATCATGCCTAACTAACGTTGGGGTTTTTTTGATGCAATATATTTCTTTCCTATATTTGAGAGATCTCTTCCCTTCCTCCCCCCCCCCACTCTGTGGTGTTACTGTGCTTTCCTAACTACAATTAAAATGTTGACACCTGGCTTGGCTCTGCAGATTAGGATTTGATTTTCTGTAATTATATGTTATCGCTCACATTCAGTAGCAATTTTACCTTCTGTACAGTATGATAACACTTATTAATTCAATAAAAGAAATCAATTCGCAGGCAATTTCAAAATGTAACACCTTGCTAACTGAGTACTAACCAATCAGATTATGCATCTGACATTGTGCCTTGTCATTTAATCAGTAATGGGTGATTGCAAAAGCAGATATATGTCAGATGTTAATTAAGAATAACACAGTTTGGGACCATAATGTTAGCGGTGCCTGTTTTGTTATGATGCTGTGCTGAATATAGCTAATATTTGACTTGCACTTAAGTATTATTTACAGTAAATGGGATGATAAGGATATTTATTCTGTCTCTGTGTTCCAACAGATGCGTTGAATTTTCCTTTTAATCAGTGGAGCACACTGAGTGTTAATGGACCGCCGCACAGTACGTGGCTGTGTACGTGGGGTGTGGAGGTGGTTTGGTTTGTAGTGAACATGCTCCATCTTACCTTCTAGGAAGTTATGTAGTCTTGCTTTCCCGTGGCTGTTTTTATCTTCTTGAAGTGTTTCACTTGCCATCTGCTAATCAACTCCTTCCATCAGGTTTTTGTTATAGTGTTGAAAAATAATTGTGAAGCTGTGGGTTATGTACCACCTCCGAATCCGCTGAGCCTTCCCTCCCCCACACCTCTCCCTCCTCCTCCCTCCCAGCTGCTACCGGGTGAAATGCTCTCTCCCTCCACCCCTGGCCCTGCCTGAACTGCTGAACAGTGGGCAGGTAACTGGTGCCACCTTTCCCTCCATTGCCATCTGCCATTTTCTCCCCTGCAGGATGCCTGCAAGTGCTAACCTCACAAGGCTGGAACCAGGGTGCGTTCCCTCCCTCGTTTTGGGCCTTCCTGGAGTCTGCTCAGGATTGCCCATGTTGTCCATTCTGATCTTCAGCTGCAGTTCAGGACTGCTTGACAGGCGCTTCCACTGGTGACGAAGGGCACGCGGGACCTAACCCGTAATTTTATCTCCTTACTTTAAAGACCCATTTGTTCTGTGTGATTAGGAACTATTAGTCCAGTTAAATTAAGATGAGAACAGGTGAAATATGCCTGAAACAGACATTTCAGCTTAGCCAAATGTTATCATGCTGACAAAACCTTCCTTTCTGATTTGTAATTAAGTTAGAGCCAAGGCCACCAGCTATTAAACTCTACAAAGCAAACGTATAAGATACAAGGAATCTCCAATAAAGTTGTAAACTTCAATTAGATGGCGTCAGCCCAGGGTCCTGAGCTTTCATTGGACACTTACCTAATGTTATTATAACAGCAGCATCCTAAATGAGCAGCTCTGGGGCGTAGTCTATTCATTTAACAGTCCACATATTCATTAAATCTTACAAATTGGCATCAGAGTTTTGGTATTAGCAACTTATTCTTTGAAAGAGGGAGACACATTCAGCATTACATCACTTACATTTTCTGTTTGGTAAACCATTTTTATTTAGAGCTTGCATAAAATGTGACAGTTCCTATGAGCTAGGGTAAATTTCCCCCATTAAAGTGATTCACTAATGGCTGATAAAGTAACACGGAGCTTGTAAAACCATTTTCTGTGAAATTTCAGCAAGGAAAGAGCTGTCTGTTTTGCCCCAAGATATCACTGATCTGAGGGAAGCCGAAAGACTGCAGGTAGAGATAGCAACAGTAGAGGTTTCCGACTCTTTTAGCAATAGTGTCTTTCCCCTCTCTCCATTTTACCGACAAAGGCAACATTAGTGTCTCTAATTTTTTTTATTATTTTTAATTCATACTCAGATATTGCCATCTTTTCTTCTGCTGTGAATTCTCAGAAGAAAAAGGTGCTTCAAAATAATGTTTTCTGCTCTAAGTTGGATTTTAGTGCAAGTTTTCTCAGTGTTGTGAAAAAAGGCTTCTCCTGAATAGCCATTTTTATGAGTTTGCATTCTGCTGCTTACCCCGTCTGTGCAGGGAAGTCTAAGATGACCAGTAAAGGCTGCCAAATTGGCCTTCCGCAGAAGGAAAATGATGCGTACAAAATTTTGATGGATTGATCCATTTATCAAAATACCCACAGACTCCATGCCCAGAATGGTGAAATGATAATAAGTATTGGGTGTTGAGCTAAGAATGTCAAATTATCCCCCAGTAAAAGCTTTTATTAAGTTAACTTACCTTAAGGGCTTTGGTTTTGCTGTGTGAATTTTCTTAAGGAGAAGAAAAAGATCACAAAATATTGAGTTGGTTCAAGCTGGATTCCTTGATGTAGAACAAGGTCGTTATTTCTTTATTAGCTTCTCATTTTCCCAAGTTAAAGAAGAGTTGCCCAGTTTTTAGTTGATGGCAAGCAACTTGTAGCAGTGCTTGTTGTTAACAGGGTCTGCTACTTGCGATGTACTTTGTAGTCCCTACTGTCTTGAAAGGCAACTGATAAAAAGAAGGGAGCTGTTAAAATAATGGAAAACAAACACATTCTTAACCCTTTCCTTGGTGTTGAATAGGAAAATTATCTGTAACTCGAGGGGATCAGGACTGAACAAGTGAACATGTGTAAAACAAAGCATCCCGCAGATGTAGTGCGCGGGGGCGAGAGAAGTGACTGCCCCAACACCCGCACTGGTGGAACCAGAGATGGTAGGGGTTTGCTTCCTCTAGTTCCTTCTCTGAAACAGGGCCTGGGTGCAAAGCATGACCCTGGGGTTTCTGTGGCACGGTCTAATTAATAGATAAGCCAATACTGGCAATAATATGGAACTACTGAAATTAGGTCAAGCTGATGGTTTGTCTGTGATACGAGAGACTGCTGTTTATCCTTTGAAAAGGGATTTATAATGGGATTCTCTGCATGTTTGTGCATACTGAAGGAGAAGCAAATCATGGGCTGCAGGGCTTGATCAAACTGGGGCAGAATAGTGATTTTTGAAAGGCAGTGCTGGCAGAAGCGGTGAAAATTTTATGAATGCACAAGTAACCTCATGTCACACAGGGATTATTCCTTTAATGTGTTTATGCCTTTATCAAGGGTGGAATGGCTTTGTTGCCTAGCTATATAGCATTAACTTGCTACTATCTCAGAAATAATACCCATTAGTAAGTTCTGACTTATGTATTTATTTCCCATGTTCCTTATCTGGTGTAAGTTGATATAAATCCTTCTCCTGCCAAATCAGAACATGGATGAGTTTCATCTGGCAAAACCTGATATTGCAGCTCGTCCTTTAGCTCTCAGGCCTCACGGGTTTAACATCAGTGGTTTGACCTCTTCCCGTTCAAAGGATAACGTAAGCACTGCTATCTGTGGAGATGCCTGATGACAGGGTAATCATACTTCATAATGAAGATTACCGTGCGTTTGGCAGTCACAGATAAACGCAGCCTCACAAACTGAGCATAATGACATTATGTATAACTGGTTTCTGTTTAAGAAAAAAACCAAAAGTGGTGCTGGGGGGGAATAGTAGAGATAAATGTGCCCCAGGCCAGAGCTATGGGTAGAACTTGACTCCGTCACACGTATGGCAACCCCTCTGCTGTCCTGTCTGCTGGATGACCGTCTTGTGTTTTGCTGTATAAGCAGACGTCCTGGAGAATTGGGGATCGCTGCTATAGACCTGATGGCAATAGTCCAATCTGCTCTTTCCCATAGAGGCTTTGCTTCTCTTATGTCTCCATACGTCTGTTTTTCTGCCCGGGGATTTCATGGAAATGACTGCTAGGTGTTGAGATGAGTGAACCTCCTCAAGATCACTTCCTTTTGGGAGTAAGTAGCATTGCACTGTTGCTCTTGCAACTGGTCACAAATCAAGTCATCTAAAGGTACATGGTGAGAGCTGAGAGTCTTTACCCAGCAGGGCCTATATATGCCAGTGAAACCAGAACTCGACATAAAGACCTCTAGAAAACACTTTGAAGTACATATATATTCTCAAATAGATTTGGAAGGATGCAATATAGATCCTAAAATGTATGGTTGCTTCATTTTAAGCTGTGATATTAAAGATGGATAAAACCAGAAATAAGCTCTCACTTTCAAGGTCATTATTTCCCAGTTTTAGGTCATTTGATTTATTTGCCAGCATGTGCAGGCTCTGAGTAGCTGCTTATCCATAGTAACAGTTCTACTTTACACCACCCAATATTGCTGCTGATTGGTAGAGTAAAACCTGGCTTTCAACCATGGCATAGGGGCACAGAGGCACTTAATGGCAAAACTGGAATCTCTCCTTTCTGGTGAAGCATGAGATTTGTCAAAGAATACTGTAAATTTTTACTGCACTAGTTCAGACTGGCTCATTATCACCTGGTTTCTCCATGGGAAGCTAGAAATCCATATAGCACCCAAGTGCTTCATTTTAAGGCAGTCTGTAGGTCTCCTGAGCAGATAGGAGAAACTTAGATTGAATTAAAACCGTGTTGTGAAAGGTGGTCATTGTCCTACGCTGTGCATGTTTCTTCAGTGTACTTAAGAGGATGCTTAGGAGACGAGGAAAAGAACTTATAAAATCAAGTTGTCATCCTGGGAACCTAATCCCTGGAGGGCTTCTTTCTATAAGGGACCCCTAGAGTTCATCAAAAAATTAAAATTAGTCATAATAATTGCTGACTGTCACGTAACTATTCCTGTCTCAGCCACACACGGAATCTGTCTCCTGCCTTTCTGCCCTTCTTCCCTTTCACCCTTCCTGTCTGTCGTGCTCTGCAGCAGTGAGATCTCAGTATGTTGCTGAGAAGATAAAGGGATTCTGTAAGGCCCAGGGAAAAATGCCTGTGGATGAGAAGAGGTAAAAGGCTTGGTAGGTTACAGCAGTTAAGTGGATGAAGTAATGGGTCATTTTTTCTGAAGTACCTGCTGCAGAATCTGTCCCCTACTTAGGTCCCGCCCGAGTCTTTACAATGAGGCTTTCAAAGGTCTTAACCAGTGTGTAAACCTTGTGCTTGTCCTCTGCATGCAGCTGTAGTTAGTTCCCAAAGTGTGTTCCAGGTTGTTGTTCTCATCAGAGATGTGGGAAGATGGAAGAAGGCTCTGTGTTTCCCATGCATGACAGCAGCCCTGTGCTTTCCGGGCTGGGTGGGGAAGGAAGAAGGGTGGTGCCTGGTGAGAAGGTTTAGGAGAGCAGCAGCAAAATTAAATCACTTCAGCTCCGCTTATGGCTGTAGCTAAAGCTTTCAGAGGTTTGAGGTTCATATGACCAATCTGAGAGACACCCCTGCCAAACTGTGTGATGAAAACCAGAGCAGATGATGTCAAGGCTCTTGCACAGATGTCCCCTGCACATCATAAGGAATGAAAGAGCCTTTGCAGCGGCTAAGCAGGGGTGTGCATCGTTCATAGCACCACGAGCTGCTTACGTGGTTTATGTTTCCATGGTATATCAGGACCAAAGGAGCCCGGGTACAAAGCCTGTTTGAAAATTGATCCTCAGTGAAATGGGAATTTACAAATGTGACGTGTTCTTCTCAAAAATAAAATCGAGCTTTACCCATATTACTGTTAAAGTATAAAGCTTTAATTATGCCCTAAATCCACTCCTTTAGCTGGGGGGCTCACATGATTAGCAGCGTGAAAAAAAAAGAAAGAAAAAAAAGGCATCTGGAGAGGCTGTGTGGTGCCGTGTTCTCCCATATGTGAAATTTTATATAGTACAAATTATTAAACACCAAACCTCCGGAGAAAGATTGTAATGAAAAATTTAGCACTCCCCCATCAGGCTGTAACTAATTTGCCTTCTGACTGGATCTGAAAGAATGGAGGGCTGTGCTGGGGGTAATCCTTGATGAGTAGATGGCAAGAGGAAACAAGTAGTATTATAATATAGCGCAACAGGAGCGAAGCGTGACACTTGTGTGGATAGCCTCACTGAGAGACAGTTAAGGTAAAAATGAAGAAAACATAAATCACCATTTTCAGTCAAGGTCTGTGGGAGCATATCCCATTCTTTCTATTTTGATTTTGGCCTCAAGCTCCCAATTTTCATCTTGCAACGCTTCTGTGTAATAAAGATGTACAGGAGAGAGGAGACCTGGAACGGATGCTGTCTGGCTCGGATGCTGTCTGGCTCGCACGCTGGGCGGTCCCGTCACGGTCAGGCATGTGGGCATACGCCCGTCTTCTCTCTTCCATGGCCTTGCACCTTCCCCCAGCCCTTCTGCCTCCCACACCTATTCCCCTGCCCAGGGACAGTGCCCGCAGCACCCCGCTCTCGGACCCCGCAGCATTCAGCCGTGGCCACTCCAGGCGTGAGAGCAGGAGAGCTGCTCAGGAACGCGGGCTGCAGCACACGCTAGCAGGGCCGGGCTGCGGGGTCCCCTGCTCGGCCTCCTGTGCTCTGAACACAGAAGGGTTTCTGGTGCGTGAGAGCTGCAGTAGAACTGTCTGCACAGATGGGGTGCTCCTCTGAAATACACCATCGAGCCGTGACTCACAGGCGTGTCAAATCCATGCTGCTGCTTCAATCCGTGCCACTGCCTGTCCTGGCTACAGATGCCCACGGTCTGCTCGGTAGTGCCAGGGGCTGTTCCCCAGGAGGTTGTGTTGGGGTTTGTAGAACTGCCCAGTGGAATGTGCTGCTACCTGGTTTACATTTTTGGTTGTAGGTGCTTGTTAAGTTAGTATTTTCTTTAAAATGTTTATGAAGAGTTCCATCTCCACCCCACCTTTTTTTTTTTTTTTTCCCTTTCCTTCTCTTTTTCTTTTAAGTTTGGCCCCACAGAATTTTGAAGTTCTGTGTCTGCTTGATAGGTCACAAAAAGGATGCTCAAGCTATCCCGATGTGACCAGAGGCACCCGCTGTGCCGTTCTCTGTGATTAGCTGTAGTTACACTGTGCTAGGTGCTTATTACATTGAAATTCTTCCTTGCCAGAGCAGCCTGCGTCATCGCAATTGTCACTGCGGGAGAAGCGATACTCTGGCAGCAATAGGCCGGGTACTCCGAGGGCACCCACCTTTTTCTGGCCTTTTTTTTCCATGTTTCTTGCTAACAAAAGAAAGGCCCCTTGTGACCCTGTGTGCAGTTTATAATGTCTTGGCATAGCTGGAATAACACCACCTTGTTATGTGCAGTGTGTCCAGTGGCTCAGAAAGCCCCTGAATCTTGAGTTTCTCAGAAGAACAACTTCCCCCCACCATCTGTAAGTTCATATTTGCCCCTAAGAGCCAGGGATTGTTTTTTTCCTGGATGCTTCAGAAGGAAAGGGCTGTAGGCACAAAAACCCCTCTCCCCACAGACTCGATCTAAAATCCAGACTTTGCAGTCTAAGTGCAAGAAAACTCAGCACGGGCAGATTGCTCTTGGCCCTTGCCTGGCAGGGTGTTGATTAATAATTTGAACCTGCAAATCCTCTTTCAACTTCTGTGAAATCTAAATTGTCCATCTGAGGCTTGCTTCTTTCAAAACAATTCTACCGTGATTTCCACTGCTAGCATAATTCTTTGTAAAATAGATAACCCTGTCAGTGGCAAAGCTGCGCTGCGCACCTGGAAGGCAGCACAGCTGCAGGAGTGCTGCTGTACAAGCGTGGGGAGCAGGCGATAACTGGAGGGGATCAGAACTGAAACCGAGTTCCGTTCCGCCGTATCCAGCTGCACTCCGCTTCCGTTGTGCTGGACCATATATGTCTCTTTCAGGAGATTAGAATTCTTTTTTTTTTTTTTATTAAGACTGAAATTTTGAGGGTAGAATGTGAGTGATTGGAATCTCGATGCCTTAAGGAGTCAAGGTACCCTGAGGCACTTCAGAAAATCGCAGCTTTAGGACTCCCCAGAAGATAATGGTTCAGACACTTAGTCAAGCAAGTCACTGTTTGATCCAGCTCCTGCCGCTGCATTCTCCCTCTGGGCAGGAGGAGCTGCTTTTCTGGAATACACAACAGGTTTCCCTGAGATGAATTATGGGCTTTTCCACAGGTGGGCTGTGTCCTGATGGGTGGATGGTTTTCAGGAAGGACAATACCAAGCATTGACATACATGGCATAGTTTGTGAACTTACCTTGTTATGAGATGCTATCGTGTTTTATGCTTAGCTATTCTGTTTCCATTTTGGATCCTTTTTTTATGGTTTCAGGAAAAGGATATAATATTTTCTTGCGTCAGTGCAAATCCATAGTAATTCTGTTAATGAAAGAAAAAACCCAACCACCTGGTTTGCAAAACCGTGAGAAAAAGAAGCACCTCTGGTGTTTTTGAAAAAGGACCTTCTTGCCCAGTAATTCAATATTGCTCTATCATCTCAATAATGAGAGTTTAGCTCCTAATGGCAGCACATTACAAAGAAGACTGTACAATTTAAACATGTTGTAAATCCAACTAATAAGTATAAATTGATTTTTAAGGGGGGAAAAATGTGCACAAACCCAGTCTTTTACCATATGTTTCAACTCTACAGAAACCTTACTTGAATGGTATTTCAATGTACTTTACCTATTGTGTTGCAAACTTTTTCAGACTCTGTCAAGTTGTACTAAAGCTTTTAAAATACAGATGGTGGTAAAATCCCCAGTGGAAAACAGACTTCTATTTCAAACTTCAGTTCTGTTTTTTTCTCTTCTAGTTCACAGCAGATTTTGACAGATCAGAAGAAATATTCACAGCTTGATGCAGCTGGATTCTTCTTTGGCATGAGCAGAAACATCTGGCCCCAAAACAGTGCATTTTACCAAAGGGCCGAAATACATGCACATGCATCTGTTGTGCTAATATATTTTCCTGTGAACTCAGATGTTAATTGCTTTGTTTTGCCGAGACAACAGCGTCGGTTCAGTGAAGAAGATTGTTTCCTTTAGCCCTCTGTTAATGGCTTCCTTTAGCAGTAATGCCGTTTTAAATAGGAAACTGTCAGGTACATTGTGAATTGCAGTAAGGTAAAGTGTTTAGAGCAGTGATATTTATAGTGCAATGGTATCTTGACATGTACTGTTAGGTAGAATTTGCATATTGACTGAGACAACTGTTAGCACAAAAGCTCCATGTGAGACCAGTTTTACATCTCTAGGAGACTTGTTCAATTTGTGCATTGTAATTTTAGAATCTTTTGCTATTCCCACTTGATACTTCCAGTGTCCTCTTGCTGCTCATTCACAGGCAGCAACAAGGGGACATTAAAGATCTTAATAATTACCTGGTTATCTAGTTCCACCTGTAGTTCTGCCTTGATGAATTTTGTTTTTCTGGGCTTTGTTCCTTCTCCAACACTTGCTCTTACAGAAAGAGCTACAGTTCAGAGAAGTCCTTTTGCTGACTTTTGGTCTCTGGATCGAGCTCTCTGTTTTGTTCCCCCTGGTTGTAGCAGTTCTGGGCCCCATGGCTGCTCGTAAAGAACCTGTGGTGTGATAGAACTCGATCATTTTCGAAATCTGTACCCTAGGTACTTTGAAGCCTCCTGCCTTCAGGCAGCACTTGGACACTGGTCTTTCTGACCAAAGTTAAACCTCAGTGTCCCATGTATCAAGAGCAGTCCTGAATCCTATCACGTCTTCCCAGTAGCAAAGGTGTGCTCCTTACCCCTCTTCCATAAAACCCTCCTATCTGATGGCTTCATTTTTTCACTGTACCCTGTGCCTCTTTTTACTAAAGTATTTCCTGTGGAGGTGTGGGGTTTCCGCGTAGTAACCAGAAAAGCAGCAAATACCTTTTTTTTTCCCCTTTCTTTCTTTCTCAGCAAGCTCTGCTGTGTTAAAATTATACTTTCTAAGAAATATTTACTTACACATCATGAAGGGACAATGACCTTGTGGTTAAGATGCAAGATGGTTACTATTAAAAGCTGTGGTGTTTTTAGCCATCCAGTTTTTTCTGCAGCTGTAGTCCTAGCCTTATCCCAGATCCATTGCTTGACCTTCCCAAAGTCATCAGATCTTTTCTTTCCTTCCTGAAGGGATGATAATACTACCCACTGCACATCTTTGCTGTTTAAACTCGATGGGTATTTGCAGAGTATTTGGAGATGCTCTCAGGAAATATTAGTAGGATCATTAATAAGTGCATCTTGCTATTACTTTGTTATCCTCTATGGTGCTGTTTGTATAACTGTAGACTTTCCCACTGAACCAGCAGAGAAAACAGATGCTTGTTACTGTTTAAAATACCTTTCTGCACCAAACATGACAAGGAAGATAAGGATTTCCTGCAGCTAAGACCATTCTTAGGGGAAGGACTGGAGCAGTTTAAGTTAACTGGGTTGTTTCTTTAATTTTGCTTTACAAGCTGCTTGTTCCAGTTCAGATTAGACTGATTCATAACTTAACCTGAGCAAAACTGAGGTTTGGCTTAAAGCTCGATAAGCATGCTGTACACAGCAGTTTAAATCAGCTTCAGGTCAGGCTTTTAGTTGAACTAGTGGACTTGTTTATTCTGGTGCTTGACAGGCGTTGGTGCCCTCTGTGAAACGATGCAGACGCAATGGCTTTCATTCCTCTGGGCCTGCCTTAGGCAGGTCTCCCTTCCTCTGAACCTGGCTCATCCCTAAGCACAGCCTGACTGCTTTCTGAAAGGCACCAGGGAAGCTTTCTCTCCAGAATCAGTGAGGAGAGGATGTCTCCCCTCACAGGGAGCAGTTCAGACCAGCCAGATAACCTTGAATAGATGGTGTGACCATTTGCTTCACGGTTACTTCAGCAGTTTTCCCTTTCAGCCACATCAGGATGCAGTTTACCCATTCAGAGGATCATGGTCTTCTAGGTCCAGGGAGAGGATTAATTTTCAGCAGGGCTTTCTAGCATGGTTGGTTTGGTTTGGGTTTGTTTTTTCCTTCTTTTTTTGTCTGTAACCATCATAAGAAGAAGAATTGAGCCAAACGGTTTGGGGTTGGATTTTGGAGGCATACAAGTCAGGAAGAGCACTCAGAAAGAGAACACTGGAGTTAGCTTTTCTGTCATGACAGAAAACACAGTATGAAATCCAGATCCCATTTTTTGCTCAAAGCTACAGCATTTCAGCCAGTCCTTTTGTGTCTGACACATTTTAAAAACTATGGTTGTAAGGAATATATAGTTAGTGCCAAGCCACTCTGCTGCACATACCAAGAGTACAGTATAGGCCAACAAGAAGCATTTTCTCCCACCCTAAATCAATGCAGCCTGTGTTAAATAGGAAGAAGGTAGGGCAAGCTCCGAGTCCATCTTTACCAAGCTTTCTGTTCTTTCTTCACTTCCTCACATCTTTGGGTAATGCGCTGCATCCCTTGATGATAGCAAGTGTCAACCAGCTATTTCACAGAGCTCTGGGCTTAGCCTAACAGCAGGGCTGCCTTCTAAAGAGCTGCTTCCCGTTCCTCAGCTGTGAATGTTAATCTCAAAGTTCAGTGATCATTAGCCAAGATAATTGTCACCCCTTTTTAGTTATTCAGGGCTGAAAATTACCAAAGGGCTTCACCTTAGTTGCTTCGGCTGTAATTATTCTTAGATTTTGTTTTCTTCAGGATGTCAAACAGCAAACAGGATGTCCCCTGGGCATTTAGAGGAAATTGCTTCTGTGTTTCTTTGTGGAGCTGGCTGTGCTTGCTCTGGTGGTTATAACACTCTTCTCTCAAATCAAAAAAACTTGCAGTGGTGGTGTAGGATCTCATGGCCTTACTGAAAGTTTCCTTAACAACACCAGTATCTTGACCGATCATGACAGATGATCACAACTGAACAGCAGTTCAATTGCAGAGCCAAGAACCTGAAAGGTATGCTCTGATTTTTGCCAGGGTGGTTTGGTTCATCTGTTAGAAGCCTGAAGAAAGTGGTTCTGGTTCTTGTTGAATTTTAACCGAAGCAGCTGTGATTAGCTTTCCATTGCTGCTGGGGGACAAAGTCCTCTGCCAGGGAAAGGACAGGTCCCATTAAGTTTGGACAGAGAGCAGATAGGGGCTTGGTAGAGTTTGAATTACCAATAAAAGCAAATCCTAGGTCTGACTAGAGCAAGGTAGAAGTTGGAATGGAAATATAGTGGTGTGCGTCGAGGTTATCTCTGCTTTACTAAATTCACGTCATACCACAGCTCATGCCAACTGTCCATGAGTTCCCTCTGCATTGACATCGTGGTTGTCTTGCTTTTCATGCCAGGTTTTTCCCCAGCTGCTGCTACGCTGGTGCCTCCCTCCTAGGTTTTATGGGATCTTCAGATATACCAGGGATGTGACTGTGGGTCGGTCTGCGGAACGGCTGAGAACACGCAATACGAGGCCCGATCTTGCGTGCGTGAAGGGCTGTCTGTAGTATAAACTGTGCCACTCTAGCTTAGCCTTACACCAGTGCTGGACAAAAGACCTGGTTGGGTCTCTGGTGTCCGTTTCCGCTACGTGCGAGCTCCCCATCGAGATGATCTGAGGCCATGGTGTGACCATACTGCTGAGGCAGGGCATGAGCTCACGGCTGGGCTCTGGCTGATCAGCACTGGGATCTTTGACAGCAGTTTCTGAAAAATTCATCATTCCCTGGGTAGCCTTTCTATTTATTTATTTACTTTGTTTCTTTTCTTTCTTCACTTTATTTTATTAATTGCATATGTGGCTTTATCTGGAAAAAATTGCATGCAATTTCTGCATGCCTACAGTAGCATATGGTTTATATATTGGGTTTATAGTGATGGTACTGATTCCTGAATTAATTTGAACAGCAAATTGTTGTTGTATCTGCACACAATATGTCTTTTCTTTTTTTACCATGTATTATATGACACACATCTGGTGGTGTTTTAATTGTGTTATTGTGGTGCCTCAGAGTCCTAGTAATGAATTTGAAACCCTACTGCAGTAAGCATGGATTTTTCACGTGGGACGCTTGGAGAGCTTGAATGAATTGAGTGAGAATGTGGCTGCTTTCGTCCCTGCCTTGAACTACGGACAAGGGCCCACAGGGGTTGCAGGCTGCCTTTACAAAGTCCTCCTTCACTGTCAGCATCAGGATGGTGACTTCTGTTCTGATCTCTAAGTGAGGATGGAGCTGCAGGGCATCGCACCTGGATAGTTGCTGTCAATTTTTGCCATTTCTCATGGTGCTTTGGTTGATCTCCGTGGTCCATGCAAGAAGGACAACTATCCAAGTGTGTACTACAGGTTAGACTGTAGCTGCTTTGAGTTAGCAGTTCAGAAAAGCTTTGCCTTGGACTTGCCCTGGCAGACTATACAGAGCCAGCTTTCCAAAATCATTCCTGCCAATGCTGTATCCAAGTGAAAGTGGCTTCTCATCCCTTGGTCAGGGATTGGATTGGTTCCCTTTGGTTGTAGCGTTATGTTGAAAGATCATGTGGAGATGATCTCCCATTCTAGGGCTTGTGCAACAGGTCTGGATTTAGTTCCTTTCAAATGTTATCTAATATCTGGGGGGTTTTTTTTTGTTATCAGAAGATTGAGGAATGAGTCTGTCGTCTTTCCAAGGACAAAGCAAAACTGCATTGAACTGACATCATTAGTAATGTGTTTACCTTGTTTTTTGGGATGTTCTCTTACTAAAATCACTTTTGAAGGTTATCATCACCTTTTGTCTTTGATTCAAACCCCTTGCTTTTGGTGAGTAATGTTATTAGAAGAGAAATACTGTAGTATACAGAGTTCTGGTTTTTTTTTTTTTTTTTTTCCTTGGCTGAATTTCCTAATATATTTTGAAACCTATCCTGCAGCTTTGGACAATTGAATATGTATATTAAATCTACTTCTGCTTTGAACATCACAGCTGTTGATATTAGCCTTTAATAGATGGTATCTGTGCGCATAGATGGCAGCAATGTTAAAGCTGTCAATTTTGATTGCCTCCTACATGGTGTTTAAAAGCATTGTGTAAACTCAGCTTAATTTAGTCCGCTGACTCCAGCTGAACACAGCTCTTTCCTTGCTAAATGGATGCTTAGTCAATCATACCTCCATCCTGCTCAGAGTTACTTCCCTTACAGCAATCCTTTCGATATGGTCAGCTGCACTGGTGTTGGTAACACTTGATGCATCTGTTGTAAGAGTCCTGAGCTGATCTCTCTTTAGCGTATCCATTTCTTTCCCATCGCTCAAAAAATGTGCAAGATCAACTTCTCATTCAATGCATATTGAATGGCATTTTATAATCGAGAATCACGGGTCCAAATCACCTTAATGTGAAATTCGAAGCTACAAATCTTGTTTAGTAACTTGCTTGAGGCTTTCGCCTCCCTCACAGAATATTTACTGGATGCTATTCCCTTAGACCCATCGCTAAATTAAAGTGTAGTTAGGGCTTCCGATTCTGGCTGAGCGTTACAGCTGGTGCAGTAATTATTTGGTGCTGCCATCTCATTGCTGATGATTAGGTCTGTCCCTTGTCCAGCTATGGTTTCCTCGTCATTTCCCAGCTTTACAGGCTGCTCCTCTTCAGTCATCGAGCTGTGTCTTTTTTTTTTGTGTGTTTATAGGTGCCTTCATTTATTTATATACACAGACTAAGGCACCTTAGTAATTTTATTTAATTTCTCAGTGTTTTATTCACTGAGGCAGTGCAAAGAGTCCTGACTTTTTTCTTTGGCAATTGCTTATAGTCTGGCTTTGCAACAGGACCTGGTAAGTCATTGGCTGTGGTGGGCACGGTTTTGTTGCTGGGTTTGTGCTGTAGCTGATGAATCTCTAAATTGCATGGTACCCCGTTATCACCCTGCCTGCCTCTCCAGACAGCCCGGAGGGCCTGGAGGTGCCGTCTGTGTAGCCCGTTGTGGAGGGCAGGTTTTAGCTAAATTGGTTAGGAATGCTATTTACCCTTCACCAGTCAAAGTCTCACTCCTGCACACACGCTAGCGAGCTGTAACCTAAGCAGGTCTACACTGACACAGTTTATCATTGACGTATGTCAAACCCAGATTTTCCCAGCTGTCTACCACCATCTGCCAAGTACGGCTGGGGGCACGCAGAGTGCAGTTTGCTATGCAGGCCTGATGGCAGCTGTAAAACCGAGCAGTTTTGCCTGCTTAAGCACCAGCTCTTTTCCAAAATAAGCATTAGCTCTCGCACCGCAGCGAGCCGCCTGGTTCTGAGAGTGCAGGCCATCGCGGGGACGCGGTGCCGGCTCTGCTCCGCAGCCGAGGCCGCCTGCCAGATGAGAAGCTGTGAAAAACGTTTGTGGCGATTCCAGTGCCTCGGGTCAGCTGCAGAAATGCCAACCGTGATGCTTCTTTTGGTCTCTCTGCACAGGGCACTAATGAAAAAAGGTTTCTCTGGCCTCCAAGGACACTGGCCCACTCTTTTGGCCACACTTACCAAAAACTGTGAGATGAAAGATGGTTTTCTCTGGTTAGGCCTTTAGAAAGGCAAACCAAGCCAGCCGTGCCCAGGACAGTCGGCATGGGCACTGCAGGAAGCTCCGGGCTGCCGTGCCCCTCCGTGATCCCAAGTGCTTTGCGTCACTGGTGGGATGTGCAGCAGTGTGGGCAGAGATGCAACACCAGACCCGGAGAAGTGTCTGTAGGAGAGCTAACACCCATTGTGTGATGTTACTCTGGCTAACAGGAGCATCATCCAGCAATTCTTCCAAAAACTGCCAAGCCAATGGACCGCTCCAAATGAGCTTGGGTTTGCTTCTTTATAAAGAATGGAGGGTGACCCTTGTGTCTAGTTGCAAGCATAAAGATGCAAAGTTAGGTTATTAATGAGCAGTTAATGTTGCTCAGGTACTTGAGAAACTAATAACAGCTTTTGAATATTCTGATTTTTCACCAATAATACTTTTTTATTCCAGTATGTAGTTGTACTTGCCTGGTGTAGCAAGCTGACAGCTTCTAAGCACAGAAATCCTTTGCTAAGGTTCATTCAACCCCTCCTGTCCCTGAGAGGTAGAAATTTACCCACACGTTACACACTGCTTAACTGCAGTGCAGGTTATTGGAGTAATTTATCCAGAGGAAGTGGGTAAGCCAGGATTAGAAATCAGAAGCCTTCAAACTAGTAAAATGTCTAAACTCTAAGCTTATGAAAACCATACAGTTTTCTGAATCTCAAAGTGTGTTTTGGTTTTGGTATTTTTTGTTTAACAAAAAAGGACAAAATTCCTTCTGTTTTTAACTTAACAGTCCTGATGTTTTCATCACAGTAAGTAAAAACGGCCATGTCATATTTAAAATGAGTTATAGCTAAGATAGCCGATCACAACACCCACAGCAGCACCGCTCAATTAGAAGAACTGCTCTAATCTAACCTGATGCTACTGTCATATTTTAAAATGAGTCCTACTTCAATCATAAAATCCTCGGACCATAACATTACTTTCTATGCCATATGTCCTTATTTAGACGAAAAAAAAATGATTGCACCCTTAATTCAAAGGGAACGTTTCCCTCTGAGCCAGAACTCAATAAAATGTATCAAAAAAAATTGTGGAAAAGGGCAAGCAAAGAAAATCAAATTGCAGCGTGTGAAACGATTTAAGAAGGGACCTGGGGAATACATAATCTCCAAACTGCCAAGTTAGAGCAAGTATAAAATATACAAACAAGCCTGATATTTTTCCCAGTTGATCTCATTATGAGGTATACTTGGGATAGATAAATTTTGTTAGAATGCATTAAGGCTGGATTTTCAAGGAAACAAGTCAGAAGTAATGTGTTTAGCTGATTCCACCTTGTTTTGATACATGGGTCTTTTCAGGTTTAAAGTAGTACATTTTTAAAGCCAAATGGTTTGTTTTGTTTCAAGCATTAAAACCAGAGGCAACTGGGTGACTTCCCCCCCTGCCCCCCTTCTGGAAAAGACATTTATAATTTCAGTGTGCACTTTAATCATTGGGGGTAGAGCTCTGTGCCCTATGTTTCACTGTCACTTATTGTTGCCTGCTTAAAATACACTGAACTAGCCTTGAGTGCAATCTCTTAACAGACTGCTTCGGCCACAAATAGTACTTTTTCCAAGTCTCCAATATATTTAAATTAAATTGTCCATTTGTATTTATTACGGCAGTTTACTGTCTCTTGCTTTAGAAAGCTGCTGCTGCTGCTGGTTTACCAAGAGAAACACAAGCTTATCTGGGAGTTGCTAAAAAACCACAAACGTATGTTAGCAAAAAAAGTCTTCCCAAATACTGTCAAAGCATTATTTTCTTGTTTATTGGGAGGAGGACAGGCCATGCAATTAGTTTTGATAAGTTTTTGGAATAGTTGCTTGTAACAGTTCTTGCAGCTGTGGGGAATCATAACCTTTGTTAGTATGAAATACTGTCTGAAGGATTTTTTTTTTCCATGGATTGACCCTGTACAAACAGTCAAGAACAGGTCCTTTGGCAGAGCAGATAATAAATTCATACACTGGTGAGATATAAAATGGCATTCAGCAGCGTTAGTTTAGGTACGTGAGCTTTATAAGGTGGATTCAATCCTGTCTCTGATGATCTGGAAGCTTGGACCTACACTCTGGGACTTGGATGCCTCTCGGCCGTACCTTCTTATCTCCAAGTAGCTTCTGCCTAAACCAGATTTGCATGAAGTCAGTAAAATCCTAAGTCTGAAGGTTGTGTTTGGTCTGTCCTTTCTCTCAAGGCAAAGTTGGTCATCCAGAGCTCTAAAAAGAATTTAAACTTTTTCTCTTGAAGTTACCATGTTCCTGAAAGGAGGCAACTTGGCTCAGTGCTGTGTGGAGCCTTTTGCCCCTTCTGTTATAAAAGGGCTTCTTTGCTTTCATGGGACCATTCCTTCTCCTGAGTGGAGCAAAAAGTAGATGGGTTCCATTCCTGCCAGTGCCTGTCTGGTGATGGAGGTGATAGGATTAGTGGATTAATAGACCCATCTGAGCTACCAGAACATCTCTCTGAGGTGAATATTTTAATTATGTCTCTCCTGAGGGCTCTGTTTTCTGTCTTGCCTTCAGAACAGCATGGAGGGAGGTTGTTGGGCATGTCTTTTCCCAGTATGTGTGTATGCAATACCTGTTTTGTGAAAAAAGCAGACACAAACCCAAGCAATAGCAAGAGGTTTAAAATCAGACTGCTGTGACTTTAAGAGTGAGAAAAAAAACTGTTAAGGAAGGAAAATAAAAATCCCACAGCCTGTTGTAGCAGCTGTAGCTTCAGATCGTGTGGAAAATGAAGGCAGATGATTCAATTTGGCCTGTGCCCCGAGTACATTTCCAAATGCTTCTGTGTGTGCGCAAGATAATGAACAAATATATTGAGATGGCACAAGATCAGTCCGAGTTTGCCGCTGCACAAGCCGTGGAGCTCCCAGTAGGAGCGCACTAGCTGTGCTGGGTTAATGGGGGTGAGGGTCGGGAAGCCCAGCACCTTTCAGAACAACTTAAGAAAAGAATTTGTCTCCTTTTGCCCCGGGCTCCCTGTGGCACTCAAACGGAGCTTGTGATAAATCGAAGTGTATTTATTAATAATGAGCAGGGGCAGTGTGCCCGTGATTTGAAAATAGGTGTGCCAAATAAAAATGTGCTTTCCTTTGACATCAGAGAAGCTTAAGTAAATGGAGAGCAGGCTGATCTATTATGATTAAAAAGTGAGGGCTGAGAGCCAGCGTAGTGGTAATGAAAAAGCCCTCCTAGGGAAGCAAGACCTGTTCTGCCCATTCATATATTCCTCCACTCCTGCCCCGTAAGAAGGAATAGGGAGGGGGAGGTTGGATGGGAGAGATGCAAAGGCAGCAGCAGTCCAGGGGAGCAGAACTGGACTTTAATGAGAGCTGGAGTTATTACTGGAATGAGTTATGATATTTAATCATGTTACATGATGTCCAACAGCGCAGGGTTCATAATTCTTGGCTCTGAACATGGCTTGGGACTGTCCACAAGCACCTGCAGCATGCAAATTGATCATGGTCTTACAAGCCCTCTCTACCTTGCCCCCGTCATTCCCTGCCAAGGCAGCCCGGTCTGCAGTGCTGGCCCGCTCCCATGGAGCTGGAAACGGGGTCTTTCGTGCCCTCAAACACAAATCTGTACTTTCTGGTAAAGCTGAACTGTAGCTATTGTAGAAAGCTGGGATTGTTTACTTCTAACTTTTCTCCTCAGCGTATGATGTCAGGTCTGTTATCTTGCAGGAGGACGCACAGGGATGGTTTTTAAGCAGCCTTGGGTGTAAAGCTCTTGGAGAATTCTGTTAACTTCCCTGCTGTGATAGGCTTTGCTTGGGTAAAACTTGGGTACCTCTTTAATGTTTCGGTGAACGCATAGTGACATGAACGTGCTTCCTGACTTAGGATTTGTGTAAGGACAAGATCTGGAGAAGGTAAATTGCTGAATAACTTCAGTTGTCCCCTTGTGCCTTTTTACTTGTCTCCATCCCAGCTGTCCGGAAGGGCCAGAGTAGTCAGCCTGCATTTAACAAAACGTCCCCTCCCACCCATTTCAAACCTCAGGAGCAGAGGCCGAGTAGCACCTTTCCAGAACTCTCTCTCGCTGACCTTTGGGTCGTGGGGTTAGTGCGAGACATTTTTCCCTAAGATATTTTGAGCAGATCTAAAGGCAGTGCAGTGAAACAGGCCCAGATTTGGCCCTGGTGTGCTTCTGCCGGCGGCTTCCCCAGCCACTGTTGTGGCTGCGTTGCGCTGGCTGGGGGACAGCGCCTGGAGGGGCCCGGAGAGAGGCTGTTGCTGCTCTTGGGGCAGAGAACAGCAGCGGGCTCCGCAGGTTCTTTCAGACAGGCCAGTCAAGAAGCTGGGGAAGGGGGTTCCTTCCTAAACACTGTTCGTTAGCGATTGTCGCTCAGCTTCGTCCGAGTGAAAAGGCAGCTTCCCCCAGTCGGCTCTCCCCTTCTCCAGCCTGCCTTTAGATGGGTTGTGTGGCTCCTCTACCCCAGGCGTTTCATACTGGTAGCTGGTGTTGCTGTAATGTCTGTCTGTGTCTCTGCACCGTGTCCTACAAGAGGACGTAGCGTGTCTTGTGTACGGCTTTGGGCCTGTGCCGTGCTGCGGCGGCCGTGGCACCCCGGGCTGGGCTGGGAGCAGGGCTGACGCCTGCCCCTTGCCTCCCGGCCTGCAGAGCCTCTGCCGACTCGGAAAAAGTAATAATCTTTTATTTTATTTATTTATTTATAGTAAAGCTCAATTGGGGAACATGGTCAGGAGGAATTTCTGCAGCTCAAGCAAAAACAGCCAGAGAAAATCATTAGAAATCACACAGCCGAGCCAGAAGCAACTTTGGGAAAGAAGCTTTTGACTGGTTTGCTAATACCCAGGTCCGCAGAGAGTGCCTCTGAAACCAATGCATCCATTTAGCAGAACAACTTGTCCTCCTAGTTGGGTCCTGCATGCGGCTCATTAGGGTAATTACTGATGAATTAAGGCAGCTTGGCTCAGCACTCGGGCTGCGGGTGTGCGGGCTCCCCTGCTGGCAGGCAGCAGGTGTAAATGAACAAGATCTGTCAAAAAGGCTGATGACCCTCTTAATTCACAGCAGCAAACTAGGGACAGAGGTAGTGCAGCAAGTTTAATAATTGATATTTACTTGGAAAGGTTAATGGCAGCAGTGATGCTTCTAATTTGCTTGCCCGTGCAAGACCTTGTCAGGTCAAATTGTCTCAATTTGTTACCATGGGTGTAGGTGTAGTTTTCCTTTAATGAAATTTGGAGAAAAGAAACAGGTGGTGTTGGGAACTGACTGTAACTCAAGAAAAATGGCAAAAGATTGGAGTCTGGTAATAGGTCGAGTGAGTCTGTGCTAACTTTAAACAGCTGGCACTTTAGTTATTTTGAATAATTCCGGTGAACATTTGCGCTTGGGAAGGTGAAAGGATTTGGAATGGTGTAATTTATTTTTCCTTTAATTTGCAGCTGTCTAGAAGTTGTTTAGGTCAAAAGTGTAATAATTTTGACAGCCTTTGATGTGTTCCTAGGTAGGAGCACCAGGGTTATGGATCAGAAATCAGAAAGCCGCAGAATTCAATGGATATTTCTGTATTGTGTTTAGGGAAATTGTAATTCTGTCTTGTAATAGTTAAGTGGTTCCTATTTCAGGGAGAAACAAAGCACCTGCTGTGTCTGGAAGCTTTGAAACTGGCAGGTCAGATACTTTACACCCAAGAGTTTCCAAAGAGCTGGCTGATGGCTGGGAACCAGTGGACTTGGGTTTTGAGTAAGTGTAGGAAGATCAGGTGACAGAAGAAAGCTGGCATGCTAGTGTTTTGGAAAGAATGTAATTAATGGGGTATTATCATTTGTCCTATTGGCTTGGCATCAATCCTAGGCAAGATAATGGGATAGCTGAAATTGTAATTGGTTAATAAAGACCCAAAATAGAATAAAATAAGTGAATGACAATCATTTTATGTACTTATGAAAAAAAATCTTATCAAATCTGCTTAATTACATGAGGGATTAAACTTTTGATGGGTAATGGCCACAGTATTGATGTAGTACAGTGAGATTTCTGTGTTTGATGCTGTTGGCCTTTTCATTAAGGAAACAGACAATATGGATTCAACACGGTGAATTTCAAGTGGATTATTTCCTGCCTTTGTACCTGATGCTGACAGTTGTAAATGCAGGCTCACTGTTGGTTGGAAATACTTCTTGCAGATCCCAGCAGGGATTATCTCTCATTGCTGTGTTGTTTGAACATTTTTGACGTTGCAGCAAAGAAGAAAAATTGGTCTTGATAAAAGTTTGCAGGTGGGCAACATGTTGTAAAGCTGGTTTGCAACGGATGAGTCACGACGCTGATGCTGAGAGCAGTTATTGTGTGACCAAGTGGCAATGAGCAAGTTTGTATTTCTGATACTTCAGTGTGGCTGACTCTAAAAATCTTAAGTATATTGATGAGGTATAAGGTGGCAGAAAGGCAAGCAGAGGAAGGACTTTAATCAGAAACGTATAGTTGCTTAAACCTGTGCGCGATACAAGCTTATAAAGGACTGTGTGCTTCAGACTGGATGAGTATTGTAACTCATTCTTCATACAGTGCTCTGAATATTGTATTAAAATATTAATAGACCGTGGGGCACTTAGCTGGCAGCACTATCAAACATCGATGGGAGTGTAGTGGTCACGGGGCTCAGGTTGTTGTGGCACTGTGCCCACCAAGCGCGGTTCCTTCTGCCGCACTGGCAGGGCTGCTTGAACGTGCTGGGGTTACATCAGAGCACCACAAGCAAACCCTGCTGGCTGCTGAGACTGCGATGAAATAGGACAGAAAGAAACAAGGGGATTTTATTGCCATTAAAAGTACCAATTTGTACAAGCCGACATTTTAAATAGTGTAATTTAAATGGAACCAAACTGATATGAATAGAACCTATTAATAAATTAAACACTTCTTTCCACCCAATATTTCACAAGGGAATTAGCAGAATAATTTGTTAGTAAATGAGCCCAGGAATGAAGCTGTGAATGACATATCTATCCTATCCCTCTCGTCCCCCTGTAATATACTTTGCAGATGTAAGCAGCAAGTTGCTGTGATTTCAAACACTGGCACCTCTCACTTATCTACAAACACAAGCACAACCTCAAGTGAAGGAGGAAGGATGATTTAGTGGTTAGAGAACCAGCCTTGGCTCTAAGAGTTAATCATGCTGTACTTCAAATTTTGTGTCTTACCTCAAGCAAGTTGTTTCCAGCCAGTGTCCCTCATGGGACATCATGCCAGTACTGACCTCTCAGTGCAGTCAGTGGGAATGGCCCTGGGGCATCTCTGGGCTGGGAACCAGAGACCTGGCGGTTGGGTCAGCAGTGGACCGGCAGCAAGCGGCAGTGTTGGAAGATCAGCGTCCCAGTTGAGGTTTGCTGGTAGTAAAGAGTGAAGGGGATTTGTCTGTCCACTGGGCCCTAGGACTATGGCACAGCCTTGCCTGCTTCCAGGGGTGCTAAAAGCAGCCCTTCCCTCACCTGTTAGCAAAAGGAATGTGGACACACGTGGGCAAGCACAACTTCAGAGAAGCCCCGTGCATTCAGAACATCCTCTCCACGGTGCCGTGGGTGTAGGAGCAAAGCATTGACTGAACTGCTGTCGGCAACCTCGGGAACAGGTGGCAGAGCAGTGCTTGAAAATCTCCTTTCTCCCCCTCCTTCTTCTCCCTCTAGATGAAGGTCCCTACAAGCAGAAGTGGCAGAAATAGCGAGGAAGACAGCATCAGGGAGGCCACAAGCTCTCAGCGGAGCAGCTCAAGGGACCGTCTCAGTGATGTAAGTACCATTCAGGAGAAAGCATCGCTTCATTGCCGCAATTCCCGCTGCTGACATGGCTTTTCATAAATCTTGCTGAACAAATGTTGGCATCCAGAGGTCACTGTGTAATAACTTTTTTTTTATGTCATGATTGAGTGTTGTGGTGTAAGTGGTTGAGCTGCCTTGCAAACACTATAATCATGGTGCAAATAATATGATAAGCGAAAGATCAGAGATGGGAAAACAAAATGAAATTGTTATTCCTTGGGGAAAAATGGCTTGATGTTTTGTTGTTTTGTTTTCTCAAAGAAGTTGTGTTAAAACACTTTGTGCAGTATCTGTGGGTTCAGCTACTGAATGTAATCACGTAGTTTGGGTGCAAAGTCAGTTCATCTAATTTTATGCTTCCTGCCTCCAAGATACGAAAGGGTTTTGGGGGAAAGCTGTCTTTCTCTCAGGAAATTTGATGGTATGTTGAGTGAAATGTTATGATAAAACAAAAGCAAACGGTGCCTTAGTGTGTAAACACACAAATGGGCTTTTGAGTCACCAAGAAATCAATGGCAGTGCTGGGATAATTTTATATGAAGGCTTTCTGTGTTAGCAATTAGCATTTCGCCTTCATTAAAACATGATTTTTTACTAATTAGGACCTTTCCCGTTAGGAGAGATTTAAATGAAGAACAATAATCAAACGCTGGCACGAGCATGTCTGAAATATTAAATTTGCCATTTCAATGGCAAGCCACAGAAATCCCAGAGCGAGTGGTTTTCATGTTGAGTTCTATTAATGTAAAATATGCTTCATAACTAAAACCTGTCACAGAAAACGGCTCACACCAGCTAAATTCAATTGGACAGTTAATTTAGCTTTAAAATTGAAAACACTACCTCTGCTTCAGGATGCAAAAGGAAGGGGGGGGAAAGCCTTTGATAAGTGTAATGTATTTGCTATTAAGGCTTTCAGAGCCCATTCTACAGCAGGAGAAGGGAGAAAAAGGGGAAAAAATGGCTCCCACAAATGTGTTTAAAAGCTGAAAGTATTTATTAAAAATGTCAGCAGAAAAGTGCTTTTGGCAGATTAAAGCAGGATTCAGCTTGACAGCTCTGACAGGGAAATGTGACGAGGGAAAATTCTCTCTACATGTTTGGAGTGTGAATGGGGCGCTGTAAACAGCCGAAACAGTGGGAGGAAGAGAAAAATAACGTGTCCTGTGATCTGCTTCCAGGATTGCAAACCCACGCAGCGCGGTGGGGGAAGTCGGCGAAGGGTGGGTCCTTTGGACAAATCCCCTTGCTGCGGGGCGTCTTGCACTCTGTTATTAGTCAATAATGATCGTAATTTTCTATGTACATATATTTACGCGATTCTCCTTCCCCTCCTTCCCCTCTCCTCGGACTCTTGACAGGTATGTGAGCAGGGGTGCCTGGTAGCGTTGCTGTACCATGGCGTGGGGCCGCGGGAGAGGAATAACATCTTCAGACTTGGCGATTAGCTTGGGTCAAAGCGCCAAGTGGTCCTAGAGACTTTTCTTGTTAAGCCGATGCGCTTCCAGTTTTTTCTCCTCCTTTCCCTTTGCCTCCAAAGTTGCAGGCTGAGCCTGCAGGAATTGAGTCCACGTGCCTGATTCCTGCAAAATCTTCAAAGCTAGTTCACCAGCCAGTTAAATTCACAATAGGAAGCAGGCACTCTGTTCTTGTAGTCAACAGGGACATTTGGGCAGTGCCTGGAGGCCAGGGCACACTTTAGAGCTGTGTTGAAGCTGCTCTCGTGACCTGGCGACCCATCGCAAATTAGAATTTTTCAAATTAGTAATTAAACAGTTTGAAAAGTAAGGTTCATGAATCACAGAATGCTCTTCATTCTTTATTTGATGAGTGCAATTTAGCTTTAATTATGTATAACGCTTCCTCGCATACTAGTAAATGTTCTGTAGTCTATTTAGTGACTGTCAGAAAGTCTTAGAAAGTCCCGCGGGTGCAATCGGATGGTTTTCCCCATTTGCGTGCAAAGGAATAAAGCGGCAGATTTTTCTTTTTGTAGAGAGGGAGCAGGGAAGGGGAGAGAAGACAGCGACGTGCTACTGAGTGTTGATTCCTGCAGGATTTTCTCTCCAGCCATGCCTGGTCCGTGTTCCTCTAAAGCTGCACTTCCCGGCACACTGGATAAATAGATGGTGTGCAGCTGCACTGCTGCGACCCCTTACGTGGGCACTGAGGGTTAAAAAGCCACGGGGCAGTAAGGATGCGAAGGGAAGGCAGGGATGGTTTCCCTGCGGGTAGTGGGTTAGAAATCAAGGCTCCAGTACACGGCTGTGCTGTGGTGGCTGCCCGTCCTTGCCGACGGACGCTCGGAGGCTGGAGGCACCTGGGCTGTTTCCCTCTCCCTCCAGTAGCTCTCCTGTGGTTTCTTGGCGCATTTGGCCTTCAGGACTGTTTTTCACGCTGCCTTTCCCTCCCATCTCTTTCCCCATTAACTGGAGTGAACAATAGAGTAAATGAGGCGGGAGGTGGCAGGTTTGGCGGCTGCACGGCACACACAGCAGGTGTGGTGGGAAATATGGGTATGAAAGTGTCGGCTGCAGCATTCAGCACTGCCACCTTAGGAGCACTGGAGTCCTCCCTCCGGCCTCATTGTCGGGCTCCATTTAGAAGGCGCTATTATGAACAGCTTAGCTCCTCTGTGTGATTTGTTTCTCGAGGTGACTTGTTCAATGGGATGCCAGCAAGTTGTTCTTTATTTACATTAATGCATGTCATTAGTCTCTAATGGACCATGAAGTCAAGAGGTGGCCTGGTCTGTCGTGAAATAATTGCACTCTAAAGAAAACTGAAGCAGATGATTGATTATGTCTTGCACGCACACAATCGCGCGCACACACGCAGCCATCAGTCCATCCACAACAAAACCCAGGGGGTTTTGCTGCTTCTTTACCACAATGGAAGTTCTGTGGGGAAACAACTTCTTAGTAAGACAGCAATTGTCTGTCTTGTATAGTACATCTTTCCAGACATTACACTGAGTGCCATTTATTATGGGTCATTAGGGAAAAAAATGCTTATTATGATCTAGTGAAATCATCTCTGGCTGCAGAGGTTTGATTTGTTGAGGCTGGTCTCTTCTTTGGGATGATGAAACTTTGGAACAGAAGAGCAGTCGTAGCTCAGGTTGCCACAGCAGATGCTGGGGTGTGGGGTAGAGGGGATGGCGAATTTGCTGCTTATGTTCCCAGCGTTGAAGTAAAATTCTTTTAAAATCTACTACAAAGCTGACATCTCTATTCCACGTGCACTCTCAGGTCTTCTACAACCAATGCAGAGTCAACAGCCTTTTTTCAAAATGGGATTTTCCTCTGCTGTCTTTCATAGTGAGGTAATTGGAAGTTGCCAGAGAATTAAGAGCCAGATAAGCCATATTGCTATTTTGTTGTGTTGACCCAAGTAAAAGTAGAAGGCTTGGGCATTTTGGTTTTTTTTCCCCATGTTCCATAATTGTCCTAATCTTTTCTGATGTCCTGAACAGTCCAAAAATCCACACAGAGCCTTGTATAATGGCTTGAAAAAAAGGTTTTTATCTTTTTCTTGACCCATCAGCTTAAGAACTGCCTGCTTTTTAATGGATTTTCTCCCTCACTAAATTGAATGGATCGTCCCTCATTATCATTTAAATAGAAGCCTCACTCCCTGTGAACATGGAAAATTTGAATGTGGTAGTAGAGCTGTGATAATTTGAAATATTCGGAAGGTGGGGGCAAGGAGGGGGAACAGGCGGCAGAGTGCAGAATTGCTGAATGTAATTGTCATGGATTCTCAATTTTGTTGCCACAAGATGGGAAAATAGACTAATAATTGTCTTCCAACCCTAGTAGAATAGTTGCCCTAGTTAGCTGAAGCTAACACTCTAATTGTCATGGGGGCACAGAGATGAATGAGGATGTATGCAGGGCACAGCCAGGGCTAAATTGAGTGATATACTAAGGCAAAGAGCAAATTGGCAATTATTGGCCCAGCTGAAAAGGTTGGCAGGTGTGCTGCTTTCTCAGGAGCCCTTAGGGGGAAATTGGAAATATAAAATATCGACCATAAATACTCGCTGATTAGGAAATATGTTGCAAGAGGTGCTGGCCACTTAAGAGTCAAAACTCTCCTTTTCAAGGGATTGGCTTCAGCTGTGCATAAAACCACCAAGTGCTGCTACGTTGTTCAGAGCTTTTTCTTCTCATCCCCCAGACTATCTTTTCTAATTTTCCATCATCCTATCCTTGTATGTTTGTTTGTTTTTCTTTAAACATAATAAATGAAAAGCAGTCTTTTAGGAAATGCAGAAATTTTCCCCTCTCTAAATGTTCTTTGATAAGTGTTTAGCATATTGTATAGACTAGATACGAAATTCTCTCTCTGGTAGATGAATACAAAATAACTTCTGTGATTTCTAATTCAAACAGTTTGCTGTGATCTGCTTTTCTTTGTGTGCCATCACAGGCACTATCTCCCCCTTCCCTCCTACTTTCTGTACCACGCTTCCCCTCCTGGGGCCAAGGGATTAAAGCAGCAGCAGGGTACAAAGATGCAAGTCCATTACGTGTGCCTCAGGCTGAAGTACCTTGCCAAAAGCGTGATCAAATGAGCCTCTGAAGTGAGAATTGGACCACAGTCACACCACAGGTCCATACTTACCACTTTGCAACCTTTGACGTACGTGGGATGCCTGGTCGTGGCACTGGACAGGGTGACAGTGGCACAGCAGAGCTTGGCATGTCTCAGGCCAGGAACACCTCAGCTCAATAGTCCAGGATCTTACTAAGAGCATTGAAGGAGTTTCTTGGAAGGCCTGGGGTAGTGACCTGTGAACTGCAAACTCTTTGTGTCTCATGCTGTCCATTGTTCCTCTATGTGACACACTAGAGTCTGATCCCCAGTTTGAAGAGTGGAGTAAGAGCATCATGGAGCTCAGCAAAATAAAGGTAGGACAGGACAGTTTTAAGACTCCCTCAAACAGTGAGTCTTGGGAAACTGGTTTGAATATACCTGCAAGGATTATGAAACCTTTCAAGTCACATTCTTCTGCAGGTGAAAATTCATGTCCCATCAGCACGCTATCTACCATTATCTTTGTGTCCCTCAAAAGATCAAATTCTTGCATGAAAACTGTCACAGCAGAAATTATAAGCAAAGTTGTAATGACTTCCATGCAACTTAAGGTAGTGAAGCATAGCTAGAAAGAAAGTCTGAAGGTTTTGTGAAGGTGGCTGAGGGATGATGCTTTGAATGGGAGCAGGACTCACAGGTGTTCTGTGTTCTTCAGAAATGTGAGGTCTTTCTGTTTTGTTCCTGGCTTATTGTACACAGTTCATCTGTTCCTGGTCAGCATCTGTCTTTCCTTCTGCTGTCTGTGGCCATCAGCTGTAGGAATCTAAGTGTGTTGGAAGCTCCTCTGTAGCTGATCAAGGGACTTTCAGATCTTTAGACGTTGTGTGGTTTGGTACCTTACTGAACTGATTTTGCACTATTTCCAGGTAAGCCCCCATTTGCTTACCCAACATGATAAAATAAGTGAGTTAAAGAAGGAACACATTCAAGTTTTGCATGAGATCCAAAATCATTCATCATGTATTGTCGTTATTGTGTCAGGTCCCAGTTTGTAATCCAAGTGAACATCAGATGCACCCCGTGACCTTTGCCAAGTCAATTGAACCCATTGTATTAACACCCAGGAGTATGGCTATGGAAATTAATTTTGTTAAGAGACTCTGCATTAAGGTCTGGGATGTCTTTTGCCCTTGGCCCTTTTTGCCTTCTTCCCCTCCTCTCACCGCAAGACATTCAGGTCTTTTAGCCAAAGAGGAGGGAAGTGAGTACTAAAAACAAGAGCTGATTTTGTGGTCCTGCTGCCATCACCTGCATCTAATCTGCTTATCGTTCATGTATCCAGGGTACAAATGGTCCAAGCTGAAACTTACCCGACCCACTGAGAGTGGGGAATTGGCTTGAGGTGCTGTATTACCTTGATTATTACTACATACTTTCATTTAATTTTAAATTTGTAACTTAATTATTATTAAAGCACTTCCTACTGTCTTTCTAGTTCAATAAATAACCCAATAGCTTTAAGAAACTGAACAGAGGGTGTCTTGATTTCTTTTGCATTGTGAGAACAGTCAGATGCCCTGCTTTTATTTATCCAAGGGAAATAACTTTTCCTGTCAATTGAATGGATGATCTCGGAAAACCTGCCGAAGGTTATTGGTGAGATTTTTGTCATGATTTTCTTTTCTAAATTGCAATTGCAGTGTTTATCACCAATAAAGGAGGAAATCTTTTAAATCCAATAGCATATTGCAGTGTAACTCGAAACTCTCAAGGACATTGGTAGGGGGATAGTAGAGTCTTTTCACAGTAAAGATTTTGTCTTTGCTGCCAGAAAGGTGTACTTTTTTATATCCAGTGTAATTAACACGAGAGCTATCCCAGGGTAGAAATAATTCACTGTGTGACATAACTGAAATGTCTTGTCTGCGCTGTCTGGTTTTGTTTTTAACCTTGGGCTTAAAAGGAACCAAAAATCTTTAGTTGTAAAAGAGCACATCATCTGCAAAATATTAGAAGCCATTTATCTTTACGCACAAATGCCATCTAGCACTGTAGTTCCACTTATGTGTCATTAACTGCACAGACCACACTCATTTTGCCCCTAACTAGTAACAGTCTCCCTTGGAAACCCAGGGTATTCCAGGCGGTGCTGAAAGAGGCACAAGAGGCACAAAAGCTGGTGTTCAAGCCAGGCAGAGAGGGCCTCTGCCTTCCCCAGGGGTCTGCTCGGGATTGCTTGGCAGAGATGTGTCCACAGCAGCGGCTTCGCTGCAGGGCGGGCAGACCGTGCCCTCTGGCCCCTGCCTGCGCTCGGGGTGTGCGGGACATTGCTCTGCTCATGTTCCACCTCTCCTGCAGTGTTGGGTTTTGCAGATCTGAACGCTTTTGGAAAGGTGTGACACAGCAGCTGGCTGCAGAGAGCTGGCCAGGCGGGGTCACGATCCTCTCTTGGAATTGCTGGTTTGGCTGCACCTTCCCTGCCTGGGATGCTTTCATCAGTGTTTGAAGAGCAGAACTGAACCTGCTTGGGTGCCTGAGCTGAAGCAGTAGGAGCTGGTTTAGGTTTTGGTCTTGGGTGAACCAAAGCTACCGGGCAGGTGCTGTGGAGGTCAGTGCAGCACTAACACGAATGTGGCTAGCTGGGTACCATGGTGGCCATCATTCCCTGCTGCTTGAGGTGCCTTCAGACAAGGAAAAAAAAATTGACCAAAATCTCAAACAGACTATTTTGAGGATAAGAATTTTATGATAGCCCTCCACATAAGTGCTCCTGTACCTTTAGGTGGGAGCCTCTAAGTCATTCCAGATGAAGATTTGCCTCAGTAATGGCTCTTGCCAGACAAGCACAGTCAAAGGAGGTTTCTTCAACCTTGAGTAGATGCCAAGTTAAACTTCCACTAAGATTTCTTGTATTTGCAGCTATGATTGCTTACTTTTCTCATTATTTGATCTTGATATAAAGACGTATGGACTAAGCTATATTTATATCAACCCCAAAGATTGTTTTTTTTCTTTAGGAACATCCATCGCAATTGCACGCAAACTGTTCTGCTCTGGCACTCATAGCTGGTACTAGCTAGGGCTTTGAAAGCTTCTGCATGTGGCAGTTGGTATGGATCCTCCTAGAGAGCCTGCAGTGTTCCCAGCTAACCAAGAAAGCAATAGTGGTTTGTTAGATGTGCAGAAAAATGCATGGAAATAGCTCTGGAGAGTGTGGGACATGGCTATGCATGAAGCTCTTTGGAAAGGATTTTATGAATTGAATCCAAAGTATTCAACAGTTACTAACTTTATACATGCAGTAAAAATTCAGGTGGGATCCCCCACTTCTTTCCCCTCCTGATTTCCAGGAAATTTAATGTTAAAACTTGTAGGGGAGGAAGAAGTTCTTAGATGTGAAAAATGCCACAGTAAAGTGCCATTCAGTTTCAATTATTTCTGTTGTAACACTTTATTCAGCAACTGTTTTCATTGTTTTCTACTCAGTGGTTTTAAATCAGTGGTCTGCAGATTCCTGGGGTTCTTGGGCAGCTTGGGATGCCTGAAAGTTATCTAAGAAAAGCAGGTCTGTTATTAGCACATTTGAGTTTGTTGTGTAAGGGTTGGCTCCATCCTGGGAGAATATTTTGGGTGTGCCCGAGACTCAAAGACTGAAAATAGCTGTTGAAGTGAAAATACTCTGAGAGGCTGTTTATCTAGAGAGAAGCTTCTGATGAAACCTCTTCTTTCTGGTTTTGGTTAGTATTTCCAATTTGTTAGACCTTGTCAGTCTTTGTAAAATCTGAGTCGATGGGGCAGGGGGAGAGAGTGAGAACTTCCACACTTTCCTTTCTTCCCCCTGTCTCTTCAAATTGATAATTTGCCCTCTCCTCAGTTCTTCGTGTACTTTGGGTCAACTGCCCACTCAGCGGGTCCAGGCTGTCAGAGCAGGTAGCTGTGTTCAGCTGCTCAGCCTTTTTATGTAGTTAGAAGGGTGTTATTGTTAAACTTTTTTCTATACAAGGCTGAATCCCATGACTTACTTAGGTTTCTTTTTAAAAGTATTTTGAAGGAGAGATAGGTTTGTCTTAGTTTCTCAAAAGCAGGGATAAATCCTGCTGCCCTTCATTTCACCAGTCTGTAGCTTTATTTCTGGGCAGTTTGCAATAAAGAGGCTTATAAAAAACTCTGGTTTTTTGTAGTGTCTGAAGGCGTAGGCCAAATCTGTGCAGTATGCAAAAGGTGGAAAGTCACCTGCTGTTAGTGGTTTGTGATTGCTGCCTGGGACTGCCCCCGGGCAAGCTGTCCCTTTCCTGAAGAGCAGAGGCCTCCGGAGCTCCAGCAGGACAGAGGTGCAGGCGTTGGACACCAGGGCTGGGGACTGCACCCCAGTCACACGCTGGCTGCAGACCTGTGCCTCAGGCCTGGGAAGAGCTGTGCCACAGCTTGCCTTCCACCTGGCACCCTGGCTCCCGTGCCAGCTGCTGAGAGGCTTCGCGAGGAGCACTCCCTCCTCCAGCAGCACACTCACTTAATTGTAGCGCTTTGCTGTTGTTTCCTCTTCACTCTGGAGACTTTCTTCCGTGGGCACTTGGCTGGCAGATTTTGTCTCGGGTGTCTAGGGCAGTCGCGGGACAGTGGCGCAGAGTGCGTGTGGCCAGACTGACAAGACAACCAAGGCTTTCACTGTGTGCAGAGTCTGGAGAGGTTTCTCTGTGTGTCTAGGTATCTTCTGATCAAAAGGTTTGCAAACTGGTAGCACAAAGGAACTGTTATCTTACTGGTGGAAAATTACAAGTATTTGCAGTAGCCTGCAATCAGTTTGCATCAATCTCTTTGGGGGTATTGTGCTGTTGTGGTGATTTAGTAACACGATAACTTCTGGCACTGCTGCAAAAAGACAAACAATCCCCAAGATCAGCCTGCAACAATTCAGTATTTTTGTTCAGGCTTCGGTACCCACTAGAGTATCAGTCTTAGAAACAGGACTGCTAAAACTCCCTGAATCTTGTTTAATAAAATCACGTAGTGAGGGCACCGTGATTATAAATCACACTTGGAAATTGGCCTGCAGAGTACTTGCTGGGTCATGTGATGTCATTGCCACCGCTGTTCCCGGCTCCTTTCTAATTTCCGAAAAGAGGCATATATAGCAGCAGCTGCAGCTAGAGCTGGAATTCATTTACCCACTTGGAGAAAGCCGCTGCCAGTGAAAAACAGCAGCTCAACAGCCTTGGGTTGTAGAGAGGGGAAGGGATCCAAGTGACTGGAGATGGTGTAATGAAAAGGAAAAGAACCAAATGATTTGGCAGCATGTGAAAGAGGTAAGGATGTGGTAGAGAAAGGAGCAGGAGGAGCTGAAATGAAGAGCAGGAGTAAACAATGTAATTTAACTGATTCAAAAGGGACAGAATGCTTATTAAAGCTCTGAGAGATGATAAATTAGTGCTTTGCTGCTATTGTTGTTTCAGATAGAGTTGTCATATGGCAATACTGCAGCAATTAAGGCTGAAGGCTTCCAGATTTATAGAGGGGAATGAAAAGTGGGATATACGGTTCCGTGATTGGAAGTTGGAGTTGGTGAGGCAAAATGTGCAGCCCTGATTCAGGCGAGCATCCTTACACCCACGTGCTGTTCCTTGGAAGCTGCCGTGAATACCGAAGAGGGATGGTTCAAAATGCGCACTCCGCTGCTGTGAAGATGGATCCCACGCTGAGAGCTGTTACCTTAGCTGGGAGGTGCTGTCAAAGCCCTGCTCTAGCTTATGAAACCCTCGTCTGAAATAGCCCTGCAGCCCGCACCTGGCAGTGCTCTTTAGCTGTTCCTCCTGTGGCAATACGTAGAATGTCAGAAGATCATTTGAGATGCTCCGGTTGTGAAGTTTTCCCCTAAGGAGTGCTGGGCTGGGGGAGGGAATCACAAAATGATTCTTATCTTACATTACACAGAATCTCTTGCATTACTTACTGTGGCATATTGTTTCCTCCCACAGAGTTCTGCTCAATCGCTTTCAGGAAGAGGCTACTCCGTAAGTCATTTTACAGCTCATTCTTTCACTTCTGTTGATGTTGATTGCAGAGGTTGACACTACCTGTTGCATATCCACTGACATGAAAGAAACACACAACACAAAGAGTAGGGTTAGAGTACAGGACTGTCGTGCACCTGGCAGGGGACAGCTCTGTCGTGTGACAGTGTGTTAAGAGTCTCGAGGCTTCCTCAATTTAATTTTATATGTCCAGGGAGAGTTTGGGTTTGGTTTGTTTGTTTGTTTGTTTGTTTTTTAATGGTGGATTTCAGCTAGATAGTCACCCCCTGAGAATTAAAAGGCATGGGTCGGGAGAGTTTTCAACACCAGTGGGAAATGCTTCCCTCCTCTCCTCCCTCCCCGATACAGGTTTTCATTTGTGCATTAAGTACAAGAATCAAAGACAAAATTATTCCATTTTAAGAAGAATTGTGACCCTTACCAGTATGAACAATAAAAAAAGTCTATCTTCTCTTATTGACAAGCTGTGAGTTATAAAGCAAGCTCCCCTGTTTTCAGAGCAGGCTGTTGCTGGTGGGTTTCTCCAGGTGCCAGTGTTTTAGGGCTGGTGTTACAGGACCAGGACACATCTGTGTGTGTATGCAATGTAACAGTGCTGTGGAACTGACCATTTCTGTTCACGTGTGCCTTATTTGTACGTGCAATGATGACATTTCTTCATGTAGAGGTGGTATAATTGTTTATTTTGGGTACCTTTTCTGCTCAGCTCTCCAAAAAGGCAGGCACGTAGACCTTATTGTCTATATAATAAGGAAGTAGAAGAGGATGTGAGTGGCTTAGTAATGTCAAGGTGAAAATTCCTGGGGTTGCATTACAGCTGACTGTCACAAGTGTGTGGTGTGTAGATGTCTCTCAGGATACCCTGGTTGGTCAGCAAGTCCTGTTTACCCTCACTGCTAGTGCAGAGGCTGTAGGTGAAGGCACGTGCTGATCTGGTATGCAAATCTGAACCAGAATGTCTCAGTCCAGCTAACAGTTCCTGTTTACTCTTACTGACAATAATTGCTGTTTTCACAACTTCTGCCATGATAAAGTTTTGCCTTCTAGGTGAATGGTCCCAAACTCTTCTTTTTCACCAAGAGCTATAACCAGTCACTTTTCCTAGACCAGAACAAGGGTGGATTTCATGTACTTCAGGAAGTACATGAAGTGGAGCCATGATGTGGGTACATGATATGCTTTTTTATTATTATTATTATTATTTTAGTGATAATCACATGAATTATTTTCTTTCAATAAATTATGTTATATGTTTAGAGTTGTGTGATGGAACCTGTGAGCTCCTACCCAGTGCTGCATGCACAGAGGGAAAATTGCTAGGTAATGCAGAATTTATGGTGTGGTTTCATGGCGACGCTGTCGCGTGCTATCATACATTTTATCAGCAATTCATAATAGAAGTCTAAGTGTATTTTAATCATAAAGCCGTTAGAAAATAACATGACTTGGAAAGTCTTATGGTTTTAGTGAAATAATGTCACAAATTTTTAGACAGTAATGAAACGTCTCCTAAGTTTCCTCCTGTCTAAATCTTAAATCTTTCCAGCATCCCAGGTGAGTATCATTGCTTCATTCACTGAGCGATGAGGAATGTTTGCTCTAGGAGCAGTTGAGCACTGCTCCCCATACACACGGACAGTGGGATTCACCTAGCTTCTCAAGGCAGATGCTCTATCTTCTATTTGTCTGTAAAATGCCAGGCAGGCCTGTGGCACCACATAAATAATAATGAATCGTCTCCACAGATTTTATGAGTGAGGGCATGGTTTGGGAATTAAACAATTTCCCACTGGCTATATCATGGGTTGCAAAATCTTAATGGAAGAAGGCCAAAGAATTCTTTTTAGAGTCTCAAGGCAATAAATCATAGGACTGTTTTCCTCCATTGCTGGTTGTTGAGAAATTTACTTTTGTCTCTCAGTGAAATGATTTTGAGAAAACGTCTAGGTCCCTCTCTGTGCATGTGTGGGGACAAGGTTCTTTTATTTAGCCAACCCATAACTTCTCAGGGGAGGTAAAAGCTTTCTGCATGCCAAGGCAGTATTTGGAGGTCATGAGTAGTGTGAGCTGGGGTTGCTTTTCCTTGTGGGTTGTCATTTTCCCTATTAAACTGCTTTCTGCCTCACCATGTACCAGCTGTTGAGGCTGACCATTTCCCTTAAGACTCTGATGCCGCTCTAAATTGATTTAGCATAAGGCAGAGACTATCACTTCCAGCACTGCCAGACCTCGCTGGCCCAAACCTGCGTTGGAAGCTGATTCTCCCAGGTGGCAGAGAGATGTTCAAACCACCAGTTCAAGACAACTGGCCCCAAACCAGGGATTGTCCATAATTTCTTGTAATAGCTTTCATTTTCTCACGAAAGCAGCTGTATCTGAAACACTAGGACAGTGTATTTCACCCCGCCGAGCAGGGTGAAAGCACGGTAGAAAACAGTGCTAGCAGGAGTCACGATGGAGACGCACCGTTCTGTACTGAGCGCTCCTCCTGATGTCTGCACGCAGCCTGTGTCGTGGAAAACTGTCACTTGCAGAATGATGATCTGTATCGTTACTCAGTGAAGTTCTTGTACCGGGTTTCATAAGCAGCTGTTCAAATACCACAAACTATTTTGCGCATGTTCATTTTTAATTAGCTCGTTTCTGATCTGCACACTTACCCTTCACTTGCTTCAACCATCTTTTTAAGATGTTTGCTTTCAGAGACACTTGTGGAAAATGCGCATTTTAAGGAAATGTGCGCTCACAAAAAAGAGGACTTAAAACCTGTATGAAAAGTCTAAATCCATGGTTCAGCTCCTCTAGCTGGGCTGCAGAGAAGGTGAGCAAGACCTGGCTGTGCAGTCAGGCAAGCTAATGCTGAAAACCTCAGCACACCACCTGGATAGAAGGCACAGACTCTGGAGCTAGAGTAAGAAGAAAACTAAATTCAAATGTCTAAGTAATAACTCCTGAGTGTTCAATATTCCAACAACTTCATTAACTTCAGGCTTCCCAGGGAATATTAAGTGTCTAAATAAGGACTGTGCTTGAAATAACTCTCTGATATTCTGATCTCATTGAAGTTACCACATAATCTCTGGTTAGCTTCAGTCGCACCTAGATTTAAATTGTAGCCTCAAAAATAGAGTTAACAGTGACTTGGCACATAGTTTCACAGTCTATCTCTAGATGTCACTGACAAAATTTCTTATAAATCTATTTCCCGAAATAAAATTTTATACAGTGTCTGCTTTTACTTGGATAACGCGAGACATATCTTTGTCTGTACTGTTTCTGCAAGCTCCTTATCTCATCAGTAGCATGTGTTTCATATCCTTATCTTATTAAATGTATACTTCCGCTGTACTGAGAAATAGAATGCTAGCTTGTTTATGGAGGTCAATATCTTATTCCCTTTATGACTTGATGGTTACATACGTGTGATAAACGACTCTAGACATTTGTCACACTTCCTGCACACACAAATGAGATTAGTGATTTTAGTCAGAAAGGTCTGTCTGTCCTCTGAGCAGACAAAACAGATTTTGGTAACAGGATGAGAGGCCTGTCTACGTGAAAATGCACTGATTTGTTAACACCAAGAATTAGAAATTAGCTGTGTTGAGGTTTCTATATATCACTGATTATATATATATATATCCACCCTGTGGACTGCTTTCAAATTTATTTCTGATAGATAGGTCAATGTAAGAGCTAACATGGAAAGCAGTTACAATGAACATAAAATCAGTACATAGAGTGTGCTGTTAATGGCTAAGAAGTTACAACTGTTGATAAGGTGCAGCACATTGTATGGACAAACCCAAGCTGCAGTTGAACACATAGAGGAGGACAGAACTGGGAATATGTGGTAGCTTAAAAAAATAAACAAAAAACCTCTTCCAGTAAATGATGCAGTTTATTTATAGAGCATCTGTGCAGCTGTTCCCCTTCTGAAATGGAAGGGGATAAAATGTGGGAGCGAATAAAAGAACCAAGTTGAAAGCATATGGCAAGTGGACAGCCAGTGAACCAACCTGTTTGAGTGTATCTTGGAACAAAAGTGCAGGAGGATGAGATGTCTTTGTTTGGTTTTATTTGTTCTTTGAACATTATATTTTTAAATAAAAACAGTAACATACATTTGGCAACAGAGGCAGCTGATTTTTATTCTGAGCTTCTGTAAAATATCAAAGTCTTTGCAGCCTAGTCAAATCCCTGGCAGCTCATCAAATTCTGTTGATTTTACATCTTCCTTGTTGAGCTCCGGAAACCAGCGTCTCAGATAACTCAGACTGCATCTCATGGATAGAAAGAAACGTGCAAAACACCAGAAGGCTTGCAGAGACAGTTGGGTCATCCAGAGTCAACTCAATGCTATCTGCAGCCTCCTTTCCTTCTGCTTGGTGATGTAGCCTGAGATGATTATCTTGTTTACCCAGATGAAGCTGGAACCTGGGCTAGTACAGGCAAGCACTGGGTAGGTTTTGAGCACCCTGAGCCCTGCTGCACTATCTGCCTGTACCCCACTCTGCTCCTTCCTGACTTTCTCTCAGATTGTATTGTTGATTTCCAGCATGGAGTTAGTGTCCAGCACAGCGAGTGCAGTGGGAAGGAGGACTGATATGAATGACTGCAGAGTGCTAGGTAATTTTCAGTCTGGGAACTGCTGACTCCTTGCAGGTTCATAGACCCTCATATACCCTGTAAAGCTCTTTTTCGTGGCCTGTTTTAGTTTTGTGCCAGCTCGATGCAGTTCTGTGAATGCAACAGATGGTCCCCGCTAAGGAGGCTGTTCCCACGCCAGAAATCCTCGCTGCATGCACAGGCAGGCTCAGTGTTTCAGTATAGTGGCTACAGAAGCTTGCTGAGGATCATGCCAGCAGCATTCCCTGATCTGCTCTGTGCTTCAAGGATGCTCTTGTTCTCTTAGGCTAGGGACCAAATTGTCAGACTTGGAGCAGCACCTTCCGCAGCGTCTTTTCTGTACAGAGATTAAGTCTCTACCACTTACTACAGGTAGCATGGTCCAAGACCCCAGGTGATTATTGTATACCTTGCCATCTTTGAGATTGACGTGATCGACTGGTGTCCTGAGGAGGATACATTTCTACAAAAAGATTAACAAAACCATTGCTATGAAGCATGCAGTACTTCTGGCTGGGAATTCTGGAGCGTGCTTCAGTTCACGGGTGTGGAAGCACGCTCGGTGACCAGTGGCAACCTTGAATTGTAACTAATGGGGCTTCTCCACCTGATCTGTCATACACTAATGACAAATCTCTCCTCTGTAGGTAGGTGAAGTTTCTTAGCTGGGCTGGAAAATTCATTGTATTTTAGGACCTTTGATAAATTAGCATTTTTCCTTGCCAAGAATCAATATTGGAAACAGGGTTCTTGTTATGAATCTAAAACTCCTTGAGCTGGAGCCAAAGTTAAATGATAAAAGTGAATTTAATATGTATTTCCTACAATAGCGTGCCTGTGGGCTGGCAACATGAGCAAGACTTTCTGCACAAGATTTATGAATAGGGGAGTAATAATTTGAAAAAAAGTATCAATCTCATTTTGCCGTGATGCCAACTATGAAAGAGGGACTAGAATTGTCTCTCTTCTGGACAGGAAAAAGAATGGCAGGTAGGTCCCCTTCAGGTGGAGCAATACTCTGTCTTCTTTGAAGACAGATACTCAGTTACAAAGAAAAAAGGGACTACAATAAAGTGATGTATCCTGTAAGAGCAATGACAGCACAAAGGATTAGAGAAAATAGAAGAACAATAATATGTAATAGAAACATAAATACTTTGGAAAGGAATTCTCCCTCTAAGGTAGCAGGCATTTTAGAGAGACAGGGCTATAATGGTGGGTGTCAATCCGAACCACTTAACTTCTGCTCGTTTTCTTCTCACGAGTTCCTAAATAGCCTCACTTTAAAAGAACTGTCCCCATGCTTGAATTACCTGGACAAGCTGAGTTCCCTGAACAAACAGAGTTTGTTTGCTCTGAGTGCTGTGTGGGATGGAGCCAGGTTACTGTAGGCCAGATGAGGAGCTGGCCCCTTGACTCTGGATGCTGTCCCGTAACCCATGAGCTTAAATTCTGTTGAGTAATTAGTGCATATATTATTTCAGATCTGTGGGAGCTCTTGAGGGTTTTTGAAGTGTCCCATGAAAAGTGTAAGCAGAAGTACAAACATAAATAAACTGCATACTTCAGCTTTACAAATAACAAAGTCCGTGAACTTCCTTACAACACATTTTCCTTTAGAAGTTCCCTTTTCTGAAAGTCTGTTTCTTCTTAGATGACCTCTGCTTTTAATTAGGATGAAAAGTCCCATAAATTTTCACTCATCTCCACAGCCATAAGTGAGCACAAAGGGCCTCTCTGGCTGCATTTCAGTCTGCCTGAACCAGTGGCCTTGGCAGAGGGGCTGCGGAGGAGGCTCCCGGCGCAGCCGTGCCCGCAGCTTTGCCTCTTTGTCCCCGGGCTGGAGCAGGACGGGCTGCTCCTGATTTCCATCAACCCTCAGTGCAGGGGGTGCAACCAGCTGACACTGCGAGCCCCTTGAGGGACTGAGCTTATGACTTCTGGGTGATTTTTGCCCACGTTTTTAATCTCCCCTGCCACTGCCCTCAGCTCAGGGCAGTGGGGGGGATCAGATCTCTAATCTGACTAGAAAGACGCTATTGTTATACAAACACATCTCCCGAAATTCCCAGTGCTCCTTGGCTTTTGGGGTAGGATAACCTTGCTGCCACTGGCCTTGCACACTAAAATGAGGAGTTGTCCTAAATCCATCTTGAATTCAGCAGCCTGGAAAGGATTACATCCTGCTGAAGAGGAAAGGCAAAGGATTTTTAGAGTATCTGGTCTTTATTTCTGGACCTTTTGATTAAGACTGTCCTGAGGCAGTTGTGTCAGATATATGCTGGAGCTTTCTTTGTGTAATAGGGCAAGGTATTTGCTTGTCTGGCTCAGCTGTTTTCTCATTGTTATTTGCTCTCATGGCTCTCTTTCCTTACAAACCATTGCCTTGCCTTAACTTTCTTTCTCTTTCCTTTATGAAAACAAACAAAAAGATGATTAAAACAGACAGTTGATTAGTAACAGGGTGACTAACCTCATGAGCACAAGGGTTAAGTGTGGATCCTCTTGGGGGATTTGCTTTTGAATTTTCTTTAATTCTCTAATGGTCTTGTGCAGTGAGAATTGGCATTGCTAGGGTTTTATAACTAAAGAAGGGGTTAAAATAGCCAATTTTTGCAGGACCACCTGCAATTCAAGAAAGTCAGGGAATGCAGGGCAAGGGCAGAAATTTCAGTGACTCCGTTGTGCATAACTTGTGTGTGAGATATGAATCATGCAGGGGTGGGAGACCTTTGCAGTGCCATTTGGCAACTGTCAAGGGCAAGGACTCTGGTTTTTTGGGGTTTTTTTTGGTTCTTTGTTTTATGAAATGATTTTATGGAGGCAGGGATGTAATTCTGAAATTCAGGCATCATCACACCCAAAGCTGGTCGTTATAAGTCTTTGACCCATTGAACAATAAGACTAATTTCATGGAGAAATTTTTAACTTCAAGTTCAGAATATATAGTGTTTCAGCTTAGTTGTCGAGTGATTTTATCTGTTCTCTCATTTCTCAGCTCATCATAGGTCGGGAAGTCAAAGGCACTGAGGTCGAGTAAAACAACTGTTCATCACTCTAAGTTTTGCTTTGTTTTTGTGGGAATTGTCTGCTTCTACAGCACCTCTGGTTTCATTACTTTTTTTAAAGTTTGGTTTACTAACCTGCTCTTGGAACAGATACAACCACCAAAGCTGCTTTTTAATTAGCCCCGTGGTCCATCCGGTGTGGATGTACTAACGTCTTGGCTGTACAATGCACTCCCAATGAAAGGGAACAGTCTGCCATAGAGTCTCGTAACCTCGAGGTCAGTTCTGAGCTCAAAATTGCTTTTGATTATGGTGTTAGTGTGTGTCTCAGAAAAATAATAAAAAATCCAGCACGCATTAGTGGTCCTTACATGGTGCTGCTGAGTTACACACTCAATAGTATCACATCTAGATTTTAACAGAATTAACTGCTTTGTTTATAGATTCATTCCAGATGCATTACTGTGCTACTGATTGGGAATATTCAGAGTTTTTCAACCAAATGGTGGAAAATGGGTGTATAATTACATCACTGTGGACATGTCTGCAGTGTTTTTTATAGGAATGTAGCCTGATTCATACCTTTGCTGTCTTTCATCTCTGTGCTGTATGATGGATAAGACTTTGTGTGCCTGGACACTTATGTCTAGATCTGAAGTATCCTGATAAATTTTCTTCTCTGATTAATTCACCACATGTGTTCTTCAGAAAGCCTCATGGTGTTGGCAGTCGTTGAGAAACAGGTTAGGACTGTGTAGATGCTGGGTGTTTTCAAACCCTGGTTCAATTTTTTTTTAGACAGGTACTTTGCTATCTGTAAGCAAAAAGAAGTTTGGGATCTGATTCAGAAGCTATCAGGTATGGTTCTCAGGTTTTCTGGCTGTGGTCATACCCGATGTTGGAATGGTTTGTGCTACCCTTGAAATCAGCTAATCAAAGCAGGAGGATTTTTTTTACATACTGTAGCAATTAAAGTGCTGCCGATGAAGGATGGTATAGGCTGCACAGAGTGTGCTTTTAACTTGGGCAGCATCATATTCAGACCACTTGGTAGTTAACAAGGGAGAAAAATTGTTCCATTGAGATGGGTAGAACTTGGACCTGTTTTAATGGGTTGGTGAAATTTTGCCATCAACTGCAGTGGTTAACTGCTTTATTTTGCCTTGTGTCACATACGCTCTACAAATAGCTAGAGCTGAGCAAGTGAAAAGGCAACTGGTGCCCAAGGGGTTTCACCCCAGCTTCAGTTGCAGGATATGGTTCCATATGAGTTTTTTTCAAAATGATTCCAGATGAGCTGATTTCCATGTATCATCAGACCATTGTGACAACTGCTAGGACTTCAGAAGCCGTGTCCCATTGTGTGACCAAAGCCACGTGCGCTTCTTTCTGCAGCCTAGTTCAGGACACCAAATGGTGTCAGTGGGAGAAATTTCTTACTGGCTTCACGAGGTGAGGACTCTGGGCAGCAACAGCATGAACAACTGAGAAGCGAAACTGAATGGGATACTCGTGATGAGCCAAAGATTCAAAATTTGTTCTCAAAAGCACTCGCTTAAAAGGCTTTTCTCTGTAAACATTCTTAGCAAAATGTAAGCAGGTGTTGACACAAACATGACCGTGAGGCTGGTGATCAGAGTTAGGTCAGAACTCTTCTAGTTAGCAAAACACATTTTCCTCACTGCATTCATGTTGCTCTTCCAAAGCTGCTTAATAGCATCTAGGCCAAGTAGCCCACTGGTTTAAGAGAAAAAAGCTTGAAGCATGAAGATTAGGCTATCACAGTGAAGCTGCTGGAGACTGCTAAGCACTGTGCAACTGGCAGGCGTGGAGTTTTAACAGATGGAGGGTGGTCACACACTTCTTCTAAGCATCTTTGCCTGCCCCTAAGGACTTGCTGTTCTCTGAAGAGCCCTAATTTGGTTCATTTCTGCAGAGCTGGGGAAGAGGGCAGGAGAGAGTAATAAATGGTCCCTTGAAAACAAGTGTCAGTAATACAGGCCACATGATGCCCTAGACAGCCTGTTTAACTGCAGCCAGTTTCCTGCTGAAGATTCATTTCTAAGAGATTGTGAGAGCGCTGGAACAGGAAGCTGCAACTTCACCAAACGGTTTCGCTATCACTGTGTTATCTGTGGTCATTCCCCTCTACAGCTTGTGGCTAGCTTCTGGTTAGCAGAGAAAGACACTTTGAGCTGAGCTGGCATCAGTTCCCACCTACTTAATCAGTTAAGTTGTGAGCCGTGTGGTTAGCTCGAATCCCCTGGTTGTCTTGTGGATTGCCAGTGACAGGAAGGTGGAGATGCATTGAGTGGTTCAGACAGGAATAGCTTGGTTATCTGATGGTCACCCCAGGGACTGATAAAATTATGTGAGCCTTTTTCTGAGAAGACATCAAAAAAGCAGAAACTGTTGTCTCTAACCACCTGAAGAGTTTACAGCGTCAGGGGAAATTTTGCTTATCTTAAAAGCCTCAAAACTGTTAACCCATCTTCACCGCTGCAGACCGCAGCAGTGCCGTAGACTCTCGGTGCACGGAATGAAGCTAACAGCCCGTCGCGTGCAAAGCTGTAAAATCTGATTGAGGAAACATAACAGTTTAGAGCTTCCAAAATTACTTTGGCACTTCAAATTCAGAGTTGAACAACTTGAAACATATGAGAGGAACCAGTCTTTTCTGAGGGAGCGTGCTCTGTGTTTTTAGGAAACTCAGCCTCTTTGAGGCTGTCACGTTGTCAGGGGTTTGGGCAGGCAAATGGATGAGTCCCTTGTCAAAGCGTAGCCTGTTTGATCAGCCCAGGCTGGTCTGAAGCCAAAATGACAGTGACGGCGATAGGGGCTTGCAAAGGTTAAAACAGAGAAGGTGGTTGTATCCTTGGAACCACTTAGGGCAGTTGGTTTGGTTTTGTAATGTATTTGCTGAGAAAACCTCAGGATTAGAATCATCGAGCTTCCAGAGAGAGACCTTGAGCAAATGAGGTTTTAAATTAGAACTTTTAGTGAAGCCTTGGGCAGGTTGTTCTGAGCTTCAGTGCCTCAGTTTCTCTAGCCTTAAAGTGGGGCAGTGGCACTAGTCTTCTTTGTACATTGACGTGTACAGATTGAGTTTACTAAAATAGGTAAGGTAGTTCTGAAAGAAGGTCCACCTATTTTTTTTTTCTTGTGGCTAGAGTATAAGGAGCTCTGTGCTGCTTGTCCCATGTCCCTGTCTGACCATCCCCCTCCTCAAACCAGACCCCTCAGCTTCTGCCCCCCAGCCACAGCTCCCCATGCTCCAGGTGCCTGTCCTCTTGGGAACGCTGCCAAACGAGAGTGGGGAAGGCAGGGCCTCCTGCTGGGGCAGGGGTCTGGGATGGCTTATAGCCATGGGGGAGAGGCCCCAGTGGCCAGTCCAGAGCCCTCGGGCCTGTTGGGACCATCACTAGCATCAGGGGCTCGAGCCCCATCCTCGCTGCCGGCCTTGGAACGAAAGCAGAGGCGAGCTGTGCAGCGGGGCTCCGGCAGCGCGGGCTCGCCCTGCACCTGCGCGCCGGCAGAACTCCGTGCTGACTTTGCGCAGTCTGAGCTGTGATTTGTAGCTCTAATGAGCGCCGTAATGAGATCCTGCTTGTCTGTTGGGTTTGTTCAGGTTTTGAAGCAAAGCCTACGTGTTTGTAAGGGCGTGTGTCTGTACGGGAGGCACGTAAGCTGCTTTTGTCTGCTGATGTTGCTTGGTTCAGCCCCTGTCAGTGACAACCATAACAATCAGTGCATTTTTGACTCAAAGCTATTTCCTTTCCTGGTGCAGATTATGTCTGGTATGCATAACGTGTTAATTTAACAAAGCAGTTCTTTTGATACAGCTTTAATTTTTTAACAACAGCTTGGAGGCAATGATGTACAGATTATATAGTGTCAGTTTCCCAATTAAAGTTTTACAGGAAAATACTCCGGTTTTGCTTTGAGCCTATGTTGATTTCTTCCTTCTGGCACTTGTGCAAATGGAAACTGTGCTATTGCAAAGCATCCATTTGAAACCTTGAAATATTTATTGAGGCTGCATTGAATACTGAAGCAGGAATCTTCCTGTAGGCTTGTTGATGTCTGTCATACACATATATTTTGTAATTAAATGCCTGAAAGCTTGTGTGTGTGCTTGTGTGGTTGGTTTCTTGTGGTTTATTTCTTTCCAGGTTTTGTTGTTGTTATGTTGGTTTTTTCCTGAGAAATGTACTTAACGCATCCCTTTTAAGAGTTCCTATGAAATCTTATCCAAGGCAGGACCACATCTTTGATGTACAGCCATGAAGCTCCTACTAATTGTTGTGCAGAACACTGAGGAGGTGGGTACACTGCTGCCCTTTCTAGAACGTCAGAGCTTGTGAAGTTCATTGCTGCAGCATAATATGCCTTTTTGGAGGATGTGGGATAGAGAGCACCCAAAGGGACTAGAACAAAAGATTTCATTCTTAAAACACGACCCACAATTTTATTTCTTTTTCTTTCCTCTCCCTCTTCTCAGCCCTTTGTCCAGGATAACATCAGGTCAGTGACTTTTCCTGCTTGTGTTACCTGGAAGCAACAGGGACTGACTATATCCAATACTGTCTGCTGGTCTAGGAAGGCCTGTGACCCAGCATGTTCTCCACGGGATGTGATTGTGTGAAGCGTAGGCTGAAACTCAAAGAACATATCATTGTCAAGCTGCAGAACCAAATTCCTGATGGCATCTCCCCTGTACCCTGGTCTCTGGTGTCCTGACAACACTCTCAAAGTACTGGCCACTGCTCAGTCTGACCAGAGGCGTGTCCCAGCTTGGAAGAGTCTCATCTCCCTGGAAGCTGTGTGATGACTAGAAAAACTGGAGTATCAGATGCTTAATTTAGATTAACTCCCAGCCCACGGTAGCATTAGTTACTGCCCAGATTTGCAAAGAAGCAGGCTAGTAGGAAGATCTCTACAATTGCATCTAAATCCAGCTGCTAGCAGGGAAAGTACAGCTGCTTTTACTAGATAGCAAGCTTGATCTCCGAACTGGTGTCGACCCAGCAGGCTGTGGTTGGGGCAGGCAGCTTCTCTCCCTCCAGAATGTGCCAAGAGTCTGAAACATTCTCTGCTGCCAAAGTGCCAAGGAAGCCACCTGGCCCACTTTGAAACCAAATGCTGCAGTCTTGTGTTTATCACTTTCCTTGTTGTCTTTCTATTTCCAACCAGTCTCTTTGGATTAGTAGTCCTGCTAGATAATTATGACTTTCATATCTACATCTTCTTCTCAAGCTTGGCTGCATTATTTTGGGGCAATTATTTAAGACTTCTGGTATTCTTTTTTAAACATATTGTGTCTGTATTTGCATTTTTGCATTTCAGAACAAACAAACAATGCTATTCCTCACAGCACATCTTTCTTCAAATATTTTTCTTAACAAGTAGAACTTTTTCAGGCATATCGGAATCAGCTTCATTATATGGATCCTATTTAGAGCATTGGAAGGGAGGGAATTAAAGGGTCTGTTTCCACAAACACTGTATCTGGTGCCATGTGAGAAGGTAGGATAAGAATTGGGTAATATTTCAATGAAATTACAGAAGTTCCCTAGAAGAAAGGCCTTTGTTTCTTTCTTTCTTTCTTCCTTCTCAATATTTCTTCTTAAATTTTCTGTGTTATTTCCTACATTGGACACTGGAACGGAGACTGAGGACCTTAGCAGAAGGGCAGGAGGCCTGGGGAGCTGGGCTAGGTCTCCAGGATGAGGGACACCAAAGAGAAATCCTCAGTAGACACTAAAGAAGACAAACACAGAAATCAGTTATGTTGCAGCATGATAAGCTCTTGATGCATATATTAAAAAATGGGCATTTCTGTGGGAAATAAAAGCCAAGGCATTCATTATTAAACCCAAAAGAAATCAATTCCACCGCAGTGGTTTTTTTCAGGGACTTTATTTGTATAATGGCTAATGATTGCTGTAAAGCTAATCATTTTATCCGAAAGATGTTAGCACAAGCTGACAGTCTCTGCGTTGCTGATGGGTTTCACTCTGGTTGGTGCAGAGAAGACAAGTGATGTGGGCAGTGTAACCTGTCAGGCCCCACTTCATCCGTGAACTTGCTGGTTTTAAAGCGTCTTGGGGGATGGGAGGAACAACAAACCAACCCAGGGATTTTTGGAGAGCATTTCTGTTGAGTTCCTCAGTTGAGTGGTGGCCACTGAGCTGTTGGGCTGGCAGGATTGGTGCAATAGCTGCCTTTTGGAACTGAATGCTGAAATTTGCATAGTCTTGCAAATATAAAGGAAATCATTTCTTCAAAAGCTTCCAGAACTGCTGCAGCACTGAATGAGAAAAATAGTGGAAGTTGGTTTAGGCCGTGAAGTTTAAATGAAGTGTACATGTTCAAACATGCATGAAGAGCAATGCAAATGAACTTTAAATTAATATGGTGTTTAGGAAGAAGCAGTTTGGCATGGTTTTAACTAAAATGTCCGCATGCTACCCATCTTCTTGGCCCAAAGTGCTATGACACGCTGTGCATCAGCTACTTGTGCTTTCAAGTTTCTGTTCAGGTGGTTGGATCAGCAATCAAAACAGACTCACTGGGAAGATCAAAGGAGGAGGGCAGGTTCTCCAAAGAGAAAGAAAAATTAGGAGGGCAGTTTGCAGTTTCACATTAATTTTCTTGATTGCTATACTGGACAGCCAGGGAGAGTGAGTAGAAGATGAGTGTGTGAAAGGGCTGAGGAATGTTGAAATGTACAGAAACAAAGCTGCTGCAGGGGCTGCCTGCCAGCTCTTGGGTGTGGGGCCAGTGGGATGGATAATATGAGGTGTGCAAATTGTTTGGTGTCTGAACAGCACCTACTGGTTTTTACCTAGAGTTTTTGGGGGGCAAGGAAGGGGGCTTTGGAGATTTTAATCTTGTTTCATTTGAGGAATTGAATGTGAAAGAAAGGTCCTCAGTAGGACTAGTTTCTCCTTTACCTCACAGATGGTTTACACTTGATCTGATCAAAACCTTATCTCTCATCTGTCTTTGCCTTGGGCAAACATTCGTGTATTCTGTTCAAGTAACTCTTTAGCTTGCTGACCTTGGACAATGAGGGGGAGAATAGTAAGATTATTTTTTTTTTCATCCATGTCAATGTCAGCAGTAGGAAACTGCAGGCATCACAAGAAAGCCCAGTATATAGAGGGGGAGTGGGTCTTTGCCAGCTAAGCAGGACCACAGCATGGTCGTGGCTTGGGGCTTTACTCAACACCGTGCTTTTCACTCACCAGTTCCTTCTCAAGTTGATTGATTTTGTCAGAATTTGCTTTAAAAGAAATGAATTCTTATCAGTGGCTGTGAAATCTAAGGCAAACATGTCATTGAAAATAAGCTTAAAATGGTTTGATCAAGATCTCATGAAATGAGGTTTTCAGACATTTTAGTCTGTTCAATTGCTGTAAAGCTGGAAGTACAGGTAGGAAGGACTCATAATTAAAGTTGCACCGTGAGGAGCCAGATTCAGAACCTCATGGAGCCTTGCTGTTGGCATTTTCTGATTTCAGACTTGTAGTAATCTGCTTTTAATATTTTTGGGGTTTCAGTTTAGTCAAAGTGTGTTGCCCTTCATCCCAAACCTCCTTTATAATGGTAGGTTTCTCTCATACCACACTTACAGAGTCTTGCTGGTGGTTTTCAACTTCTTCCCGTTTGCAAACACCCTAAGAGAAACACCACTAGAGTTGCAGAGCCATGTATTTTGAATTTAAGGCCCTCTTGACCACAGGCTTGCTTTTCTTAGCTACCTTTTTACCGCTCATTTAAGAAGTACTCAGCAAGGCCGGAGGTCTGACGTCCCAGGGTTGAAAACCAGTAGCTTGATGCGGTGGGGGCCGATTTCTGAGTCCTGCCTGTGAGCCCTGCTGTAGCAGGAATGCAGACTGTGCATACCACGTTTCACGGAGATGTTGTTCAGTAACTGTGATCTTCAGCAGCAGTGCAGCCTCTGTCTACCACAGTGGGCTTTTTTCCTTCTGGCTGGAGCTGGGATCAGATGCGTTTGGATATTGTGGTGGTCTCTGATGCCTGTTCAGTTTTGTTGGGGTGGTATTTTTGCGACGCCGCAGTGCCAGGGAGTTATAAATGATTCCGTTACATAGGCTTTATAATTTGGGTGGAAAAATTGCTTTCCGTTGAAACTCAGCCTGAAAGTTAACATGTTCATTAGTCACTGAAGTGGCCTCCAGTACTACAGCTCGTGGATTATTTTGCAATATGTACTTTTCTGGTTGCTTGCACAAATGTAATACCAAAGTTGCTTTTACATTAAGCTTGAAAGTTGCAGCCTTGAATGCTCATAATTTCGGCATCCTGAATGTTAACCAACAAAGGAAGCATGGTTTTGTGTTCAAAGCCAGGAGGAGGAGACAGGAGGTCTGTGTTGTATTCCCAGCACTCTTACAATCTTGCTCTGCGATCTTGGGCGTGCTGTTTGCTGTGCCTCAGTTAACTCATGTGTGGGGCGGGGAGACCTTCAGGGTGCACTGACAGGCCCAGTTGTGTGAGGACTTTAATGGTCTGTGGGATCTCTTGGTGGAAAAAACATTATAACTGTTCAGAATGCAGGAATCCGTGGGTTTAAGTTACCCAAACAGTTTAAAATGGCATTTCTTCCACTCCTCTCCAGGACTGGCATCTGCTGTGACCATCTGAATCTTGAATATTCCTTCCCCCTGTTACATTTGTATATTTTGCACACAGGGGCTGGAGGAGATGGGGAATTTTGGAATCGGCACAAGCACAGGTGATGGTTTATCCTTGAATGCTGCCTGTCCCCCTTGGGCATCCCAGTGCATAAGGCTCCCTCTCCCCAGAAAGTTCTGCAGAAGCCGGAGCGTTGCGTTACAGCTGGCCCCTTACCGACTGATTTCCCCCAGTTCCTTTGCTTTTCCAGGTTCGAGTTAGACAGCTTGATGTTACTTCAGAGCCATCCTTTTGATGGCTGGAGACGATAATAGCCTGTGTCATCTGCCCTTTAGATGGAAGGGTTATGCCTGGTCCTTTATTCCTCGGCTCTCCCTACAAAACCCGTCCCACAATGCACCCGAGCCGCTCGCAGGTGTTCCCGTGGCTCTGCCCTCTCGCATGCACCGCAAATTAGTAACAGAAGCTAATGGCCCAGCGTGCGGCCATCAAAGGGCTGACAATTCCAGCCTTTCCAAAGGGCCCTTTATGTCAAAGCCCCCCACGAGACCTGTCCAGCTGAAAAGCCTATTTGTCTGTCCCTGTGTGCGGGCCTGCTGCAGCACCGCGGCCGGCTGCCGGCCTCACGCTGCGCCCGGCCTGTTGCTGCTAGCAACAGATAAAAATCACCGTGAACCGCAGCGGGGCCCGCAGCACATCAATCATCTGGCCCAGATAAAGGCCCCGGGCCTTTGGCCCTATCCTTCGCTTGTTTCTAAATAATTTCCAGTGGCTGAGCATGCTATGGTGTAGGCTGGGTAATTCAGTCCAGAAAACTTCATTTCACTAGAAATGCTTTGATTCTTTTTTTTTTTTTTTTTTTTTTTTTTAAGGACTGTTTTTGTTCAAATAGATGTTTGTTTCGAAAGGGGGAGTTTAGCTGATGAAAGGGATGCCGTGAAAGTTCGGAGTGAGAATAATAAATAAAACTCTGCGGTTAAATGTAAAGTACAACCAAACGGGCCGCAAAAAGAATTAGCATTTACCAGGGGTAACAAAGCAACTTCGTTCTTTGGAAGACGCTTCTCTCGGCTTCAGCATCATTCAGCTTCCTGAATTTACATCTATTTAAATAGAGATTAATCTTTATGTATGGATAACATTATTTTCACCACACCTTTATTAAAGAGATTTATAGCTGGGTATCAAATTACACTTTTAATACAGTCTTGTTGATTTTTTTGTTAGCAGCAAATCATATTTGTAACTCTGAATATCTAAACAAAATTGACAGTAGCAAATTTTCTCCTTGACACAGTTAATTCTTCATCCTGTCTTAGTGTTCTGCTGTAAAGCCATAAGAAATTGTGATGCTTAGAGCCTGACAGTCATAGGTTTTGTTCTTGCCACTTAGCAATCCTTCAAAGAAGAAACCATTGCAATTTAAATTGAGGGACTTCACAGGCTCCCTGGCAGGGAAACGCTCTCTGTAGATAAGCCCCGTTTTGCAATCTTGCTGGCTTGTACTGTAGGGACAGGGTAGGTAGGATACAGTGGAATACTGAGGGTAAAAGCAAGTGTTAGATGGCAAATAAAATCTCTGTGGAAACCCTAAAAATTAAATCTCAGTCAGCCTGCCTTCTGCACAAGCATCTTTGCATACTAATTGCATGGGCCTTTGTATTATTGTAGATACTAATTACCACTAGTTCTCGGTGGGAATTGGACACCTAATTCTCTAATGCTGCTTTTAACCTCTCAGCTTACAAGCCTTGCATTTCAAGGCACCTCAATCCTGCTGGTATCTTCCAAGTACAGGCTTGATCCAGCACGCGTGCACTGCTGCTGTTTCGGCGATGAAGAATCTTGCTCAATTTTGCAGTGTAGGCAACGTTTCTTGGTCGGATGTGACTGTGGAGTTCACCAGCAGCTGGAAAGGCCGGCTGAACACAATTCCTCTCTGAGTCTGCTGGAGTCATAACACAGAAGCTGATTTACTTTGCCTTCTTATTGCAAGTATGGCTATGTTTAAGCTAAAAGACACAATTAAAAAGAGTTAAATTCTTACCTGGCTGGTATTAATGGGAGCCGTGTGTTTCCTTTAAGCTGGACAGGATTTAATCCAGAGTACCCCAACAAAGCCCTGATCTTCTGAAATAGGACGTGTTGCTTTGTGAAACCTGGTGTGTGTTTCATACCTCACTGGATGAATATGGTCTATATGAAGAACATGAGAAGTTTTCTGTAGAAACAGGAGAGACGTTAGTCTGACAGAATACACTTCTGCAATATGTCCTCCTTTCTCTTCTCTCAAAACAAAACAAATTTTCAGGTTGATCCTGATGGATTTTGAAATAGGTAACAGTAAAATATTTTTCAGCTGGCAAGGTCACTGTAAATGCTGGCATCAGACCTGGATGATGTGCCACTACCCTCTTTCGCCTTCTGCTTTTATTATTTTTTTTTTTAACTCCTATATAATGGTGCCTATGAAATAACACAGGGAATGACAGAGAAGGGTAGGCTTAAATAAGCCTGAGGGTGCTTATCTTCCTTGGCATTAACTTCATATCCACATTCATTATGTGAATGGGCCAGGCAAACTGTTTCTGTGACAAATTGGAGTACACTGTAGGTTGAACAGACTCAGTTCAATTTTAGGTAATGGTATACAATCATCTGTATGGTGATGTGCGATGCATGGTGTGGTCCCTCATTTAGAGAAGTTTGAATGCATAAAGCCCTATAAGAAACACTGTGATAACTCAGTTTCTTATTTTTAGGAAGACTTGCAGTGCATACAATTAGCTCCTCCACTCCCTCCCCTCCCTTCTTTTAATAGCACCAGCAGAGCTTCCCTCCATCTCTAATACTGCCTTGTCAGGGTTGAACTTCTACCGTAGCTGCAGTTGCGGGGAGGATAGGGAGCACAGGAGCGATCCTCAGGCAGCGGATCGACAGGCATATTGACATAGCCATTATTATTCCATGGCAGACAGGATGGGTTACTCTTCCATCGCGCTGCTGCATGCGTACATCAGAGGAGAGACAGTTTCAATTTGAATGGGAGGATGAGTGGAGTCGGTACTTTGCTGTGCGATACTCGGGCAGAACAGCCTCCGGAATCTTAACGTGTCTGATCCTTGCTATGCGGCATGGCTAGTGTTTTGCTGAAATGTTGCTTGTGGAAAACCTAACAGCAGTTGTTGATGTATCTTCTTCGTGTTAATTGACCACTGTATTTGCAGACAGATGCACTGACCTAGAGCTTCCCCCATGCTCGTGCAAATCCCTACAACAGGCTAATTAACTTCTTCATTTCCATGGCAAAACTCGCTAAAGACATTTATGCAAAACAAGTGAAAAAAAGCATTGGACTGCAAGGAGGAGGAGTCCCAAGTTGCATATAATTTGTGTGTTAAGCCAACACTGGGTGTCCTTCTTCAGTGGGAAGACACAAAACTTCCTCTTTACTGGGTAGGTGAGAGTGCAGTAAAAAGTAAGGAATGATCAGAAAGTCAAGGCGTTGTTTCCCCTACCAGTTTTTACACTGTCATTTTATGGAATTGAGGTGCTCCAATTCTTTAGTAGCAATGGCATTTTTTATTTGGCCTCAGTAAGCTGATAACAGTCGTTTTAAGCTGGACTTAGCATGGTGTCTTGGTTGGGCCAGATCTGGCAGATGCTAGTTCCTCTGAAGCCAAACAAACCACTCAGGTGAGCAGAGTAAATGCTCACCCAAACTTGGGAACTTGGCAGCCTTGCTATCTGAAGGCATCCTCCAATTCTTCTTTGCAGGCCACGCAGGCTCTGCGCTTCACAGGGTTTTGGATCACATCTGAGGTCTGAAACTGTAAACAGTCATGAGGTGTTGAACAAATGGCATTTCCTGTCCAAGTCTAAGCTAATATGTAAGGCTGTGATACCAGAAAAAAACACATTATCCTTGTGCCTTAATAGGATGCCATTCCTTGGGATGGAAGAAATGCTTTTTTAGCAGAACTTAGAAGGTAGCAGAGTTTCTTGGTTTTCCTGTGCAAACCAGGCTGTGACTTTTGAACAGCATTGTGAGTTACGAACAGCAGCTAGTATGTGTTGACATGATGCATTGCTCACAAACCTGTGGTAGGTGTCACTCAAAAGTTCACTCTGATACCCCCCTATATTGATTCTGTTTTATTTTTCATATATGGTGTGCTCTCAAAAGGGAGTCCAGAGCCAGTGCCTTTAAGGAATTCCTCTGAAAGCTGCTTCCAGACATCAGCAAAACCGGGAAGCTTCATCCTGCATTTTAAGGCTTCTCTGATGGATATAATTCAAGTCACAGTGGCCACTGTTAAGCAGGGGGAGATTTACTTTATTTTTTTTAATTAAATGTGGATCTGCTGGCAACATTTTCTTCCATTTGTGCTAGATGGATGCCTGACTTGACCTACATGGTTCATAACTTCCATAGCCGTCCAGTGTTGCTGTCTTAGCTTAATGGTGTCCCGTGCTTACCGTATGCTGTGCATTGCCCCGTCGGTCACCATCCCGCTCGGTGTTCCTGACTGCACAGGCGGATGGGGTGCTGCTGTTGTCCCTGGCACCTCTCCAGCAGGGCTGTGCTAACGCTGCAGCCTGTCCTGCCTTTTCTTTGAACGCGATGTTGATCCCACCACCTTGTGTGTTTCAATTATTGCTAAATTGCAGTGTTTTGAAGCCACAGGAATATTGCTTAAAGAACTCTTCATATAAAAGAGCTCATTAATGTGTGTGCTATTCAGGGTTTGCCAAAAGTTTTGTGGTCTTGCCTCCTCCACTCTTCACTCCTCTCTGCCATCAAAATGTCTGCAGGAAAGTGTGGGCAAAATTCATTCCCCTGTGGCTGTTTCAAACTACATAGTCCGGGCTCATCCTTTGATCCCTCCTCATGACTTTATTTCATTATCCCTTAAGTATAAGGAGGAAAGTTAATGACATCATAAAAGCTAGAACTCTATAAAAGATGTTTCTGCTGATTTACTGCCAATGTACTAGCAGCATGTCATATAACTGCCCATTAAAGATGGTGAGTTGCTCTCCTGCCTGAAGCTTTCCTTATCACCAGCCCTCTTTATTTATGACCGGATTATAGGGATTGGGTGTGCACAGTAAAACTTATTTTTATCATGCATATAATTAACCCTTTAATTATGGAATTAAGTTGTATCCACCCTTCTTTTTTATTTAAAAAAGTGTTATTAAATATTCCTGTTTGTCTTCAAAGAGCTTCATGTGCTGCTGAGAGAATGGAGTTCATTCTGCTTATACCACATGTGTCTTTCCCTTCTAAGTGTTACCTAAACAATTCTGGTCAGGGAAGAGGCCGAGAGAGATTATAGAAGCTTCCTTGCTTAGATAAACAAATTTTTTCCTGTTCAAGGAAGTTGAGTTTGGTCTGTGGAAACCTTGATCTTCTTGCTTGCCTGCTGCTTAAACATCCAGCTCTTACACATCCTTCCTTTAGCCCCTTAGGATACATAGTCAGCTTGGTAAGTAATTATTTGAGACCACATTTCCCATCACAAAATCTGTCAGTGCTCACACTGTAATGGCCAATTTATTTGATCATGCAACTTCAGGCTCTTGCTTTGTGCAGCATAATGTATGTGCTTCTGTAATACCCTTCCCATTGGACTCGGTGCCTGCTGTTTCAAAGAAAGATTGTAATTTTGGCTACCAGTTACCAATTTTGAATGCCAAACATCCCCTTCCTCCCTTCTACAGCTCCAGATAGTGCACGTGAAACTTGATTTTCTGTAAGCAAGGCTTCTTGTAAAGTATCTCGAGTTGCAGACAGGGGTGGGGGAAAGTCTGGGTGTTCAAAGTGATTCATTGCTCCTGAGAACCTTGGCCAGTGAAGTTCCTTGTTTAAAATTAATCATGTTCTTTGTGCATCAGGCATCTTCTATTAATGCAATCATAATGGTTTGTTTGCTAGATACTGGCATTGGATCTCGGTCTTGGGAATGCACTGTGATCAAATTTATACATTATTAAAAGCTGTTTGTCTTTTTGTCTTTTACTGAGTTAGTTGTTCTGATTTCATTTTGCTGATCATGAATTGCTGACAAAGAATGGGCGTTCCTCAAGTGAAAAGCAAGAACAAAGCGTTACACTAATATCATCTCTGTTACCCAGGTTTTATATTAATACCTACCTAGTTCTTGAGAACATCTAAGAACAAATGTTCTTTAGTATCTGCTTTTCTGGGGTTTTTCTTGACTGTAGTGTGAATTTAGGATTTCCATGTGCAGTGCTGACAGGCTGTCACAGGGAGATGATAGCAAGAGGGATGCTGTGCTGGCTACACGTTTGTCACTTGTCTCAACAGGGAAAACCTCTCTGATGGTTTCAATTGTTTTGAGCTGGTTTCCTCCCCCTCCTTCCAGGAAAGAGTGAGAAATGTGATGTATGATTGCATAAGCTTGTTTTTACTCATGTGAGTGATGGAATAGGAGAAGTTCCAAATGAGGAAGTCATAAAGAAAAATAATAAAGGAAGGAAGCAATGAATTAAACTCCTAGTGCTTTGTTGTATGGCTGTGATTTATTAAGAGGTATTTATTTATTTCTTACAGAAGGAATTCCATCTCTGCATAGAGTAAGACAAATAATAATATTTAAAAATAAAGTATTGCTGTGTCTGTACTGGACCCTGTCTGCCTATGATCGACTCACATTCGTTCTGTTTAAGATACAGTGGGTGGCTAAGCTGACAATAGCACTGATGCTGAAAGTCCAGGCAACAGACAGTATCTTTGTTTTTGGTATATCCCCATTTTATGAGAGGTGAAGAATAGCAAGAACTGCACTGTTCTGGGGAAAAGGTATTGAGCACGAAATACATTCTTAATTACAAAACTGTTTTACTTGATCTGATGGCTTTAATTGATGCAGCATAATGCTATTGCCTTAAAGGCAAACCTTGGTACTTGTATAACTCCGTAATAGGTGGGTGTTCAAATTGAGTGGAGAATTCCCAGGTCCCTGGATGTCTAAGCCTGAGATTCAGAACCCGCTGAACAGGCAGGGGAAGCCTTTTTGAATGGACCTGTCTTTACAGCCTGTTTTCTAAGGTTGATGGTGTCTCAGTTTGTTGTCTTAATGAGAAAAGGTCTCCTAAATTGTAAAGATTAGATACTACATGTGTGCATTGGACCAGGTATTCCAGGAGCTCCCCTCCCCCTTGTCTAGGCTTCCAAAGATCCTGTGCTTATTGAAAGCTTAATTAATTAATGAGTAATCAGTTCTCAGCTCTAGGGTATCAATTTGAAGGAAAAATTGATTTTCAAACCCAACTGTCTTAGACCATTTATATTCTGCAAATGCTGTGCATGTCATAGTCCTATTTAGAAAAGTGTCCAACTCCACTCAAGGGCAGGCAGCCTGAGGAATAAATTAATTCTTCCCCATCAGAGGATGAGTATTACAGAGAAGCTTTGAATATCAGTTGTGCTAGCGAGAAGGAAGCTTGTGATTCTCATACCTGAATTGAAATTGGTCAGGTGTTTAACACACACATTTCATTGCTGCCAGACATTTACCTAGCATGAGCATTAATAGGATGAGAGGGGAAAAAATTAGAGGTTCGACAATAATTTTAAGTTCTCTGTTTATAATGTAAGAAATCATCAATTAATTCCATACCTGGAATAAAACATGCCCTAAGGCCTACCATCTGCCCGCATTTAAACTTGAAGATAATAGATTTGGAAGAGAAGTTTGTAATTATTTGCTAGGTGGTTCTGATTAATTTACAAGGAAAATTGCTAATACCGATACTGTATTACCCTGAGGCCAAGTGGAAATCACAATATTGCAGAAAGGGATAACGTGTAAATGATGGCTTGTGCATTATCTGTTAGGCTGATTGGACAGTCTGATTATTTTTCTTAAGCCACTAATGGATGCATATAAGATTAGAGTGTGCTTTGGACAACATGACTATAAGTCTCACCTAACAGGCTGTAGAAAATATACCCCAGTGGCATTCCTCGAAATTAAAATTGCTAAAGGCTAGATTATGAAATTATAATAGATTTACACCAGCATGACTGGGATCAGAATCTTGCCTCGTAGTACTGAAAAATACATCTGTGGAGTGATTGATCTATGCTAGAAACCTTGGAAATGACCCTGTAGGGAATACAGGCAAGCAGTCTGCTCTGGCAAGTACCCGCCTGCTCTAAAGGCACTCTGACAAAGCCATCGTAGAATAAACTCAGGCTGGAACAGACTTTACTGGACTATAGCCCAGTAGGCATGGAAGAAGGTAATTTATCTGGAACTCTAAAATACCTTATGGGATCTTTAGCCGTAGATGGTACCGGTTGATGTTTACCAACTGTATCTCTCATACATTGTTTCAGAGACTGTAAATTTTCACTTAAAGGAAAAAAATGTTGCATGTATGTATAACAGAAGGTTTGAGGCTTTATGGTGACATCAAGTAAATAGGTCTGAGGTTTACCTTCATGTGGTAGATGAACCATTCACTTTTCTTTCCTCTCCCTCTCTGAAAAGTGGTATAATTGGATGCAGCCAGTGAAACACGTTCAGAGTGCAGGATGGCTGGACATCAGTTATGGAAATGGTTGCAAGTTGGTCCAAATCTTCTCGAAATCTCCCTTGAAATGCAATAACGAGACCTCTGCACCGTGGTAGGGGGAGACCACGGCTGCCGGATGAGGTGTACATTAGATTTTTAACTTCTGTTAAAAACCTTATGCATTTTGTTTTCATTTACACAGAATGTTCTTGTATTCTGAAGTCCAACACCTTTGTGACCTGCTTTCAGTAAATTACACCTCTTGGCATATTCAAGAGAAATAATATTACCATGAGCAGCGTTTTTGCTGGATATATAAATTATCAGCTTTGAAGGGACACAGGAAAAGTTTAAGGCCTTGGTGCTCATTCTCAAGTTGACATCTTCTCCCATACCATCAAGGTCGTATGGAATTAAAATAAACTAATAAACACACTCAGTATGTGTAGTTCAAACACAAAATAAATGTGTCCTTCAGCAATTGAGCACTTTGCTAATTTTTTTATCGTAAGTGATAATTGAAATTCTCATTGAAATCCTGGAGGATTCGAGTGATTATTGTAATAGTATAAAATACAGTTCCTTATACATCCCTGAGACAATCTCACGTATCTGGGATCAAGCCACGAAGAAGAGCATGTTGGGTCTGTGTGCCTAACATTTACATCTTTTACATACCCTTGTGCCTGGTGGCTTAGCGTTTCTCCCATCTCCATCAGACCAGATAAGTTATGGGTCTGAAGCCTCTGACAGCCTGCTGCGTTTTTAGAGGGCAGAGGTATCAGTCGTAATGGAGGAAACAACAGATTGGAATAGGTTCTTGTTTTCCTTTTCTGTTTCCCCATCTCATGTTTTCTCCCTCATTGTCGAACTTTCCCTTACCTCATCCCTTCTGCTGTGAGCTCTCCCAGCTGCCACTCATCTTTAAATAGTCTTGATAACTTGAAATAATCAGTTTTGTGCCGGTGGATTGTTGCCATACACCAGTGTAAGTTGTCAGTGAGCATCTGAAGCTGTCAGTTCATTCACTCTTCCCAAGTCTTGCTGCGGTGTGAGCCAGGAAGCCTATCCTTGGTGCCCTGCCTTCCCCCGGCACGAGGCTTTGCCCGGGCTGTGTGTGCTTTGAAATGCAGCTGGTGGGCAGGGACAGCCCTGCTGGTATCAGACCTTGCAGTGATGCTGGAAGGGATCTGGGCAGGAATTTCTTTCCGTGGTCAAGTGCCTAATTTAGAGGACAGTGAGGGGAGAGGCCTTGGCAGTTGAGTGCAGTGAGAGGGCGTAGCAACCGTCTAGCTCCGAGTAAACTTTGGTGGCAGGCTTGGTAATGATTTCCCCTGATTTAATTGTTCAGACAACTGTCTATTTACCATCAGTATTTACAGAGCTTTCATTGGAGCTAAACAGACATATGCTCTGTGTCACTGTCACGAAGTTGCAGGCACTTCATTTCCAACGTTTCCTTTTATTGTCCAAAAACTGCTGGAGAAACTGGAGAGGGCTACCTGCCAGCTGCATTGTCTTGCCTGGATCCGCTGAGTTATGCCTCAGCCCTTTATGTTCAGAGAATGTTTTCTGAGCACAATGTACTTTTCTTGTTTTTTAAACTCTGGTTAGTTTTTAGTTAATATTCCATAACTGCTTCAAACTTGGGAGGAAAGTGGTTTTGATTTCTCTTTTCTCTGGTAATTTTAATTATTCACATTAAGTTAAAACACCGTAATATCATGTATGAAACAATGATCTCTGGAACAAGAGAAGAATTATTCCTCCTTTTTTTGGAAGCAAAATGGCTAAACTGCCACCAAAGCCAAGCATCCCTGCTGCGGACAGAGAGATGCTGGCTTACCTGTGCGCTGCTGGGTCCTGGTGGGCGATGCTCACAGGCTTCCCTCCTCTGCACTCACATGGAGGATCCAATACATTGTCTCCTGCTCCTGTTTGTACTTCTTCATTCCCTAAAATAAACTAAAACAAAGTGCTGATAGGCACAAAGGGGGACACTGGAAGCAGTGTGGTGATTTTGCTGTGTGATTATTGATGTTCATCGTCCCATGGCATCCTGAAATGCTGGTCACTGAAAGATCTTTGCTTTAGCAAAGCAATTCTCATTTTCAAAGTCAGGCGTCTTAATACAGAAAGCTCATGTCTTGGTTGGGTCTCACAGCATCAAAAATGCAAATCTTCCTAACTGGCAGAGTCATAACCTCTCACCTATTGTTGTGAAATTCACACTGTGGGCAATATTGCCAATGTAAACAGGAAAATACAGTACGAAGGAGCATTGTTCCAGTAACTTCAGTGCTCCTTCGGTTGGATTTATTTAGACATTGCCTGTGGATTTGGTTATTGTTCAGTTCCTGTTGATTTTAGTAATTAAGTTTACTGTGGCAATGTGTAAGGTCCACCCTTGCATTAAATGCAGAGTCCTGTGTTGTTCAGGGCTGTGTTGTCCGGCTTGGTTCTGCTTAATTTCAGCCACTGGACATCCCACTCTTTTTCAGGCTGGGTGCCACAGTCATTAGCACTTATTGATAATTGTTTGTGTGGGATTATAGAAGTACCTGCAACTACTTTTCTCCTGTCAATGCAGGTGAGGCACAGACGAGATGTTAAAATTAGTGTCATCCAGGAACCAAATAACTTTTGGGCCATGCCAAATGCAGCTCAGAAGCAGTGGTCCAGAGCAGTTCTTACAGCCCTTCCAGGTGGGTGTGCACCGAGTGGGCAACTTCATGTCCACCAGCAGAGGAGAAGCTGAAGCCAGTGGTTGTGGGCAAGATGCATGGTGGTGGCAGAGCTGTCCTGCTGATGCAGCCCAGGGTGACAGTCCGACGTTTGCCAGGCAAGCTGCCCTCCTCCCTCGGACGTGCAGGGGCCCTCTCTGAGCCACGGGCACTATTTCAGAAACGGCCGCACTGTATCAGGGGAGAACCATCCTATAGGACAGCTTTATACTCTCACAGTTACCTGTTCTGACTAAGTAAATTAAAATCTTTCTTAAAGAGTGATGGTGGGAGCTCCTGTCTTCAATAGATAGGTTTTGTCTTTTGAAGTAAAATAAAACGGAGACCTGCAAATTGCCCATTAGTCATATAACAGGTCTGGTCTGAACTGCTGCTGAGCCCGGTGCCCTGAAATCCTTTATCAACCAGGACAAGAAAATTAGACTTCCAAGCTAATTTGACATTTAAAAATATATATAAACAGGCAAGTAAGTATGTCCAAATGAATCCTTGAAAAGTGTGTTTTGAACTACAGAACACTTCTGTCCTCACAGAATGACAGTTAAAACATTGCTGTTAAAGCAGTAAGCGGAAATTTCAGTTGCTTGTCAAAACAAGCAGCGCTTTCCTTTTGTGGAATGTAAGATGCCAAACAATAGGCAGCACCTTTCAAAACGGCATCTTCATTATGCAGTCAGGTTTCTAATATAATCTTCTCATTCACAAAGAGTGTATTAGTTCTCCACAACACTTAATAATAAGTGGACATTAAATTAGTGCTACACGACAGTGGAATTCCTGTGGAGTTATGTACTACCCTGAGATGAGTGCCAAAGGAATTTGGTACAATTAAAAGGAGACAGTGAAAGTGGAGGGAGGGGAATACCGATGGCTTCTTGCAGGCACCTCAACTGATCTGAGAATAACAAAACTGTCCGAGGGGTGCAAAGCTTGAGGGAGGATGAAGAAAATCCACAAGCCCACACAGGAATTCAAACCATAACTCTTAAGACTTATTTTCTGGCTCAGGTTCTTGGGAAAATGAATAATATTCTTTGTTATATTCTTGTGACTTTAATCATTATGGTACTGTTGTCTTAATTGTGAGCATGATGCTCCTGTGAATTTGGCTCCATGGATCAGAGCCATTGGAGGCAGTAGCCAAGGGGAGAGTTTGGTCCTGTGTGTGTCATGAGAGGGTAGCCCAGCTGTCTCTGCAACCTGCCTTCAGTTTGCTGCTGCACTCTGGTTTGCAGGGACCTGGCTGGCTCCTCTCTTGAGGTCATCTGGACACAGCTGAAGTGACCGGTGACTTCAGTGCCCACTCCAGCCCAATCGTGTTGGGCATTGTTCCACCAGGTTTGCTTCCCATGCTATCCCAGTGTCCCCTGTCCTGCCCAGAAATCCCACATGGGGTCCCACCCAGCATGGGCAGTGCACAGCCTCAACTGTGAGCTATGGGACTGCCACCTTGGTAGACAGCAACTTAGCTCTCTGCTTTTCACACACTTCAAACTAAAAAGGACAGAAGAAAATCATCATTTTCTGATGTCCATAGGGGGATCATCTCATGTCCTTAGGAGATGTGTGATGGGGCTATGCCATACATGTAAAACCTTCACTGGCAAGAGATCTGCTTTCCTCCCCTTCCTCCTGTCCTGGGTACTGAGTTTCAGCATCCTGATGAAATGTATTTTTAAGAGGAAATAAGAACCAGGCATGAAGAAGAAAGAGCAGCAGCATCTGCTGTCTTCTTGAACACGATGAAGTCCCTTGGGCTTTATGGCTAGAGAGAACAGGAGAAAAAATTTGCATTGTCTCTTTCATTCAAAGCTGGGTTACAAGTGACGGAGAGTCCTGTCTCTCTCCATTTCCATTGCCCATCCCATTGTGCTCCCTCTGAAAGTACCAGTTTTAATCCAAGAGCAGCATATTCATGAAAAAAAAGAATGGATGTCTTTCTCTTGAGTACTATCAACAGCCAGTGGCAGTCAATAGGCATTTTTCTTGTATGCTACCAAGCAGTAGCCGCCAGTTCTAGCCGTGGAAGCGTGCTGTATCGTCATCCCTGCTGAGAACAGAAGGAGCAGACGGTTTCTTTCCTTCATGGCAAACAGCCTGTAAATGAAATCTTCTCTCTGAAGACGCAGCAGAGGCCAGATGGGAGAGGAAACCTAACCTGGAGTGTAAAAGCAGCATCCTGCTGCTGACTTCTTGGAGGACAGCAAACAGTCAGAGGTAGCCTTTGACCAGCTCGGTGGGTGGTAGGTGCTGATGAATAATTAGGCAAAAGGCAGTGAGTGCTGCTGTTTCATGCCACCAAGACATAATTCAGGCTGAAGCAGGAGCCATTTTCTCATTGGTGCAGCAAGAGCTGTGTATTCCAGTGAGCTTCCTTTTCTCTCCTGGGGTACTGGCTCTGGGGGAAGCTGCAAGACCCATCCTTCCCACTAAAGAAAGCAAGAGTTGAATAGTGCAGTCCAGGGAACTGCAGCCTTCTTTGTCTAAAGGGGTGGTGATTTCTGTTCCCAGACCTGATGTAGCCCCAAAGCTCACAAGAAGCAGTAACATCGTACCTGTGGATAGCCAGAGTGCAAGCTGTGGGAGCAGCTGTGTGATTGGCTCCCTGTGGCCTTCCAGAAGAGTCCCTGCATTTGTGCAGCACTCGATAATAGTTCTCAAGAACAATCCCAAAATCTGACTTTGGTTTGGAGTAATCTTAAAAATTAGTTTCTTTTAAAATAAATAAATAAAGCTCCTCCTTGTTAGCAAGTGCTACCTGAGGCTGTCAAATAGCTGCGCTGACGGGATGCTCCGTTCCCACAAAGCTGTCTGCATGCAGGAGGGTATAATGTGCAATTCACAGGCTTGGCTGCTGCTTTCCACTGTTTCCTAGAAGAGATGCAGTCTCCACATGAGCAGATGTTGCTAAATCAGTCTACCCTGAACCCTTTATCAAGTCTTTTCAGGTAACTCATCCTTTTCTCTCCTGTTTGATGCTTTGAAATACTTTTTTTTTTTTTAAACACTCAGATTTGGAGATTTGGGCAAGAAATACTACAAATAATTTAGATAGCACAGAACTCTTTCTTCTTAGTGCCTTAAAGTTAACAATGCCTGCCGATGGTGTACTCACAGCAAACAAATATCAAAAAAGCATAGTCTAAAGGGATGTCTCAGAAAAGGAAATAGTCAGAGATACAAAGATAAGTTGGTACAAAGAAACATCACGATCTAATTATTCTCAGTGCGTTATCAGAGATGAATTGCACATATCTCATGTGCAGTTACCTTCCTGTGAACCAGAAAGTATAGATTAGCAGCAGACGTGTCTGGTAGGTCTTGATGGTCCGTTGGCCTGATCAATAACATCAAGCCCTATCTTCCATTTCTCTAGATTAAAATAAAAATGTCTTGCAGTTTGGTGGGTACCCGAGCTGCTGTGAGAGCAGGGGCAGGGCTCTGGGCCAGCCTCCCTGGGGACCGTTAAACACTTCTGCGACAAGTTTGCTGAACTTCTGTAGCAAAGTATTACTAGACAAATAGTAACAGCAGGAAACATAACAAGCATTGCTTGAAAGGCTTTGGGGCAGCAGGGTTTTTGGTTTTAACTGCATAGTAGTAAAGACAACATATTGTGAAGGAAAAACTAGCAGTATTTAATACATAACTGCTAGCAAATATTTGCTGTATAATCTCATAAAAGGGCAGTATGCTTCTGTTTAGGATTGCAAGAAAAGTTCCTTTTTCCCAATGTTTTCCTTAGGAAGTACCTTTTCCTTTCATGATAAATTGTAGCATTTTTGATTTATGCTGAAGCCTGAGCTATGTCTGTGGAATTTTCCAAGCCTTCCTCTCCCCACGCAGCTCAGCCCTGAGCCCAGGTCAGTGTTAGAGCTGCATGCGATGCAAAGCCGGGGGCAGTCTCAGAGCCATGAGCTTGGCCTGCACCTTCTCTGCCTGCAGTCCCTGTTACCATCAGCGAAGAAGGTGCCCTTCCACAGCTTGGACTGTCTTCTCCATCAAAGTGCAGGCGTCTTGCATGCTGGTCATTGATTTTCTTTCCCTGTACCCACTCTCATTTTCTGACATTCCCACATCCTGCCTTCCATCTTTCCAACTGAGTCTTTCTAGAAGGGTGCTTTTATAACTTACGACGTAGCACTGGGATTGATGATGCATGTGTTCAGTTTCTGGCTGTTGAGTGAATCTATGACTCAATTAACTCCTCTGGTCTAGATCCACAAGACACTGAGCTACTAAATCCCCATTGGTTATACCTGTCCACCCATAAAATGGGTTGAACTTCCCTGTATATATATGTACACTCTGTATATGTATATACGACACTGGGATAAATTCTTTGTGGATGCTCAAGGCTTTGGAGGAAGGGAACTGTGATAAGGTATACATAGGTGCACTAGGAAATAGGGTGGGCCTGGGAATCTGGGGTGTACATTGTGTTTCTAACTCTGCTGCTGCTTTGCTAAGATGACTTGGTGCCCACATTTTATAAAGCTTTATAGAGCTTAATGAAGTGAGATCTTTGAATTAGACTGAGTGGTGGGCTTTGTATCAGCTGCCAGTATCATTAATGCTGAAGTGATACAGGATGTTGTACCTATGTAGCTCCTAATTTGCTGCACAAAGTGCATCACTACACAGGAAATCTGGTCCTGGTTTGCTAATTCTTCTTCCACCTATACTAGGAAATAACAGGTAAAGTAAATGAAGAGCACAGTTTCTTACTGCCTTATTCTGGGCTGTGCTCCCTGGTCTGTGACTCAAAAAGTAAAGGTCAGGATGGTTCATTGCCTCTCTCAATCTTTTTTGCTTGTAAATTTATGCTTTCTTCCTCCAGTTCTTCTTGAATTTCAAAAACCAATGGGCCAGACCTTTAGCTGGAGTAAATTGTCATAGCTCCATTGATTTCAACGGAGTATGTCGGTTTTCACCAGTGAAAAAAATCTGTCCTGTAAGCTGAAATGATTAACTTACAAAAACATTTGATTATCGCGTTCGTAGTTTTCTGTTGTTTTAATGTACTGTGACAAAATCTTTAGAAGGATGATAGCTCGTGATTGAATTATCTCTTTATCCTTTCCAAGGATGTTATTATTTCTTACTCTTTTAAGGAGAGAGATCTCTTTCTCTGTGTTCAGAATATTTGTTTGGTAGTGATGATGCTTTGCAAATGCTGGTGAAATCCTAGCTCCAGGGGATTCAAACAGGACCTTCTCTTTTATTGTTACCACTTTAAACCTCTACCCACAAAGGCCTGGGTTATGATTTGTACTGCACCTGCAGTAATGTACAGGGATCTGGGAATGCTTCCGAGTTTTGGCTTTTCCTAGAGTAGACCAGGTCAGCAGCTGGGATAAATGGGCTACATTGTCTTTATTTCACCAGTTAAGAACCTGGACCAACACATAAAAATGTCTGTGGAAAAACTTTGATGGAACACAAGCTTAGCTTGTGCCACTCCAGAGCTGACTTTGAGTCAGGAATGACAAAGAAAAACTTGGTAATTTTATGCTTGTATTTCTTGTACACAAGGGGAGGAAAAAAAAGGACAAGTTTTACCTGTGCTTTGTACTTGGAGGAGGTAATTACTCTGGGTTTACGCAATATCTTTCCCCGCACCGAGTGACACGGGGCATTCGTCATTTGCCGTTTGACCTGGTTTTTATAGAACATACTTAAATGCAGTTTAATTTCATCAAGATTTATTCACAGTAAATTTCCAATTATTACTCATGTCTTAACGGCTTCATCCAGAAAGCTTGAAGCTTTTCCCCAGCATATCATCAGATGTTCTTTAGCACTATAAAATTAGTTAGAAAGTAATTTTCTTAATTTGGTTTCTTGCAACCAAATAAATGAAAATCCATCTCCAGCTGAAGCTGCGGGATTTAGGGTTTTCCTTTATTAAAGAGAAATGATAATCTATAAAGTAGGGATGTGGCTGGGGACGAATATTAACTACTAAAAGGCTTATCTGCCATAATATCTTAGAGATGCTTCGGCAACTAGCGATTCCCCGTTGACAGTTTTTTATATATTTTGCCTGCAGCAGGAAATAGGACAGCTCTTGTGTATCCTAAGGAAAAAAATGGGAGATTTGGCTAAACACCATCCTTCTGCATGGCTCGTGACATGCTGGAATAAAAACAGTAAGGACCCTGATTTAATATAAGTTTGACACCAATTCAGGGAAGCATTTAAGCATTTGCTTAAGTACATTCTTGTTCAACAAAGCACTTAAAACATGCTTAGCTCCAGGCACTTTTCTTTAAGTCCTGTTAATTGTAATGAAATTTAAGCATGTGCCTAACTTTAAATAGATGCTTAACAGCTTGGCTGAGTGGAGTGCTGCATTTGAGATACACCACACTGGTGGTGTTCCTTTGCTGGTGAAAAGAGAAACAATAATTCCCCACGGATACAATTACTAAAAGACATGGAGACGTGCTGTGATTGACTGCAGATAGAGGGAGCAAAGTGACATTCTGCAGGTGCTGCTGACAGAAGTCAAAGTGAAATTAGACTCCACCTTTCAACCTGTTTATGAAGATGGCTCACCCTTTCTATCCTCAGGCAGATAAAGCTGTGATAGGTACAACGCTAAACATGCACCAAATACAGAGCTGTGCTGGAAGTGTTTTATCTAAAAATCAGTCAGTGGTCCATCCTTTGGTGCCTAGTCTAAGCCAAGACTTTGGGAAGCCTTTAGCCATGACAGTAAACAGTCTACACTTGTAGACAAGGAACTAAAACCCTGAAGGTTCTTCCTTATTTCCCACATGTGGCTTTTGTTTTTACTGGAGGGTGGTCACTGGTCGCTAGGATCACTGCAGTGACAAGTGTCTGAGCTCGCTGAAGCCTGACCTCAGATCTGAATTCCCAAGCTCCTCCAAAGCCTTGAGTGTCTTGGATCCTCTCTGAGGCTTGATTTTGAGCCCTCAGGCCCTCTCCCAATGTCAGTATTCAACAGCGTGAACCCTGTTCCTATGGAATAAGGTCCTGTCGTTTTGCTCCATCATCTGTTTGTCAAATTTTCCATGTTTTGTTGATTGACAGCATTATGTAAGCTGACCTCAAGCCGTTTCCATAAGCACAGCTGATAATCAGGACACCCAGCAGCCAACGTTAACCATGCCAGCTCGCTGTCTTCTCTAAAGAAATACATAAAATGTGATAATGAGTAAATGAAGTGTGAAGGCTTTCCTTCCTCTGATTTATGTGCAGAAGTGTTTCTAATTTTCCTGATGTTATCTCCCTTTACAGGATATAATTACCTGATTTACTTGATTGCCTTCTGGGAATATTTTTTATAAATTGACTTAAAATTGTTTATACTGTTGCAAACTGATAATTTCATAAAGTGCCTGCTAATCTGCTTGAGTTGTTTGTTGTATTTCATTTTGTGTTTTTCCTCTTTGCCCTTCATTACTTCCATTTGTAGTTGTTACGGGAAGTTAATATCATGCTTTGGACTCAGCTGAAAGTAGAATAGCTTGTCAAGACTTTTCATGTCATCGTCTCAACATGTTACTAAGAATAGACTCCCTTACTTCTCTTAACCAGGGCTTTAACTTTTAATATACATGACAGCACCTCAGGAGGTCTTAAGCAAAGGTGTCCCTGTGAAATGTAGTGCATAAGATCCCTTGTATCGTTAGTTTAGTTACATTCAAATAGAGATGTTGATGAGAAGTCCTCTGACTTCACCTGTCTTAAATTCGTAAAACTCGAAGGCTGGAACTGAGCAAGAAAACATGTTTCCACTCTCCTCAAAGGCACTGAGGAAGGGAACTGCAGGAGCCACTCCTGGGTTTCCTTTCAGCTCATGACTAGACAATCCAGGGCTTTTTTATTTCCAGTCATTACGTGGACACAGGGTAGCAGTTCATCCTTTGAAATGTATAAAGCCTTATTTGGGAACAAGCAAACAAGCATGCCGAAAACCAAGATGTATTTGGTTTGTATTTTACGTTTCTAAATGGCTTGTAGATGCAATCCTTGTAGATGCCTCAGATCTTTGTATTTTCAGAGAGGAAAGCAGTTGCTGGAACTCTGCCTTTCTCTTTGGTGGTAGTGATGCTGCCCTGGTATCACGGCAAATTGGTCATTTGGCTCAGTATTTCATCACATCCTGGCTGGCATCTGTTCTGGGTGGTTTCACCTCTCACGCTAAATCTCTGGCTCTCATTTTGATGGTTCATCCTGCTGCACGCTGTGCCCGTTGCCCTGGCACGAAGGCACCTGCACCGAGGAGGTGCCAGAAACAGAGATGCTTCCAGCTATCTCAGCGCCAAGCTTATGTGAAGATCCCCTGGTGAACGGGTGGATGGACACACTGCGAGTCAGAAGTCGTTGACTGTGGTGGTATTTCATTAGCTTTTAGAGCTTTCATTTTGGGCTTGCGACTTCAGATGTGCTAGAGTTAGAGAAGAGCTAACGACTGCTTGGTGTTGTTAAAGAGAGAGATAATTACGATTTTACTTAATAGCTCCTCTAACTTGCTGCTCTGTCTTATTACCATAAACTGAGCACTAAGCGAAGTGAAGCAGCCTCTTCGTTCTTCCACTCGCTGTGTTTATTGTTATTGTGCATATACCCCGCTGCCGGAGATGCCTCGCTGCTGATAGCTCACATTTGTTCCATGATACTTTACCTCCAGCACTCCCAAAATGGCATCTGTTGCCCGGAGGCCACATGCTCCTCCCGTACAGGCAATTGTGGGATCTGTAAATAGCTATTAGACTGGCATGGCCTAAATTAACTGCAAATTGACAACTCAATTGTAAAACAAAAAATGACCTAGTAATTAACAGGATATTTCCATAAAGGCATAATTACCATTTAGCAGAGTGCTATTTGTACTTCCCTTTATTCTAATAAACCCTTACTCCTTTTTTGACTCTTCTGCCACAGAAAATATTATTGTTCCCGTCTTTATCAATTTTTCAAGCTGATGTTAGAAAAATAAATGAGGATGAGTAAGTAGTTGGTCTCTGTCCTCCCCTTCCCTCTCCTGTAGAGACGAGACAAGTTTGTTTGTACTGAACAGCCTTTCCTTAGCAGGGGTTTGGTTTCTTTGTTTTAACTTGGCGATAGCATCTTAACTCTGCTCGTCAAAGTTAAAGGCCTTCCTCCTTTTGTCACTTAGAATCAATGGTGTGTTTGGCTCTCCTGGCAGCTCTTCCCCACCCCCTCATCCCTTCTCCTCCTCCAGCCCAGGGAAATAACGGCACTGATGAGCTCTTATCTTTTTGTCACACTCCTGCCAGCAGAGGAGACAAATTGATTTATGTATGTGGCATCCTACTCCTGATAGTGCCATAATTTACCACTAAATATTGCTTTGACACAATAGTTTTGTAACAAATACATAATGCATATTGCTCTACTTTCCCTCCACCTCAATCGGTTTTTGAATTAATGGAGTGCGACTCCCTCAATTCAGAGGAATCTCTTGTCCAAGGCGTGCGTGGAGCCTCGCAGAATACCAATCTGCTGCCTCTCCTCTTTCTCTGCTTAGTGTCACCTTGAAATGAAGCTGGCTCCCCCATTAGGTTTTTTTCCCCTTCCTTGCACTGTCAAATGAGGCGGTTCTTCACTCCTTCACAAGGAGCGATGCTTTACTCAAAAAGGCCTGACTTGATTTATTAGATAAAGAAATAAATTGTGTAAAAGGCTGGAAGGCTTTGCATGTCCTTGCACGGAGCTGAAGTGTTACTTGGGAGCTTGCAATCACTGCTTTCATTAAACTGGAGCAACACACTTGGAAATGCAAAATCCTTTTTGAATAAAAAGGACAGGCTTTTTCTGGCTGGCTTGATTGATATACTGTTTCTGCCTCCCGTCCTCACTGCCACAGAACATAGCCCACAGAGGGGATTCTGCATCCTCAGTAATTATTCGGGCAAGTGAACAGTTAGCGCTGATTTATTTTTTTTACCAATGCCATCCATAATGATTATATCACTAAAGTCTTCCTCATCTTCTCTCATCACTTGGTTTAAGAATAAAAGCAACAGAAGTGAAGGTGAAATTGGGAAGTGGAGGGGTTGGAGGCTTGTCAGAATATGTGGTATGAAATGCAGGCTTAAGATGGAAACGAGACAAACTGGGCCTGGCTGACAAGGAGGGGTGTGGTGACTTTGTGCCTTGTTTGGTTTGGGGTTTTTTTTGTCACCCCTTTTGCTGGTGTGCATCATCGGACTTCAGTGCGGTTTTCCTCACTTAAACTTACAGGTATTTTAAATAAAATAAATGAAAAAAATAAAGGAGAAGGACAGATTTTTCTTTATTTTTTCTGTATGATTTTGTAAATATTTGGAAGTGCCGGGGAGGCGGTGCCCCCGTGGCAACGTTTGAAATTACTCTGGGTTGGTGCGATGAGCAGTCTGCTGAGGCTAATAGAAACCGTGCAGCTTTGCCCCCCGCAGCACTCCCTAAGTTGCCGTGAGTGCCTAAGCCTGCAGACACGATGAAAGCCCTGGCATTTGTATGTTTGCTTGTTTTCTGTGTTACCCCTGTTCTCTCTCTCTTACCTGCCATTTCTTAAGGGGTAGACAGCCTGGAGGTATGCAGGAGAAGTGTGAGGAGCAGCTGCTTACCAAATCCATCGGTAATACAGGGCAAGCCTGGCAGGGGCTGAAATGTCATGTTTAAAGCCAGGCATTTTGCACTGGTTCCTGAATTCAGGTGTCCTACCCCGTCTCCCTCATCCCTTCTTGCAGTTCAAAGGAACCACGCACCTGCTTTGTGGCAATTACCCTACACTTACGCGCTACTAATAATGGATATTTGCTCCCTATCGGTCTCATACTAATTTTCAGTTGAGCTACACTATTGAAAGAGAGGAACTTCTGTAATGATTATGGGTTGTAAACTCTATCTGGCAAATTACTACATATTTCTAGCACAGTTTCAGTTGTCAGAGATACTTCTCAGCCTGTATGCTTCCAAACAGTCCTATCAATTATGTTTCTTTTGACATTTAAGTGGAGCTACTGTCAGCTTGCTTTGCAGCAGTTTCTCTTTGCTTTTGCAGCTTGCTTGTGTAACCAAGTACAAGAATCCCAGGGGAGTCTGAATCCTAAAACAGACATAAATGAAAAGTTCTGGTTTGTATGGTATTTTCTAGCTGTGAGGGAGGTTATTTATAGACAGGTCAGATTTGAATTTCAAATAATTGTGGAAAATAGAGATGGAAAAGACAGTTTGCCCAAGTTCTTCCCCTTACAGATAATCCGACTGTGCCCTACCATGCAAGTGCAGCCTGGCTGGTGGTGGCCAGAGCACCAGCAGCCATCCCGTGTGTCCCTGGGAAGGTTGCTGAACTCTTGCAGTCACTCTAAATTGTCTTTTATCTAATGAACCTCTTTATTTTTCCCTTACACAAAATTCAAAATAACAGTCCCAATGTTTCCCCTTTTAGGTGTTGGCATATTGTTACTTGTAGTTTTTCTCGGTATTGTAATGACAAGATACTTCCCTCCCAGCACTGCATTCTTGGGTGGCTGTTGCTGTCAAGGCTTTCTTGTTCAATTCATTCTGTCATAAGTCACGAGCAGATTGCTCCAGTTCCTCAATTATTTTTGCTGTTTGATTCTCTCCAGTTGAGTAACATCATTGTAATTCAGGAAGGTGTGTTGCTGACCATGGTCTTCAAGCAGTGTCAAAGCTGTTAAGACACAGAATGATGGATTCTCCTCTGTCATGTAGTGCTTGGTCATACGTCAGTGATACATCATTACTGTAAGTTTTTTAAATCAGTGTATTGAACTGAAAATGTATGGCCCAACCAGCTTGACTTAACTAAGACTGATATTAATGCTTGTGATTTAGTAGCAGAAGCCACCAATACTGCAGCATTACATGTGTATGTCAAACAAGTTATTTGTTCTGGATGAAGAAACGGGATCTTGCAAGGCTACCCCGGCTGCATGCTGAGAGTGTGGTACTGATCGCAGACCCTTTGATCTTTTAACCAGTCTGCTGTGGGTTTGTTGTCTTTTCTCTTTTGGGGAAAGGTCTCCCAAAAGGTCTGCAGCATCTTTGGCTTTTACCATTTTATTACTTTACCCCAGGAATTGTCATGTTATCAGATGCTCGTGCAGTCTGGGAGGGATGCTATTAGATGTGATTCCTTCAACAAACTCAAGAGCTGGTAATCTCTCATTCCAGTCAGCCAGTAAAATTTGTTACATGTGCCCAATAACGTCATAGCTGGGGGATATTAATATTTCTTTCAACTTCCTCATTTATGAAAGGCAGAAAGCAGTGCTGGTGAGAATTATGTTTTAACATAATTTAACAGTATTTAACAAAGACAAGGCTGTCGAATACTGGATTTCTGCAGTTCTCTTAAATCTCTTCTCCTTGAAAATCATAGCATCAATTTACTGTAAACATTGCCTGAGTAACCAACACTGAGCCAACTCCTTCCATTTCTCTCATCTGAGAAATCCCTTCTTAAATTGCTCACTAAAATTACAGCATTTAGGGAGAGGAAAATAGCTCACAGTCATCAACATTATCTCTTCAATCTTAAGAATGCCAGTGTCTTATCACTCAGGCAGTTGTTGAGCAATTCATTTCTCTGCCTCTGTGCAAGAGGAAACAAACCAGCTGGGTGCCTATGAGAAACATTCATTATAATGCCAGAGTAATTAAGAGGTTCTCTTAAATGATAACTTTGCTGAGCTTTCAGATGTTCCTAAAGCAGAATGCCTGCTAAGGTTGTGATGTACAGCCTGTGTTATTGGCAGAGTCAGTTAATTACTGTCCTACAAATCATTAAAGTTTAAAAGAGAAGTGGTGCTGGTTGCTACCAGGACTGTGTGTGTCTAGAGGTGCAGCAACCAAGGCAGTGAGCATTGCATGCGTTTGGGAGGTCTAGCAGGTTTGCACTACTCAGAAAAACCCAAACAATAAACCTCTTGCTTTATACCCTGCACTTACCCATCTCTCCTCCTCCAATTCCCTTTCGTGTCCAGGAGCTGTGATGGAGCTTTGATTTTGCTACATGGAGAAGAGGCAAAATTGGAAACTATTGTTTATTAAGCAAGTGGTTCTTTCTCACAGGATAACCGTGTGTGACTGCAGGTAAACCCCAGTGAAGCTTTTAGTTGAGCTTTTCAACTGGGTCCTTAGTTGCTCCCCAAAGAGTACTATGGATGACATTTACCTTTGTCTTTAGACTTAAGGATACATACATGTGCTGGTCCCTGCTTTTTCCAGTTTTATCACTTCTTGCTGCTGAAGGGAAGTCTAAAAAATGTTTTCCTACGCACACGTGCTAATTTTGTGCTAAATTGTAATCCAGATCACAAGACTCTGATTTCTAATTGTCATCTTTTAAAATTAAGAGCTTTCTGAAAGCAGCCTTTCCCATTCCTGACAGTGAAGGTCTGCCTCCTTTGGTACGGGTGTGGTAAATCAGCATGTTCCTCACAGAACTGTCCAGATCTTGGCACATATCGGGAAAGTACCGAGCCTACGAAGTACAGGCAAACAACAGCTAAAGTATTTGTGCTGTGCTCATGGCCACCTTAATATTTCCAATCAGGGGATACTGACAGTTCAAGTACAATGCAGCCAAGTGCACTGTCTAATAAGGTTGTATAATTTTGATATAACAGCCTAGCTCTGTTGTACTATTAAAGCTTTAAAATATTAATGCTCGTTAATGGTGTCACTCAGCCATTTTATATGATTAGTTTTAAGTCTCTCTTGGGTAGGCAAGAAGGGGAATTTTTAATGAAATGTTCCCTGCTCATCTGACCTGCTGTATTACTGCATGAATGCCATTTTTATGAGGCAGGTTTATGACGTTCATTACTCTGCTCCTTGAGCCACTTCATGGCTGCTGTAATTTTTAAAGAAGAGATAAAAATAAGTCAGTTCTTTCTTTGCAGTCAAGAAGCTCTGCATTCTAGCTTTGACCTTTAAGCTGTCATGCATGGATTAATCACATTTCAGCTGGAGATTGTTTTAGATCTAATACTTGCGTGAACTGATTAGCTTACTTGCCTTACTGGCTACTTCTTAAGGAGGTTTGTCAATGATTTAGACAAAAAAGACATATTCCAAATAGTCCTCTGTTTCTAACCTGCCACTGTTGTGTATGTATATGTGTTCACTTAGGTACCTTTGCACATGTCAAATCTACGTGCTACTGCATATATTTTGCATGTTGATGTCTTTAGTACCACAACCACAGGTTGTTAGCACAGAACTTAGTGAGTTCAGCAGCAGTGGAACAAGACACAAAATTCCCAACTCCCCCTGCAGAGCTGTAACTAAAGAAGTTTTTTTTCTTGGGAATGAGAAAGAAACAAAAAAAAAAAGTTACCCCTTAATGTCAGCACTTGCACAGCTGTTTTCAGGGGAAATGGTATCATGTTGTTATCTACTCTAAATGGGATCAGAAGTTTAACTGCAGCCAGCAGCTCCGGACAGAAATTTACCAGAACAATAGCACGGAGCTATGACCTTTGATAAGCAAACATGGTGGGAACACTACAGTGAGGTACCCAGGACTGGCAAAACCAGGGAATTTCATGATTCGCTGATCATTAAAGAAAGTTCTTAAAGCAGGAGGAGAAAAAAACCTGATGCCTCACTGAGAATTGCAGGGTGGGAGAGGGAACTCTGCCCTTGGAAGGTGCAAAGACATATCGAAAGCCTTCAACATGCTAAGTGAGAAATTTTAAAAGCTGAGGAGTCCTTAACGGTTATACCAGAGCAGTGATTTTCCTTTTGGTGTCAGACCCTTCCTGCAAGCACTGGAAAGTACACTTGCTTCCTAAACCAGATGTTTTGAGGACATAGGTGAGAACCGACATTATAAAACGTTCACCTACCCAGTGAGAGCTGTGGCATTACACAGTAGGTTTGTAGCCAGTGTGTAAGGTTTACATGCATTTTCTTGGTAAAAAGATCCTGCACCACAGTGTAACGTAGCTTTTTCTTAGCCAGTTGGGTAAAGAGCGTGGCTTAGATCAGCAGCAGCTGGTGGGAAAAGACAAGAAGGGTGAAGTCACTTGGTGACCCTCCTGCTGCCGCTGTGCAAAGCATCAAAGAACAGGGAGTAGGACCATGGCAAGTGTTCAGATGGAGAAATACAGAAATGAGAGCGACAGAAGAGACTGGAGAGTCACAAAGCTCAGCCTGGGTCTCCTGCACAGAGGAGCAACGCAACACCCTTGCGATGTGCTATAGTGTGAAAGAAATAGAGACCATAGCTTGTCAAACTGCAGATAAAAGGCTCCCTTTTACCGGGGGATTCAAGGAGATAAAATAAATCATGACAGCAGAGTCAAAGTGGTTTGTGCATTCAGCTAGAAGAATCCTGTGATAAAAATAAAGCTGCATAATACATATTATGTAGATGTACTTTGCTGTTTGATACTTGTATATCAGTGAAAGGTGAAGATACTTTATTCCAGCTTCTAAAATTTCTATTTACAAGTGGCTGGATGTGCTTTCTCCAGGATGCCCTTGCATTCACGTGACCTTCTGTGAGCAACTTTCTCTATTCCAGTGCCCCACTGCCTCCCTCACGTTGTAGTGATTTGGCGTGGGGGGTTGAAGAAATGTTACTGCAGTAGAGTATCTGAATTTTCCTTAAATATTGAAGAACCCTAGTTTTCATTTGTGACAGCAATTTGAGTAATGTTATAGTTTATTATTGCAGTACATGGTATTACATATCAAAATATAAGTCTCTAAAATATGATATTTTAGAGTCCTGGTTGAGAAACAAATGTATTCTGCATGCATACATCTGCTTTTACTAAAGTGACAGGTACTAACTGTGCTGCTCTCCTCTTCCATTCACCTTTTTAATATGATTATCTGACTGTTTCAACAGAGCATAATTTGAAGAATGGATTATATACTGTGCATTTTTAATAAGACATGATAAAAGAGCAATTCATTTACTCCTCCTCTAAGATTCATATGAGCTGAGTGAAATTTATACAGGCTCTTCTTTTGCGGAAAAAACCAAAAATCGGTGCTGGGAATTGGTCTCAAGCATCCTGATATCTTTCTTGCCTCTATAGGCAATGAGACAAAGTATGTTACAAATATTATCCCATCCACTAGATTCAAAGGAGGGATAGGAAGATGAATCCTGTTTTATGGGCAAATTGAGTCGTTTCTACACGTGGCCTATTATTGTGAAAGATGGAGCTAAAACACGAATCCTGACATTCCCTCCCCTTGGCCCCTTTCCCCTAAGGAAGATGTTCAGCACAACAGGGATGGCCGGAGGATGAGGTCAGGAATATGATACTTCTCCACTCAGAGCACAGACCATCCTCCCTCTCATCCTCCCTTGATGATAATGTTTAACCACAGCAGCTCTTGCATTTGAAGCCCCAATAGCTTAATCCTGACCTTTTTTTTTTCCTTTTCTTTCCTGAAAATGATGGTGTCATGCTTTCCTCTAAAAGTCAGCAGCTGCAGTTTTATCCTTTTCTTGCTTTACCTGCCACTGAGATCTCAGTAAAAAGCTTTCTCAGGAAAGGTTATGGAAGAGGTGAGGTACCTAGACAATCTTTTATTGGACAAGCTGCTGTAGCTGGAGAAAACAGACCAGCCCTTCTTTAGGTCTGGAGCAGAAGTGGCAGACTTCATGCTGAGTGCAGCTTGGGAACAGGTAAATGGGATGAGCTTATTGTGTTCTTCAAGCACCTCTAGTCATATTAAAAAAAAAAACCAAAACAACATAACAAAAGTGGGGAAGCAGAAGTGAATTCATCTTAATTCATCATGTGGAGTCTCAGCATGTTTTTCTCTTGCTAGGTGGTTATATGTTCTCAGAAGGCATTAGATATTTCAGGCAAACACTAGGCAAGATGTGTGCCACATTGTCCAAAGCTGTCTTAACTGAGCCTCAGTCTGTGAGGGGTCAGCTCGTCAGGAAAACAGAAGAATTACCTTAGCTTGGACAGGGAAGTGGCTTAGTGTTAAGTGACACAGAAAGTATCTGCTTTGCATGCTGAAATACCTGTTTTCCCACAAGCAAGCCCTTCAACCTCACTCCTCCCTGGCTATGATAGCCTCTTCCTCCCCTCGTCAGTGGGGTGGGATCTGTACTGGAGTACTAAACCTGATGCAGGTAGCACTGGATTACAGTGCACTCAAATGGATATAGTTAGATACATAACAATATCAATTTAATGGAATTATGAAATCAATAAACTCAAGTCAGACATACAGACTAGGCACACACCCCGTCCTGCATACACAGTCTTTATCTACGTGTTCACTTCTTTATTTCTGCAGTTGCAGATATTGTAAAGTCTTCACGGCGTGGCCTCAGACAGGGTACTGGCCATCTGTGCCTGGTTACCTCCTATACAAATGCAAATGCTGACAGTATTCTTTTTGGGAGCTTTACAAAGGCAACTTTCTAACAATATTGTGGACAGCACAAGAAAAGAGTGGTAATCCTGCAGCAGCAAAATATGTTTTTAGAAAGACAGGTGCTGTATTGCAGTCCCTCCCTTCTCTGGATCCTGGAGTCACACTCTCAAAAGGACCCTCCTTCCACAAACGAGCTGCCTGTATGTGTACCTTACTCTTATGTATGCTCATAAAATGATTCTAAAGACAGACTTTGTTCTCTGTTACTTCCCACTTTCTAAACAGTGCCTATCAACTCCTTCCAATAAAATAATCCTGGAAGCCACGCTAATTGTGGCAGCCTTCCCGTCGAACTGTAGGTCATGCAGCTGTCTCTGAGACAGCTATAAATTCCAGCATTTATGTACCCTGAGTTTCCAAGTATCTTTAACGTTTATTGAAAAAGGCAATATTAAATTACCGAGTCTGAGTAGATCTCCTCCTCTCCTCCCATCTGGCAAGAGGCTGCCCTGCATTTCCATCTCGTACGTGGTGGGCGAAGCTTGAACGGACTTCTGATGAATTCAGAGTCGGTCTCCTGAGGTTACGTTTTCTTCCATGATATTGAGCATTTATCAACATGTGGGACTTTCATTTACATTTACCCTGTTGTTAGTCTCATAAGTATGCCCCCATATCAGTACTTTACTTTGAAGGACCAGTAGGAAGCATCGTGCTCTCCTGCAGTAGATGAGCTCTTATGCTAAGGCACAAAATACAGAAGTGTTGTCTTTGTGGTGCTGGCACCTATCAGCACACTGCTAATTAACTCGACATTATTTATACCTCACTTCTTGAAGTCTGAAACACAAGCCTTCCATTTTAATTTGAAGCCTAATCTCGAAGCTGAAAGATAAAACCGAAACATCACATTTGCATGTAGATATCTGTTAGGAAACAATTTGGGCAACAATTAAGATACAGTAAGGGGGGGGGGGGGTGTGTGTGGAAATCTTCATGCAGTGTGTCTTTAAGATATTTCTTTTCAAATATACAGTATTTTTCTGGGTGCTCTATACCTGAAACAGCAGACAGATGTGGCAGGCAGCTAGGGCTCCTTTCATCAGTGTTTTACTGAAGTCAGTACCACTGTTGTCTTTCATGGCTTTCCTGCTCTGGCCAAGCATAGTATATTTTGGATTTAAAAGAACTTAAATGTCTATTTGACAGTGTCTAGAAATAAATTAGCCTCTGTGGACCAAATTGCTGGTAAATTGTGTTCATGCTGCCACTAGTTATCATTCACTGAGGGCTCCTGGTAGGCAGGACCTTAGAATCTTAGAATGCCGTGGTTGGAAGGGACCCCTAAAGGCCCTGCATAACAGCAGCTCAATAAAAGGTGCATTTGGACAAACGGTAAAGTTTTTGGGAATACAGGCACTTCAAGTTGCTTAGCATTGTAAGAAGTGAGAATATGTGCTAATCTGCAATGTAAAAAAGGAATGTGTTGTGTTGAGTGAGGCAATGAACTATGCCAACAAGCTGGGAAAGTTAGAGGTGTCTTAATGTATGGAAAAAAGGTTTGCTCGCTCTGGTAACAATGTACGTGACCTCTAAGGAGAAGGAAGAAGGTCAAAACAAGGGGACATAGCTAGTTTGCATTAATGATAAGATTCTTAATAGCCCAGTGAAGAAAATGGTATTGAACATTGTCCTCACAAAGTGATTACCTGCCTGGGATTTCCATCCTGTCAGGGTCAGTTCAGTCTGTCTGCAAATACCAGTTTAACCACCCAGAGAGCGTTTCTGTAAGCTGTGACCACTGTCCACTACATGAGCGTTAACTGGGTGTGTTACAGATGCCCCTCAGCTGGAGTCTGCAAAGGCTGCACTGCTTTCCATCCCTGACAACAGAGCCTTGGTTTTGCTTGTGCTGCAGCAGCCCGTGCTGTTGGTTGCAAAGGTTTCTGCTTTCATTCCCAGGATGCTGGCAGGAAAGGCAGCAGGACATTCACAGGCAAGACTTTGGACTAAACTGGAGGTGGATGTGAGTCCTGCCTGGGCATCTAGCCTGGTGTGTGACTGTAGGGTGCCTTCTTTCTGCCACAGACATGTGCTCCCGATATTTCAGGAGCTGTCTGCTAGAGCCACGTTCATTCCCACAGTGTTAAACTGGTTTGTATTTCAGTTGTATTGTTAAATCATGTAAAGCTTAATAATTAGAGTCCTCGTTGAGCTAGAAGTTTGCTGGTCAGCTGTACGTATTACTAGAGAGTACCAGTCCTAAATGCCTCTTGCTTTGGAATGTGAAATTCCTCGCTTCACGTGCAAGTAAAGAATTCACTGTAGTTGCATATTAGTAACGATCATCACTCCGCATCCTGCGTTCTCTCTAAGCATTGTATCGTTGCTTCGGAATTCTGTTTCACCACTCAGAAAAGTGGATGGGCAGGGGAGTTAGAAACTCCTCCTTACGCTCGTTCCCAAATTACATTTTACAACTAAAGATCAAGAGTTAAGCTTCATCTTCAGCGGGCGTTGCTGTTCTCCTATCGCGTATGCTGAAATGGATCTTTTATTTAAAGGGGTTATAGGCAGGTTAACTGACTCCTGACTTAGTAAAAATGCATATTTCTCTTGGAAGTCCTAGATTCTAAATCTGATTCAATTGTTCTGAATTTGGAGGAAGCTGTGCTCTGTTTTCTCTTTAGAGCTCTCCCATATGCTAATGCTTATTTTCTATCATAAATATGCAGTGACAGCACTCGTGGGTTTTCTCTTTTTTCACACCATACATTATGTTACATGTTTGAGAGCAGAACTCATCATTTACACTCTGAGTGACTGGAAGGATGCTCAGTGCCATGCTCAAGTTGTTTGGGTTGTCCCTGTCAGATACTGGTGGCAAATGCCTGCGTGGGATGGAGGTAAAGGCTGTGCAACTCTTGGAAAATCTACTTTATTTCTAGTCTGTTTTCTGACTAGATTTTAAACATACTTCAGTGATTACATGTTCATTAAAAAAGCAGGGGGGGGCCAACAAAAAACAACAAACCAAAACCAACCAAACAAAATACCCCAACAAAACAATAAACCCAGCAGCATGAAGTGAGAGGTGGGTCTAGAAAGTCACACCAGGAGGCAGGGAGAAGGAGAACTGGGAATGGCCCATCTGAGCAGTTTGCTATAGCTTCCCTTTTATTTCCAGTACCCCAAGCTATAGGTCTTCCTTCCAAAGCACTTGTTTAATTACAGCTTCAGGAACATAAAGCCTGTTATTATTTTAATGGAAGGAGCTGAGACTGAAATAAAACTGAGCTGGGCCCATGTCTTTTCCTGGCAACTTGTAATTTCATGGATGGAAAAAACACCTGTTCAGTGGGGAATCCTTATCATTATGTTTTAGATTTCCCCATTAATTTATTTTACAGTCTTTAAGCACATATACAGATGGAAAGCAATCACGTTTAAGGCCTCTCATCGCTGTCTCCATAGGAATTATGGTGGGAATGTCACTTCTTCATTAATTTAGCACAGGCAGGCTCAGGATTTACCTGTGCAGCGAGTGCTCGCTCGGTGACAGGGGACATGGGAGCATGCTCTTGACAGTGCTGGGCAAAAATCATCTCCATCCCTGGGAGGAGGTCACCTGCAGCTCAGGGACCAATAGTGCCCTGGGACCTCTGCACCCTTGTCAAGATTAAAATCTTGATCTTCAGCTAGAACCACCTACCCAGAAGTTGTAAATCCCGAGCTTTTCGCTGAAATAGTTCAACAAAATTAAATTCAAAAAGAGACCTTTGTGTCCTTGTAGGCTGAATTAAGCAGCGTTTGGTTTTCTAGGTGGCTGCTTTTAGATTCAAAGCCCAGGGCAGGGTTTGAGGACATGATGTTCCCCGTTGCTGGCAGTAGCAGACAGGCCGTGTCAGCCGCAGCTCGAAGGTGAGCTGTGCCCCTGCGGCTGCACCAAGTGTCAGACTTGGAGCGTAAAGAGGAGAATTTCCTGGAGCTGCAGCCATTAGGCTGGGTTTGAATGAAAGCAGCAAATCTATGAAGTGCTGAAAATGGTGGTTTGGTTCTTCGGTCTCTTTTCTATAGAGGAATATATGATTATATTTTTTTGTGCTGTAGAAGTAAAATACATTTTACAATGGATTTAAAATGGATTCTAAATGCATCTAAACTAGAACACTGAACTGGAGTGACCCTTTGTGGGAGCAAAGGCAGCATCTGGAGATGAAGGCTGAGCCCGGTTTGGCTTGGAGCGATTAGCTGTGTTACAAATCACAAAATGAGATAAGGTGATCGTGGAGTCTCCCCAGCTCAGGGAGCTGCTAATGGGATACAGACATTTCCACTTTCACTGGCCAGCTCACATCAGTATCAGCTGGAAATTGGAGCTACGCGATGGCTGTTGAACTCTCAAAATGCAGTGCAGTGGTGATAGCCCGCTGCGTCCCAGCAGCTGGCTGCTGCTTGCTGTCCAACAACCCTGGCAGTGGGGCTGGCCCAGCCCCAGAGCAGCTGGGCTCTGCTCTCATCTGAGGCATGAGTCTTTTCTGTGGCCAGCGTGGGGGGAGCACTGGCAAGAAGCAGCTGTGGTAGTCCCGAGCTGGCTGGCATGGACGTGACCACGTGGCAGCCAGGGAACAAGAGCCTCCCGTGGGCTGGAGTGAATTTTATGTTACTGCTCCAAGTTTTGTCACTAGCAACCACATGGACAATAGGTTGTGGTGCGGGCACACTGGTGGGTACCCCTCCTCGAGCAGGGCTTGGTGAGGCAGAGGTTGGTGCTCGCCATAGAATAAACACGTGATGCTATTTGAGCAATTCGCTGTTAATAAATATGCATAAAATTGAAACAAAAGAGTATCCATGCTACCTGATGATCGTTTGACTCCGCAGAAAATCCCTAACAAGGAGGAAAGTAATCTGTTGTGGGGGGAGAGCAGGGAGGCTTCTCTTATTTCACCCTCCCCTCCCTCATTCTTCTTTTAATAAAGAAAATCACTTTTCTTTGTCACCATTTTAATGATTCCCAGGGCGCTTCACAGCACAGACATAAATCTGGAAATCAGCTTTCAAAAAGAATGAGAGATTTCTCTTCTCTAAATCACAAAAGTATGCCGAGCTCTTTGTAAATCCCCACAACAATGTAATTGCGGTTCTCCCATGATTATGTGGAATGTTTTTGGTGGCTTGTTTACAAGCTAAATAAATAGCTGCACAAAACATCTGGAACCACAGTATGTCTTAAAAGGCTGCTTTTAGCGGAGCTTAGAATCTCAGTTATTACTGGTCTTGAGTCTTTTTGATCTGATTGGGATATATTAATAGACTGTATGGAAATATTTGCTTGAAATATGATTAATGGTCTTAATTATTCATAGTAAGAGTTAGAATGATTAGCGCTTTATGGAAAAACAGTGTTGATTTTTCTGTATGTTAAAAAAACCCCACACACAGAACCAAGGCATAACTTCCTTGTGCCCGGGTGGTTGCACTGTCCAGTTGATATCAACTACCTACGGGTACAGGGGCTTGGGGCAGAACCAGCAGTGTGAGACGCACAGGAACATTTGTCAGGATCTTAGGAGGTGCCTGCAGCCAGTAGACTCTTGGCATCCCAGTGGTTTTGGCTGATAGGCTTTGTGCCCTTGAGCACTGGGGTTTTTTAACCCCACAAATACTTTTATAAAGAAGAGAAGCTAAAACTTTGACGCTAACCCATTGAATCTTAGCAGATCGGGTTTTGTAATGGTAAATAACAACAGTTGGCTATGGCAGGCAGCTTAGTGTCTCCTGAAGTCTTGGGTGAAGCATCGTGACTAACCCTCAGCTGCATCCGTCAGCTCAGTCACTGAATGTTTCTCAGCTCCAGAATCTTCTCATTTCAAGCTTTGTACACAAAAACGTGTTCATGCGTTTGAACCCGGTGTCTCACATCCCCTTACGTTTCCGAAAGCCTAGCAGAGCAATCCCATTTCAGCAAACTTCTTAAGCTAGGAGGAAAAGCAGGTAACTGCATAAGCATTTGCCTTTGTTCCAGGAGGAACGTGCTGGTTTTTCCTCGTTCTGTGATTCGTTCGATCACCTTTGTGCGGTGTGATGTGTTACACGCTGTTGGGTGGCCGTTTGGTATCGGTAGGAGACAGGGTCAAATTCTCATCTGAGTTCTGCAGCATCCAGTGTACACTTCAGTTCTAATGCTCATGCAAGGACTTAGTAAATCAATATGAAATGTATGATAGTTACTGTACTGGTAAATCATGTTGCCTGGGTCATTGCCCACATTAGCCTAACACAGCAGCTCTTGTGATTTGTATGGGGTTGTCAGTGCAGCGCTGTGGCTGGTACAGGCCTGTGTGTTGGTTTTGGACCAAAAAAGAAATCAGGAACAGGCTCTCCCAGAGGAAAAACTTCTCCCCTGTGTTTTGGGAATGGTTGTGTTCATCTGAAATGACTGTTCAAACCTAGAGGCAAACTAGAGTGCAAAACTGCACAAGGACACTGTGAAAAACTTCCCAAAGGAAAGGGCAGAGAGGTGCTGGGGTAGATCATGGCTCTTCCAGCAAAGAGCGGCTGATAGTTGATCCTGCTAAGAGGAAGGTGGGACTTGATGGTCCCATCCAGAGCTGTGATCCTGTGAGCTCTGCAGGCTGATGAAGTTCTTCCCAAAAATATCACCTTAACCTGGGTAGCAGGGCCTGAAGGTTGCCACTTCTCACTGAGCATTTGCCTCCTTTTACTAACTTCCTGGGGCATCAGGAAACATTTGGGATTCTCATCAAAGATTGGACAGTTGCCTTTTTTTTTTTTTTTTTTTTTTAAATAGGGTTTTGTCATTGCAGCTGTTTGGGGGTTTCTTTTTTGCCTATGACACAAGGGGATGGTGGCCTCTGAGAGCAAGTGCAGCAACAGCCAGGAACCATTGAGATGACAGAGCAGTCTTCAGAAGGCTGTGTGAAACTGTGGGCCATTTGCTGGCATTACCAAAGGTTGAGAGAGGGGGGAAAAAATTGGCAGATTCCTGTCCTTGGCACATGCAGTGAAAAAGGCTTGACCCAGAAATGTTGTTTTTCCCCACCAGGTATTTGGGAACTTTTGTAACCTGCTTACGGCCCCGTGAGGGAAAAAAAAAAATCAACTGAATAAAACCAAAACAAGCAAGATTAATATGTGATTAAAACAGGCTTTTCTAGGCTTAGCACCAGTTCTTGTGCTCGTTATTGAATACAATGGAAATCGCACTGTAAATTTTACATGCAACATTGAGAAAATAATACTAACTGTTTGGTGGTCTTTTACACTGCAATTAACAGGCAAAGATTGCTTTGGGAAAGGTTTTTCCCTTTTAAATACAACATTTCAGGATGGAATAAGACTTTGTTTACCAGTCTGGTATTGAAATAATGACTTTTAAAGAGTGACTTAAGCAATCATGATCGCCTCCTGCAATGAAGGGGCAGAGAATGAAACTCCCGTTTCTAGGAGAGGAAAGTGTCTTTCCTTGTGTCACTTGGAGGATCCGTTGTGCTCAGCCACACTAATTGAGTACAACTGATTTCAAAAGTTTTGCTTTTCAAACTGGAGAAGAGCTGCACCAGTTGTAAGTTTTACGAGGAAAAATCTGTTATAGAATAGGCCTAAAAGGGAAAAGAAAACACGTCTGTCTGGACTGGCCAACTGGCACAGGCCTTCATAGTAGTAAAATGGGGTAATTTTCAGCCACATGGGCCAGGGAAGATCCAAGCTGGGCTTTTTTCCTTCTTTCTTTCAGAAGACTTTGGAGACTTCTAAAATAAGCCATGGTTCAGTCCCAAAAAAATAGCCACTCGAAAATGATTTCCATCCGTGGCCGGGGGTATGTCATGCTCAGGTTTACTGGAGCTCTGCGGAAAGTGTGCACTTGTCAAAAAAAAACCCCAACAACAAAAAAAAAGAGGGAGGGGGATCTACCTCGTCTCCTCTTTCTTCAAACCACTCCTCCTTTCATGCGCCTTCCCAAATCTGTCATAAAAGGTATCCCAAGGTGGTTGTTAGTGAGCTCCCCTCATGAGAGATGATTAAAGCCAGATGAGACGGAGCCCCAAAACACAGTCCCTTTGTTAGAGAAAACAAAGGCCTTGGTAATTGGATTCACATTGAGTGAGGCACTTAAAACAGCAAAGTAACAAGAAAAATCTGCCGGGTTATGTCATAACTGCCAGGGTGGGTGTTTTGTTATTTTAAAAGAGCATGACCGTCTCATTTTTTTACTAGCTTAGTCTGGTATATTGAAGTGGAAGATTAAAAAAAAAAAAAAAAAAACCCCCAATTGCAACATATTTTATACAAGCGACAGGGAGAGTTTGGGCCGCAGCAAGCGCTGGGTTCCGAAGCAGGTCAGCGCACCGGTGCACTGGCTGTAAAGCCAGGAGCTGGTCTCATCTGGCTGCCAATGTCTCCGTGTAGGATATACCCTCCGTGAGCCTTCCGCGGGGGCAGAGAGTCAATCCCAGCGTATCAGTCATCCTTAAACCTCATTTGTTTGGCTCACGTATAAACTATTCAGCTTCCAGTTGGCCTATAGAGTCATTTTCCATAGCTCAGGAGCAGGCATGTACAGATGGGAACTAGTTGTCACTATCTTCTGCTGTGTTTGGGGAAAAAGAACCTAATAAATACCAAATTGAAGGGAGACCTGAGCTGTCTTACGGATTTACCGCAGAAGTGTGTGTCTTCCAGACCTTTTATCATCGATTTTGCTCTGAGCACTGACGGTACAAGGAACAGCTGAATGTGCCAGGTTATCGGGTCTCCAAAATAACAGGTTGGTGTTACTTATGGAGGTGCTAGTGAGATCTTGCAGGAAGGATGTGAAGTGGCTTTCAAGAATTGCTTTTCACTGTGTCATGGCAAACAATTTTAGATTTAATATGCAAATGTCTGCCAAAGAAAAGTATCTGGTTTGGCAAAGACTGATTTATTCCATCACAGGCTCCAGAGTAAAAATAAAAACAACTACAGAAAAAAAATCTGCTCTGAATATCCCAATGCCTATAAAAGATTAGTCTTAAGAAGAGTTAGCAGAGTGTTGAAAAATGTCGTGTCTTGTTTTCCATTGAAACTTGGCTGGCAGTCTTGGACGGAAAACACAGAATCACATAGTCTAACACCCACAAAGCTCAGCTCTTTTCAGCTCAGATTAAAACACTTGTAGTCATCTGCTTTCTTGTAGCAAAGGTGTGATACACACAGCTCCTGGGAAGAATGAACATTTGATCACCAGGTTAGTCATTAGGTCAGGGGTAAGAGCTGCTCCTTACTTTGGAGATGGAGGAGAGCTTTTTTAGCAAAATTCATCAGAGCCCTCTGGGGATTAAGGCACCCAGTTTCCATTAATTTGAATGAAGCGTCTAGATCCCACTGGTAGCTTTGTAAAAACACAGCTTTCCTGCCTCACAGTTAATGTACCTGTAGTTCAGAGGTTTTGATCTGGATCCCAACAACCCTAGGAGGAGTTGTAGCTCCTGAGCCAGGGAGGAGAGGTTCAGTGTGAGGCCACAACAGGTTTTGCAAATCACCAAGTTGATGGATAGCTGAATTTGGGGGTTTTTTTACCCCTTTTTTTTTTCTTTCTTACTCTCCCTTGAGGTAGCTGAGAGAGTTGAAGCTTTTGTGTTTCACAGGGTGTCTTTCTCTCCTCAGCAGCATGGTCACTTGTCTGAGCTCTTGGTGCCTCTCCATCATCTCTGTTCAGACCCGAGTTCTTCTGGAGGTCTATCAACAACAGCTTTTCTCTGCGCTGGGCTCTCTTGGTTCTCATTCAGCCTCTGGGTTTAAGCTTCCAGGAGAAGAAAGAGAAGATAACTTTCTAAGACTAAAGAGTTCCCACTTCATTCTTCACTTAGATGGACAAGGACCAAAGAGACTTAATTCTTTTCTCCTTGCCTTTGCTGACTCTCAGAGTGGAGGGAGAAAGCTACCAAAGCTGCTGTTCAGCCGAGTTGTTCCAGGATTTAGAGCCTAAAGCCATGTCTCATTTCTGTAAGGCCCTCATGCTCTGTTGATAATCTCTGAACTGTTTCTTCAGGGCTGAACAAACCTTAGTTACTGAGTGTGAACTGAAAAAAGTAGTACAAGGCTAGTGCTGATTTTGTTGGAACTGGGAATGGAGGCTGGTGCATCCCCCCAGAGTACAGACCTATTTCCCTCCCACACGTGTTGTTACATCCCTGCTCTTGGTCCAGCACAAGCACAATTTCCCAGCACCCTTCTGGAGGGAACAATTGTGAATACAACCCTTAAGCCCTAACTGAGCCCTTGTGTCTTAGGTCTTAGTAGGTGTAGTATGATACAAATTAAGTCTAACCTGTAAATCAGTGTCACGGTTGCTCAGGAGTGGCTGGGATAGCAGTTAAACCCCACTTCTACAATGGCTGCAAATGATGGAGTTGCAGAAGCTCGTGCATTTGGGGAGCAGCTGGGGAGAGCAGGGAGATTGATGGACTCTCATCTGAGAGAGACAGATGCTCTTCAGCAGAACCAAGTGCCAGAGCCTTTGGACAGGCTTTCCAGCCTCATCCCCTGTGATTCAGGTGTATCAGGCAACCCCTCGCTATGTTGAAAGCAAAGGAGGCGTAACACATTTCTATACTGGCCCCAATTAGGAATACCAAGAGCAGAATAATAACCAGTTCAGCATCTCGAATTGTCCTGGGGAGGAGGGAGCCACAGCGCTTCTCATTGCTGCAAACCCATTCCACATTTGTCTCCAGGCAGGCTTATTGCTCACAGAAACCTGAACTGCCTCTAATGCACCAGATGTGCAAAAAGAGCAGCCGTTCCTCTTGCTATCATAGGCAGCCACACTTACAACAACAGCGACTTGTGCTTTGATTGCTTGTCTAAAACTAAAATTCAATTATGCAGTGCAGGCAGGCTTTGCTGTGACACAGAGGGTTAGAAATTAATGTTAACACTGTTTCTGGTTAAGACTTTTTGTGTTGATAAATAATTCATAAGGCAGTTAGCTCTTTGAGTCTGACAACACAAGAATATATTAATACAGTAGACTCAGCTAAAGGTCAGCCCTGAACAGTGAAGCATCTGAGCCATCTTTTATTCATTTTCTGACACAGACTCATTAATTATTACCGCATTTGAAGGTCTGCACGGGAAAAGTGCTAATGAGAAAAAGGATATTGGGTTTGATATCTGACGCTCACTCTTTGAAATGACTTTAGATTAAAAAAAAAGAGAGCAGAGAGAACAATACAAAACAGGCCAGGTAAGACCTTTTCTTTAATAAAATCTAAAATTAAAAAAATGAAAGAGTAAAGATAGAGTTGGCAGACATTATTCAATCAAAACCAGACGCTGCTGGGTTGCAAGTCTGAGTGCCTGATGGGTGATGAAGTTTCTAGGAATGCACTCGTATAGACATGATTAAAAGGTGTCCTTTTTTGGGTGAGATGTAGTTGCTTTGAATCTTGTTTGTTGCCTTCAGGTTTGTTTTCCACATTTTTCATCTTGGCTGACCATTTACCTTCCTGTGTTGTTTACTGTCTCCAGCTGAGGATTGCTCTGTCTTTGTGCAGTTGTTGCCTGATGCTTTTCCGTACTTTTTCTGTTCCATGTTGGTTTTAAATACCTTACAAAACCTACCTTGATACACTCATCTATGCAGCCATCTACTCCAAAAGGAGATTGTTACTTTTTGCCTTTAGCCTGTTTTTTTAAGGAAAAATGGGATTTATGCAATCCTGTGTCCTTGTGTGAATATCTCTGCTTCCCTTGGTCTAATAATTCTTTTGAGGCCATCAGCAAGTTGTTCCATCAAATCTGATCATACAATAAACATCTCAAAACTAGTAAATTCTTGCAGTGTTTGTGGAGAGAAAAGACAAGAACTCATCTTCAATATTCCCACTAGGGAAAATGTTGAAGCTTAAGCTTATGCCTTTATTAGATATCAGAGAATATATTTGCACAAGAAACTGTAAGAACAGGCCAAAGGAATGGGGCTTCATTAGCAGTTCTGCTTGGGGAAGTGTCTTTAAGGTACGGGTTGGGAGCAGAACTCTCTTTATCCCTAAGACAAATGAGATAGCCTCATGCTTTTGAATTCATTAACACAGGTGTGTCTTTGTTAACGAATGTGCAGGAACCGGATCTTCAGTGACTTGCTATAAATCAGAACAGTTCATGGAAGTCAGGGGGACTGTGATGATGCCAGCTTGAAGGTTTGATGTGTGTATGCAACTTGAAAAAATACCTACTTCCAGCCCCTGGATTTCCAAATAATGGCTTATCTTTAACATCAGGTTAAAGTCAGGCCACCAGTACACCCAATAATTTTTACTGCTTACTGCCCGTTTCCATGGATTTACCCGAGAGGTGCAGCAAGCTTGCAGAACTGCACTGCTTATGTTATTTGGCCTATGAAACATTTCTTATGTACATAGTGCAGCCTGTGTTTTGAAGTGATACTGTGCCTGTGGAAGAGGTGATCTGAGGTTTTATGTGTGCTGCTGGAGAAATGGAAACCTGTCGTGTATGGGCAGAAATAAATGACCTGTTTATTTTGAGTTTCAATTAGTCTTGCACAGAAAAGATACATTTTCTTTAACTAAGATGAAATGGATGCTTTAAAAATAAAGATTTTCTCTATGCAATCAAAATTGCATTAGAAGATACACCCATTATTGATGTGAAAATTGAACCATGCTGAAATACTGTTATAATGCTGTGCGTTTGATGTGATCATTGAAGAGAAGAGAGCACAGGAGTCGCATCCAAAACTCTGCCCTTAGCTTTCATATCACTGTGTCTTGGTATTGCTCAGTCTGCAGGAGGAGAGAGCCCCCTCTAATCTTGGCCCATGACTGAGGGATGTCATCCTTCATCACAGGGATTCCCAGCTGCCCACAGGAGTTCACAGAAACATGTTGTCTCTTCACACAGTGAAACATCCTCACCTTCAAAACCCAACTGCAAACCTAGAACTTCCAGAACCGTGTCTCCTGCTGCAGAGAGTGTCTTAGGCTCCTGCAAATAAGTATATATATTTGTTGAAAATGGCTGCTCTGTGATTTTTTCCTAAACTAAGGCAAAATTTGCAAGTTCTAAGGCAAATGTTACTCACCTGATTCTTCAAGAAGGCTTTGAAATACAGAGCCCCACTTCTCTTCTACCCATGGGTAATAGCTGCTGGTAAAATGTGAGTGACCTTCCCTTTGTCAGACCTCGGCTGAGCAAACTGCCAAACTCTATTCACTAAACCGGTGAATGATGTTTCAAGGCTGTGAAAATATTAGCATGTAATGTAACATCTCTGGAAATGTAATGTTTGCTACAGCTGTGTATAAATTTGTTTAATGGGTCTCTAACTCACCATCAGACTCATAAAGGCAGCCACTGTACAGGCTATTAGGCTGCAGTAACTTAATTGCTCGTTAATTGGGTAATTAGTGCTTTGTTTTGCTTTAAAGCCTAAACACTCATAAAAAGTGAATTAGCTGAGTAAACAAGAATGGAATTTTCATGATATGCTGTCCCGGTTATTGCACATAATTAATCAACCTTTTATTATCATTCCTTTTTCTTTTTTTCCTCTCCTGGTGACTACCTCAGGTAGGTTGGGTAAACATCCCAGTTCAAACCCCAAGGAAAGCACCCTGAGTCCATCTCATTAGGCTGAGGCTGGTACCTACATTCCACCAGAAAGGGTGGTTTGTGCACGGCCCCAGCCCGCTGAGCTGGCGTGCTGACCCCTGCACCGCTCTCACCTCTGTCCCCCGAGACGCAGAGAGGTTCAAGGGGCTGGGACCTGGTGGAGCCAGGGGGCTCTTAGGTGAGAACTTTACAAGAAAGGACTAATTTACCTTTTCCCACTTCCCGGTGTGGGTGGTGTTCACTTCCAGAGCTCAGACTAATGTACCAGAAATGTAAATGAAAACCTAGCAGCCTGGAAAACTGGTTTATTTAACCAAGATGTGCATTAACATGAAACTATTGCTGTACTACTTTAGGTATTTGGGCAAGAGATGGGCCTGCAAATGAATGCACTTAGCAGCAAATGTTCCTCTCAGCTTTAACACAGGTAGTTAAACTAAATAGTGGAAGAGGAAAAAGTTAATGGAAAGCCTGTTTGCACCAAACTATTGGAAGCTTAATTTGTACTCTCCCAAACAGGATCACAGCCCCCTCATCCCTGCCAGGGGCACACGGAGTCCTGAATGCCGGAAGGATTATAATTGCTTGCACTGCTTAAACAGTGAGCGTCCTTAATTGGGATTACGGCCTTTGCTCTAATGAGCGGTTGCGGTAGAGCTGTAGATGCTCCATGGTGCTCCTTCTTACGTTGCTGGGCCTGACTGGTTAATGATGTCTTAATTGGCTTTGAGAACTCCTCAAGAAGAGAAGCAGGAGAGAAAGGAATTGGTGCATGTTTTGTCTTTTGGGTTTTATTAATATTTATTCTTGCTTTAGAAACAATTTTAAAAGGAGGACAACTGATGTGGAATGTTGCTCCTGGAGTGTAATATCACATGTAGAATTTTACTCAGGAAGGACATTGTGGCTCCAATCTAAAGCACTGGAAGCTAATGCTGGATTTCCACACTGAAGGGAGCTTAAGTATTTACTGGTAGAAGCTAATGTCGTAGTTGCCTGAACATGCATTGAGTAAGGCTGAAGGGTTTAGCTCACAAAAAGAGCACAAAACTCAATTAAAGGGAATGCCAATAACTTTTATATTTGGCACTTGTGGTCATATGTTGGTACTAAATATAAGCAGAACTTTACTGTAAAAATTAGACCTATTTTATTGCAGAGCAATTGAGGTTTTACGAAGAATGGCACCAATCCATGAAGACTTTTTCCTAGTGAGCTGATAAAGGAAACGGCTGCAAAGTCTGACGCGTAGAAAGTTTCAGTTAGAAATCTTTGACCTGGTTGAATGTAAGAAGTTAACTGCTTCTTTCATGCAGCACAGTTTCCAGAGGCAGCACTGTCTACAGATCTGTGTGATCAACAAGTTAAGTGGTCTGTGAAGAAGAGCACTCCAGTGTTGTAGGTCTGCTGTGGATGGCCTCCTGGAGCAGAGTTTCTCAGAGATCTCGTTAGTTCTGTGCTTTCGTTTAAAACCCATCTGCCAGTGGCGTGCAGCAGTTTGCCACGTAGCGGCTGCTGTGTCGTAAGCACGGGAGCGGCGAGCTGGTGGTGTGACGGTGGGGTTTTGGCTTTCAGAAGGCTGGCTGAACGTGCCGCAGTCGTGTCGTTGAGCATGAGTACAGCTGAAGCAAAAGGAAGGACTGGCCAGATTTCAGAAGTGGCACCTGGAGTTACGATAGGCGGATGAACCCTGTGTTGATTGTCTCTTACAGATCTGGCATTTCTTGAAGTCACTATTAAGAAATAAATACTTCTTTTTTTGTTGACTGCAGTAGCTCCACTAGACCAAGACTTAGTGATTTAGCTTCTTAAGACATTTGGCCATTTAAAAACATATTGACCTATAAAAACTCAGGAAAGAGACTGGCTGCTGTTATGAAAGAATTAGAGGAAAATAGAATGAGTGATCTTAATGAAAAAAACTGAGGCTACTTGAAATACATTGTCTCTCTGCTGCACTTTTATTATATATGCTGCAAAATTCCCTGCAAAAACTCTGATTTAAAAAAAAAAACTGTGTGAAAGGTGTGTGGTTTGGTTTTTTTTTCCCAGGTAATCCTATACCCTTACCAGTTTTTTAAGTAGCATTCCAGATAAGCTTTGGAGAATTGCAGAAAATGCATTTGTACTATTCACATGCTTTGAGGGTTATTTCCCTCTTGCAGAGATTTTTCCAGTTTGCAATGAAATATTGGCTCGTCCCAAACTGTACTGGCATTTTTTAAATTGGCTGAAGGTACAAATGCCTGGGATTAACAAGTTTCAGCCTTTTTTTATGAACGTATATTAAGCTATGTGTAAAATATCTGTTTCTACCAAATAACAGTTCCTCATCTCTTGCCACGCGGGCTGCAGCGCCTGCCCCCGGGGGCTGCGATGAGCAGACGGCAGGGTTCCCGGGAAGCGCTGCTCGCCTCCCGAGATGAAACGCATACATCCACGTTCATCCCAAACGCAGCGCGCATTTGTAAAGCAGGCTGCTGCAGAAGTGAGACAAACTTGATTTATTGTTTCACAGTTGTGTAAGTTCTGCTTGTGTTTCGGAAACTGCATTGACTTGGTAGCTATTGAGGAGAAGGGGAAGGGAGGAGACAGCTTGGCGTAAGCAGCAGTGCTCGGTGAGTTGTGCACTTTCTGTCTCTCCTGATGTGATAGTCTATTAGGAGCAGCCGACATCCAAATCGGAACCTCTCCAGTGAAGGCAGCAAAGCTGAAGCTTCTTGTGTTTTTCCTTTTGCATTGTGCACACAAATACACACACTCACACGCATGTTTAACCCGGTGAAAGGAAGGTTTCAGGCTTAAGCTGTAATCCACTCGCCAAATGAAAAGTCTTCTGCTCAGGAGTTTTGTTGCTGGTCTGTTTCCTGTGTTTTTCAGGATTGTATTTTCCCTATCTCATTGTGAATCACCTTTCTTGAAAGCACAGTTTATAGTGCAAAAGCTTTTTAGCTGTATGTCGCGTGTTCCTTAACCAAAAATTGGGCTTGAGGAAAGCAAGTGAGCATTGATAGACCTGTGGTTGGTTTTGTTACCTGGAAGCTGACAATAACCTTTTGTCAACTCGCTGCTCTATCGGAGCTCAGCGAAATTCCCGGCAGGGTTGTTGTTAGACATGGCCACCACGGACGACACCAGAGAGATCACAACAGGACGCAGCATTAGCCTTGAGTTCTTGTCAGTGACTCACCCAGATGTCATGCAAATGATGGGCTTTTTCAAGCATCCTTCCCTCAATCCTTTGGACCAAACTGAGGAAGCCAAAAAAGACAAGTGTGCAGACATTTCCTTTCCTTGTGGTGTTGATAGAGTGGTTCAGCTTGAAGTTATCATCTTTTATTATTGCCGGTGTAATAATAGGGGTGGCAGTCTTGGCATGGTGGGGATGCAGCCCTCTGCAGAGCGTCCCACCCTTGGAAGGCTGTGCCATTGTTTGCCAGTTGCCTCCATCTCTCTATTTCAGGGAGTTCTCAGAAGGACTGTAAGGGATGATAAAGGCTGACAGAGAAGATCAAGCTGATAAATAGTCAGAAATTTTTCACATACAAAACCCAGCAAATCTGAAAAGCGAGCCACGGCAACAGAGAGATTTATGTATTATGCATTGAAAAATAGTAGCGTGGCATGCTTTGTAAATGCTGGATCCTCAGCTCTCCTGAGCTGGGGCTTACAGTCTATTAAATTACTCCGGGCCGCAATCTGTTACAATAAATCGTTTGCATAGCACCTTTGGAGCACACTGCCAAGCAGAAAGAAAGAGATGGCTTTTCTTCTGAAAAGCTTGCGGCCTGAGCACTGAAGAGTCACAGATGGGGCGGTGGGTCAGGAGGCAGGAGGTGGAAAAAAATTTAGGAAGGGGGCAGCAAAGGAAGATTTCATGGGAAGGTTGTTCCTTATAGTGTCTGTGGTTAGGGGACACGGTTTAAGGCTGTTGGGGTAACTGAAAGATGAGAAGGAGGGAAGAAGATGCTGGAAAAAGAAAAAAAAAAGCAAAAGAACAGGAGTGGTTTTCTTTCTTTTAGACTACATGGGATCACATAAATGCATTGCTACTCTGAATAATGCCCTCGTTTGGCTCAGTCGGGTGATGGATTTGAAACTTCAAAACATAAATGAAGCTAAGGGCCTAGATAGCCTAATACTGTTATAAATTTTGAAGACCTGGTTTCAAGTATGATTCAGGGGCCTTAGCGAAATGCGTTTGGGGATCTCGGCTCCATCCCCGTTGGGTAATTGAGCACATCACAGAAACATCACATCTTGGCATGGTGCTGGTGCTCTGCCAAATGGAGGCTCCAAGGCTGCAATAGCAAGGGCAGCTGCAAGTTGTGATTTAGGGATGTTGGCTGGGAGATGTGGAGGCAAAAGTTTCTGCCTAGAAAGCATTAAAAAAAAAAAAAAAAAAAGAGAGAAAAAGAAAAAAGTCTCCAAGTTAATTCTCTCTTACGGGAAAAAAACCATGTTGGAAAAGAGGCGAGTACTTTGTGAAATTGCCAGTGCCCCGTTTTCCTGAGTTATACAACTTCTGGCAAATATATCAGCTGTATTCCCCTCCTCTTTCAGATTACGTGTAATGTGCTTGAAATACTGCTTTAACGTTCTTTAAATCACAACAGTAGAAAGGAAGAAAAAAGCCTGAATACAATCTACTCGCTCAAAGATGAAATGCTGGCCTAATGCACAGCAAAAGTAGCTGCACCCGTTAATGTTCCTCTTCTGAAACTCGTGGGCATTGTCTGATTGTGTCCAGCACTTGGGATTGCTGACATCTTTCTCTGTCATCCAGAAATATAGAAAAACTTAGGCTGCAAACATCCTCAACTCTGTTTGAGTAGCTCTAATTTACATGACTTAGGTAGGCGTAAAAGATGAGAAATGACCTTTTCAACATGACTTCAGATATTAAAACGATCTTACAATCTTATTATCATGAGAACATTTCGCAGAGTATTAAGCTCAATAAATTACCTTTTCCCCAAGCTGCTAACCCTCGATCCCTCAGGGGCAGCTGCAGCAACGATGTTGGTTCACGGCCTTCTTATTTTAGCTGAATTGCTTAATTGGTATGTGTTCTACATCCCCGATTGAGTATTTGGAGCACAAATGAAGGTTAGAACCTTTGCGCTAGTTATCGACTGGAAGAAAATTGATTCACGCTCAGGAGTGCAGTTGGGAGACGATTCACAATCCTCCCTGGGAAGGAAAGATCCTGCTCTTTTCTTTTTCCCCAGATTTCTTGCAAAGGTCACTCCAGCTGAACATTGTCATATTTTTGGTTTGGTGGTTGCTTTTTATTTTGACACAGCAAATGACTGTTGGAGAGCCTGAGCTTTAGTTTCCCACTGTATTTGTAGCTGAACTGGAAATGGTGGTACTGCAGATGCTGCCCTCCCCTCTCTTTGCACCCCCCTGGTCTTTGCACCTGCAGTTGGCATTCTCTAGGAGACCCAGCTGTGTGGGGCATCCTATGGAAAAGCAAGTTATCATTCCCTGTGTCCTTCACTTTTATTGGGTCAGAGAGAGGGGAGCTATCAAAGAACGTCACTGTTTCAGCTCCCAGCCTCGGGATGTATCCCATGCAACGACTCTCCACGGACGTGTTTCCATTGTGCTGAACATCTTTAGTTCAGTGAGTGAAAAGAAATCCTTACTAAGTAAAGGTTATTCAAGAGGAAGTTCAGGAATGCCAGAAAGTGACAGCAAAATGTACCGAATTGCCATGCTGAACAAATTTAAACTAACTGCACGTGCCTTGCAATGCCTAATGATTGCTTTTTGCTTTGCAATATGATCAAGCCCTTCTGTGAATCAGCTGCTAGAGACACCTTTGTTTTCCTGTGATCTTTGCAGCGAGAACCTGAGCTTTCTTGTGGCCTGTATTAATAGAAACATCAAAATGGCAGAGATTCTGCTTTCCTTTTAATGTTCATTAAAGGGCAAACATGTGACTTAGCCAGCCTCAGCAAGATTCCCTCTGGGTCCGTGAGCATGCCAAAAAGAGAGACAAGGCAGCCAAAGCAAGAGGCATTCCTGGACTTACAGAGCATGTTACACATAATCCAGAAGGGAAACAGAAAGAAAAAGCTTAAAAGTCAGACAGACACGGAGCGGGCAGCAGGATGTCAGCTCGGCATGTTGACATGCCACAATCTGTTAGCTCAGTCTCATTAATCTGGAGTCCAGTGAGAAAGGAGATAGACGGGATTGGAGGAGGAAATTTGGCAGCATCAAATAAACCCAGTTACAGTCACCGAGATACCATGAGATGCTTGTAATGTTGTAATGATGGGGAATGTTGTAAAATACAAACAGAGCTCAACCGTTGAATTCATCTACGGGTGTGCAACCTTGAGTGTTTTGTTCAGTGGGTGATGAGTAATCTGAGAATTGGTAGGTTTTCCCCATTGTACCAAGGGACAAAATACAGTGGAAATTGTGATTTTTATATAACACGTGGTGTGTTATATAAAAATAAAGGTGATTTCAGGGCTGACTGTTGTCTGAAGGTATGCACTTTGCTGTAGCCTGAAGGAACATATGGAAAGACTGGAAGTTTTCTTTACTTGGCCACTTGCCTTTATTTCCTATATTTCATAGCACCCTATGCTTTGATTGAAAGTCTTTTGACGTCATTGAGAGTTTTAAAACTTGTGATAAGCATCATGATAGTTTAAATAAATAAAATCAGATATCCTCTTCTGGTAAAAGAGTAAGTGTTCAAGTAATTGTGTACAAACTCCTGGGGAAATTTAACAGAAAATGATCCACTGTGTGGAATATAGTGCAGAAGAATATCACTGCCCTAGAAATCTGTAAGGTAGAAATATAAGACATGAAATACACATCTCTGTCAGCATGTATAGATGGCTACCCTCCGTAGATCTGTTCGAGTCCTGTGGACGTCTCAGTTCCTCTGTGGATCTACCCTGAGTGAGTTGTGTATTTTCTTTATTTTAACACAGCGAAGACTCCAGAGCCAAAGTCAAATATCCGCATAATCAGTGACTGACCATAAAAATAAGTAAATGGAGCACTCCCCTGATTTTTGGCACTTCTGAAATGTTTTTTCTTGCTATTGTTTGGAAGAGTCTCTTGGGAGCTTCAAAATGAAAATGTTTCCTTATGTTTTCTCTTCCATTAAGTCTGGCGCTGAACTGGAGGGTTACTCTTGACTGTCAAACTGTTAGTGTTTGGGTATTTCTGTTTTGGTTTGCTTTTTTGAGAAAAGAAAAAAAAAGCTTAAAATCACTTCTTTTAAATTCTCTTGCATCCCACACACATACAGTTAAAACAAGATTGCAAACAGATTATGGTTTAAGCTGAAAAAGCAGTGTTTGCTTCATATGGTGCAATACTTACCCAGCCTTGGCTTGTAGCACCATGCTGAGCTGACAGAAAGAGCACACAGTTAAGTGAATGCTCTCTTTCTGATAAGTCTGTGTGTGGGGGCACAAAGTGTCCACGTTTCTATGTGTTGGTTGCTCCAGAACTCCTACTGTGTTGGCAGGAGGTGAAAATTTCACCTTTCTCCGTGGAGGAGACACTCCTCCCAGGGAGCACGAGGCACGAGGGAGTAGCTGGGTTTCCCCAGGGTTTCCCACAGGAAAGCCTTCAAACGTCAGAACGTTGGGAAGCGCAGCAGAATGGCAGTTCTCTCATTTGGGAAGCACATGGTTTGAACTGCCCCATCTCCATGTAAGAGTCCCCAGTGCCTGACCCTTCTGAGGGATCACGTGCTCTTCTGTGCTGGCTCGGTGACACAAAGGAAAATTCAGCTCTGGTCTTAGGCCTTGGAAATTTACTGTTGAGTTTCTCTCCTTCCAAAAGAAAAAAAAAATACACGCACACATGGATTTTCTGTGGTCTGACCGTATTTATAACTCTCCTAATAACCCACAGGGTTATCCTGGCTGGGTCTGTGCTACGACATGGCTGCGGTTCATTTTGTCATTCTGATAAAAGCAGCGTAGTCCTTAAACCACTTGAGATCTCTCTTCCCAGAAAAGAAATGTGTTTGTTATTAGGCTGTGTAGGGGAACATAAATAATTGTATTGGGAGTGAGATAATATTTGTAGCTTTTATTTATATTGTGAATGCTGCAGCGAAAGGTCTAAGGAGCAAACGAGCAAATACCTTCTTTTTCCACTGTCTGTATCATGCACATTGTCTGCAGATACTCGACATTGATTCTATAACTTACAAGTTACAGCAAAGCTAACTGCAAATATGTCAACGTTTTCTTTGTCATCCCAGAACACTCAATAATCTCTTAGATAACTTGGATGTAAGCCAGGGAGTGCCATAGAAATAATGTCCGAGGCTTTGAATTTGATTCAAAATTATATGGAAACTTAGTGTCAAACGTGAAGATTTTGGTGTGCTTACAGTAAGCTCTCTTGCCAAAGGGACAATTTCCAATATTTGATATAACTTAGAGGCTTTTGAGTGCTTTGTTTTTCGTGCCTCACGTGCCGGCAGTCTGGTGACCTACACAACAGCACTGCAACTGCAGGCCATGGTACCTCCCGTCCTGGCTGGGGCCTCGGCCACTGCCTCAGTTTCACCTCAGATTTCTACCTTTTGTACATATGCCTTCCATATCAAGGGAGATACATACGAAGTTTCCAAGCTCTCTGTGCCAGCAAAAACGTCAAAGTTCTGGTGGTGGTGGCATCTGGAAGGCCAAGTGATGGCAGCATGTGACGCTCTGGAGACCGTTTCTGGTTTTCTCCACCTTCTTCAAGCTTACCTCATTCAACAGTGATGAGTCTTCAACTCTTCATGGAGTTGAGGGCAAGAGCCACCATTGTAAACTTAGGTGCATTATCGCAGGAACGTGAACATGTCCTGTCTTTCTTGACCGTGTTTTTCCCTTACGCCTTGTGTTTTGTGTGCTGCTGTTGTTGAAAGCAACAGCCAAGTTCCTAAAAGCCAGGAGTCCCAACTGTTCCCCAAGGAAAGCAGGGAGGCAGAGCCACTACAGTTTCTCACGCACCTTTGCAGCAGTGCCCGTGCCGAGCCAGGGCCATGAGCTCCACGGGGAGACGGGAGCGGAAGCGTCCAATTCTCACCCTGCCAGCTCCAGGCTGGCAAAGCTCCCTGCTGGCAGCCAGGCTGCTGGGGGCAGCCTCCGATTGAATTTCCCAGCCTGGAAAATCTGCTAAGAAAGGGAAAGGAGTTAAAATAAAAATAGGGAAAACATGCCAAATGGCAGCCAGGAAGCAGAGTGCGGCTTCTAGGCCAGAGGCCAGCAGAGTCTGACACACAGTAATTAGTCATTGCGGGGAAAGAGCCCGTTACCTTGCAAAGGAGCAGCAGACGTCAGCCAGTATTGGTGGCAGTGGAAGTCTGCAAAAGGAAAGAGCCCTCCAAGCCTCCTTCTAGGAAGAGCACGTTTTCAGGGCAGAAGAACTCTTTAGGAAAAGCAAGGCAAGTCAGCACAGAATTTGCAAGTGTGAAATTCTGGTTCCTCGAGCCAATTTTTAACGATTTCTTTTTACTATTCTTTCACGTCCTGATTTCTCAAAAAAAAGTTGAAATTTCAGAATGGAAGTGGCCCTTGTGACGCAGAGAGCAGCTGTGGAGGCGTGAAACCAGAGGTGCTTGGGCGCGAGAGCAAGCTGAGCACAGGGAGAGTGTGTGGATGAGCAACGCCAAGCAGCCACCTCGCAGTGAGACTGCGGGTGATCAAGTACACGTGGCTGAAAGCTTTAGGGAGTTTTTAGCCAACATAGCAAAGTACAAAATATTCTTTCCACAAAAGTAGTTTTTAGAGACAGATGGAACCAGTTCCTTCAGCTACACCTTATGTATAACACAACCCAGGTAATTTTATTCTTTCAGTCTTGTAGTGAGACCAGTAGCCTGTGTCTGACCAGTTCACATCACCATCAGGTCACCTAGTTGGAATCAGAAGACTTGAAGCAGTGAGGTACCATAGCAGCTGGGCCAGCAACGGGGGCAGGGAGTGCTCTGAGTGACACCTTTGGGGAATAGCTGAACAGGTATCTCCTTCCTCCTCTCCCACACATGCTGCATACCACAGCTCATCCAGCCCTGCTTCAGGATGGTGTAAACCCACTGTTTTTCTCTCTCCCTTTTTTCATATTTCATCTGCATCAGTGACCCGGCGACATCTTGCACCAGATTTCTCAATTTGTCCAGCTCTTCCAGCCCACTCTTCCTTCTTAAGTTCTCTGTTTGTGACTAGGAATAAAAGCCGTTATATTATCAAAAAATGCCTTCAAACCCAGTGAAGGAATGTTTGAAACAACAGAGACTAGCTTACAGTTGTTGTGGCCCCAGCTTTGGGTTAAAGCACAAGAAGCCCTTGGGCCCAGCATGTGAAATACATAATGCTAGTTTCTGTTTTCTGAAGCTCCTGAATCATCACTAGGGATTCCACCCAAATGTGGAGGTCAAATATGAACTCAAAGGCTGAGGGATTCCTGGATACCTCTTTTCCTGGGAAGGATGGGAGCAAAAAGAAGCACAGAATGTTCTCGTCACAGTGAGAAAATATACATGTGAAAGGGATGTACTCTTAAGGCACTAGAGAGGGAACTCTTGGGGACATTTCCCAGATCAATTCTCGTTGGGTGCACTTGTACAGAGTCAAAAAAGGGAGCAAGTCTGAGCAAGGCTTATGTCTTGCTGTGTTCTCCTGGTGCACCTTTTTTGTTGGTTTCCTCAGCTCAGGCCTTCACTCCAGCATTAGAAGGAGCAATGTGCTTTGAAACTGCCTGGTTTATGTCATCACCCAGGCTTCTGTGGGGTGGTTGTGTCACTGTTTTTCTCACGAAGTTAGTTACACCAAAGCCATTTCATTTCAGTGAGTTGAGCAAGCTTCCTCCTCCTGTTTCTTAGAAGGATAACAAGAAGCAGATGATCAGGTTGAAGCAGGAATCAAAAACTGTTATTAATACTTTGAATGTGTTTTACTGGTAAGAAGGTAAAGAATCAATATATATTTTAATTGCTGCTAAGGAGGAAGGGGTGACTCACTGACAAAACTCCACTCTCGGTGTTGGGTGGAGTTTTGAGGGTTTATATTCATTGACAATATCTTTCAAAATTCCAGTTTTAATTAAACAATCTGACACTAGTTGGAAATTTTGTTTCTTTAAATCAAAAGAAGACAAATTTTGTGAAATTGTTGCACCCATGAAGATCAGAATGTGAGTTTATCAGATGGAAAGAAAAGCACGCTTGTCTTTGTTCTTAAATGGAAGGTTGGTTGTTTTGAGCAGGTAGCCATCCCAGATCACTCAACCACAGGAGTCTGTTCAAAGGTATTTAAATTGACAACACAGCCTAATGCAAAGAACTTGCTTTTGTGTCTGTTTTCATGACAAAGAATTGCATTAAATGGGAGAAGTTATCAGGCTGAATCTTTGTTACCCTAAACTTCTGTTTGGAGTAGAATAAATTACAGGATCAGGTTCTTCTCTAGTCATTGCTGGATTTGGTGATTGTGTAACTGAATATGAAATTATGACCTAGTTTTTGGAAGTGGTAGAATACACAAGCACAAGCAAAGGTTTCTTTGATGTGGTCGTTTTTTTATTGCAGTTCTAGTTTTTAAATACACGACAAAGCTTTTGCTAAAAACCTGTGAGACAAAGGTCAGGATTAGGAACCAAAATGCTTGTCCTTGAATGAACATTGAGGTTTGTCTGTGTTGAGGAGATTTGGAAAAGGGGGAATATTTGGTGATAGCTTTTGCTTCTTGTGAAGCACATATGTGAGTGGCAAAAGATGCCATGTTCACGTACGTGTAAATGAACAGGGGACTGTAGTCTCCATTACAGCTCTTATTCCATGTTTTTTAAATAGTTGAATTGATTTCTCATGTTTGGGATGTTATTTGATACCTGGATGATAAGATTTTTTGGGTGTGAGGACTGTGTTTACTCTAGAGGAGCTTAAAGTGGCCAAGAAAGAGAAGACGAGAGTAAACAGTTAACGCATTCAGGAAACAGACTTCAAAGTTTGTTGTGAGAGTAAAATTCTTCCTCCCTGAAAGTTCAAAATGCCAGAGTCTAAAAGCCACTCAATACTTCAAAAGCAAATGTATCACAGTAATGCATAACCTTCTAGATAAGGTGTCTCCTGCCAGCAGAAAAAAAAAGAAAGTAAGAGAGAGAGACAGACTGCAGGGTGCAGTGGATCTGGGTTACAGATGCAGAGGTGGTTTTCCTCAGTGAAATCCTGAAGCAGGGCTGGAGGGGGAGCTGAGAGCTCCCAGACACCACTTGATTTCATCTCATCTCGCTGTATTCCTCATGGCAAGGAGGTGTGATGGAGTGGGAAGCTGTTACATCCCACTGTACGGCTGCTTCTGGTCAGTCCAGCAGTGTGAAAATTGTTCTTAGCTACATCAGAGACCATGCACGCCCCGTGTCCTCCACACTTCTCAGTGTTTCCAGTCCTGTTTTGCAAAACTGCCTGCAGGAGTTTCAGGATGCTCACCAAGAGCAAACAAGGAGCATTTGGCAAGTGTATTGTGGCATGCAAATTTTTTTGGAAAGCAAGTCAAAGTAGGAGTAATCACTTTCATGAATCGTTGTGGTAATAGAGAAATTATTTTCCTTCTTGACCTGCATAGCATGGCATTGATATCAATCAGTACTCTGTGCGGCTATGGGAAGCCTTACGAACATCATTCATTCAAGCAGTAAACACCAAAAGAAGCATCTCGGCTGCATTTTGTTCCTGTTGCGCCTTTCTTGGCAAAGGATTGTCTTTAATCCATTGCAGCTGTTTAAAGTTCCATACATATATTCATTATTATTATTACCCACTTGCTGCAAAGACATTTTAACTGTTATTTTCACTATTAAAAGCATTGGTCTCTTCTTACAAATAAAGTGTGCTACCAACAACTGGCTGGTGGTCAAGCAGTAGCTGTGTGACAGCAAACCCTGTACAACGGTGGGTGAGAAATGTGGGAGACCTTTGCTGGGAGACCAGAGGCAGTTTTGCCCTCTGATGCTGCTTTCCACCCAGATGCTTAGTACACTCTAGGACTGAGCTTCCTTCCACCCCTCTCCACTTAGTTCCATCATCCCCTAGAGAATAAACAGCTGTCTCTGAAGTGCAAAGTGTGAGCCTGAGGCACAAAGTGGTGGTGGTGGTGGGTCTGTTAAAAGAGAAGGACTTTGCCTTTGAGTTCCAAAGCTTCTGTGACCCTGGGCAGGGCGATTCCCTGCTGCTTGTTTAGATTTGGAGTGGCAAAAGTCTCGTCTGTTACATTGGTAAAGCACCCAGCCAACGCTTGGGAAGGGCAGCTGATGGAGATCTTTGTTTTTTCCCTGCTGTATCACCATATAGATAGATAGGTGGATGGGGAGGTAAATGCATAGGAATGCAACTGAAAATATTGCCTCTGTTTCAAGCTGTAGCAATTGGACTGCCCTTTCCCACTGATGCACAGCAGATAGATGCATGAAACCATACAGCTGCTTTTTCCCTCAAAGGCCCACATACGCCTGATTATTTGGTACTGTTTTCAATAGCAGTCCAGCTGCACCAGGGCTAGCAAAAATCAAATGCTCATGTAGGCAAGGCCTGGTTTATCAGTGCAGTCGCAGGGTTTTTTTCATGACACTGTAGTAAAAACACCTGAGCCCTGTCTATTTTCAGATACACGGCTGTTGAAAAATGAGTGTGTTTTGTAGTGTACCAGAGACCACAGAGACTGAGCTTCTTGGTCTATAACAAATACCACTGGAGAACATTAAGCAGCAATTCGCTGTTTCATTGGCAGGAAATAGGATATTTTTGAAGTGTGACAACGTGTCTGTTTAAATTTTGATGAGACACAGGTTCACAAAAGGTAATAAGGGTTTGTTAACTGTCCTGCAATGCCTGCTGCAAAGGTAGGTGTCTGTTTCCAGTGTCAGCTGATGGGAAAGGATATTTGTCGGCCAGTGCCGTGGCACGTTGCTCATTCACTGTATCTGTTCCTCACAAAGTAAGCAGAGGGACAGAAAAGTGTCACTGGCCTGTGAGCGTTTCTCACAGCTGAGCGTTACCTGGAAAACAAGCTATTCAGACCTGCTTGAGGTATGCGCTGGAAAGAGCCCGTAATTAAAACTCAGTTGGAATTAGAGCCTAATATGGGCCAAGCAGCTGAACAGCACTGCAGGGAGGGGAGACTTCTGGTACGTTCTATGTTAATTTGCTGTACATGCTATAGGGCAAGCCCTGTCCTTTCCCAGCTGCCAGGGCTGATGCTGTTACGATCTGGCATGGGCTTTCTGTGCACTAATTTCCACCTTCCTTTGTAAGGCCTCTATCCTGGTGTTCAAACGGTCCCTTTGGAGCAGATTTGTGCTTCAGGAGTGCTATGGGATTGTCGGAGTCTTGCTGGGTCATCTCGTGCTCTTTCTTTTCTCAAGGTAGAAAGTAAGTTAATAAGGTAGCTCCATTTCAAAGACTAGGTGTCTTTATCCTCTTCTTGTCTCCCGCCGGGAAGTCAGCAACATTTACCTTCTTCTTTCTCAGATGTCTGAGATGTACTTTGGACTGGTTCACATTTTTTGTTTGTGTAAAGTACAGTAAAATCTGCAAACAGGAAGGATGTATGTGATTGCCTGCTGGTTATGAAAGCTCCTGTAAGCGCCAGCTTGGAACAAAGGAAGCACTGAAAAAAGCAACTGTAAAGAAGCAAAGGATTAATTTTAATGCAGTTTAGAAATTCCAGCAACTTTTTTTCTGAGTGTAGAGTAAACATTTTAGTGAATCGAGTGAAACAATCTGGAGGAAACAGGGATTTGTGTTCTTCTTGATGGAGTTGATCCAATTTTTAGTGGAAATTATCCTTCAAAGCTTTACTGAGGCCCAGATTGGAAAAAAGCAGCCCTTCGTATCAAGCCTGTTCAGATGAATCATTGCTCATTATTTGTGTTATACATTAATGCCTCGTTGCTTCAGCTGAAATAATGTTCTGCCATGTGCAAGTATGTATTAGAGATGGTCTTTGCCACAAGCCTTCTAGATAGCTGCAGGGAGCTTGGATGGTGAACCAAGAACCAACAGAGAAAGTGATCTCCAAAAAATGCCCTCCACTGAAAGTCTGTGGCAGAGGCAGTGTAAAACCAAGGTTGCCTCCCCACACATCTTCCTCTAACAGCCCATCACCCATGAGCTCCCAAGACATTAGATTGTACCTGCCTCTTCCTTGCGTGCATTTCCTTAGCTGGGAAATCACACTGTCTCCAAGAGTGATTTATTAAGGCTTAAATTGAAATGTCATAAATAATGGGATCTGAATTGGTAGAGCTGTGCTGCTGTCCAAAACGCCAGCATAAAGAAGGTCACAGCACACGCAGAAGAGCATCACCTTCACAGCTCGGTTTCTTAGCCATTATTCCTGGACTTAGCAATGGGCTTAGGAGGAGAACTAATAAAACCATCCTGGCAGTGGCGGATATACAGCACTCCGAGTGCACCCCATCTTCGTTTGATTCGGCATCAAATACAGTCTACAAATCTTATCTCCATCTCCTCAAAGCAAAAATAAAATAAATAAAATACAGATTTTCCCACCTGTTCCAGATTATTGTGCTTATCCTGTCCAACTGAATCAAGAAGAGATGAGAAGAGGGTTAATTACCATATGTCAGTGTTTCAGAGTCCACAGATTCTGGGAATTATGACACTGTTCAAAAATTGATGAAGATTCAGAAATAAACGTTTTGCTTCTCAACAGCAAGTTCACTGTCTGGAAAGATCCCATCCCTCCAGCACGAGGTCTACCTTACACCAGGTTCTTGGGTGGGGAAGAGAGCATCTGAGAACGGAGCAGTTCCTGCAGGCGTGTTCCACTTCAGAGACTCAGTGGGCCAAGCTCATCACTGGGTGTTTTGCAGTTGAGGAAATAAGACAGCAGAGGTTTTCTCCCATCTCTTCAGAAGTAAGAATAATTTATCATGACTCCCTCGCCCGGTTGCTAATGTGCCCCAGGGCAGGCCTGCGCTCAGCCAGACGTGAAGGTGTGTTGGAGCTCTGGAGATAGTTTGTCTTTCACTAAAACATCCGATCTTGATTTTCAAGTGTTTCAAGGTATTATGGTGTTAGTGATGGACTTCCACATTCAGGCACTTGCATTCTGAGTTCAGCATGAGGATACATCTGCCACATCATCTACTCTTTACTTCTTTTTACTCATATTAATAATTTAATTTATCCCCTGATTTCTGTAGGCAGGTATACATAACTGTGTAGCTTTTCTCTCCATTTTTGCTACTTCTAATTAGATGTTACAGTGACTTCATAGTATTATTCTTATAGCTTTAGGAAGAAAAAGCCCACTGAAATAACAGCTTTCATTTCTGTAACATTTTCATTCCTACATCAGAAAACACAGCGGTGGTGAATGAACGGAAACTCCTTCACCCCACCAGCAGGGAAGCTGAGGCACAGCTGAACTGGGTGATTTGCTCCAGACCCAAGTGGCCCAGTTAGGGGCAGAGGTCTCACCTCTGGACCTCAAGATCTCTCAGACAAAGTGGGAAGCTGTACTGTGGGCCCCCTTAGCAGTTTCCTAATTTTCTTTTTACCTTTCTTTCCGCTGAAGAAAGGTGTAAAATAGGATTGCTTTCATGAGATGTGCATAAAGAAGGCAGCTGTTACCAAGCTCTGAATAGAGCTGATTAATCTGATGTATCTACACCGGGATGTTGTGTGCCTTGTGTGTAATTTGGAGTTGTATGTTTTTAACTCTAGCACACCTTAAAAACCTCTCTGGATAATTCTCCCTAAGTCTTCTCCATCGATCATATGGAATTTTTCAGCTGAAATCTGCTTTCCATTTACTTTTCACCTTCAAATTGCAGTTCCCCAAGGTCCTTTATAGAGAACTATAAATTGTAGATAGACGTTTTTGATTCTTTTTATTCAAGCTTAATATCTTGCTCAGTTAGTGAACCCTTAGGAATTGCCGTGTGGCCCCTTATAACCGGGGTGGTAATAAAGTGGCGGATTTGCAGAAACCCTATAAAAATGTGTGCAATGGTAAATTGTATTTAGGCTACTACTGGGGAGAGAGGCATGAATGTACAATTATGAGAAGGATGTCCCTGAGGAGAGATTTCAATCCGTTGCCATAGTCTAAATCCTCTATCTTGTGGTGCACAAGGTAATTCAGGCACAGAGCAGAGGATTTTTTTTTTTTTCCTAAAGAGATTATATTACCCATCTCCTCTGTTGATGGATTTTATTGCACAGGTTCACTGAGAGTTTTATTATTGCATTACTTAATCTGTTTTTGAGGTTCCTGAAACATTTTAAATATAATAATGAGTTCAGCTGTATGCCTGCACTTGGCTCCTCTCAATCTGTTACCAAGGCAGAGCCCGCGACCCCGGACGAGCCGACCGGCCTGGGACCCTGCGACCGGCAGCGCCAAGCAAAGCCAACTGCTCTGGCGGATCCCCCAGTGCCAATTCCCCGGGGAACGGCATGAATGCTAACCAGGCTTGTGGGATATCAGCTAAATAACAGATTCCACTTCTTCGCCTTCTTCCAAAACAGGGCGAGGGCGAGTTACGACAAAGATGGAGAGATGGCTGCAGGACATAGCCGTGATTGGCAGCCTGCTTCTGCCTCTGAAGTTTCTTGTGCCACATCTCGTTTTAAAAGCCAGCTGCTCAGATAACGAAGTGTCATTAAGAGGCACGACACTTGTCATAGCATCTTAAAGAAGTGTTATGGTGCTATTAAAAAAAAAAAAAGCATTTCCATGCGGAAATCATGGCACAACATCCTTCTTAATAGTGTGATCATGTGGAGGATTGTCTTAGTTCTCTTCAACCAGATTAGAACTTCTTCCTAATTCACAAGAATTTTCATAGTGTGTTGATAGGCCTGGTTTTTAAATGGAACTTAATCCAGACCCTTTAAAAAAAAAAAAAAAAAGATTCTTCACGAGAGGTTTTCTTTGTACAGCAGACAAAGTATTTTGCCTGTACAACTGCATATTTTTTTTTATTTTGTTTTTCTCGGAAGAGCAGGAGTCGTAGATCTATCTCCTGTAATAGTTCAGCATTCACACATTCTGTTTGCTAAACCAATCTGAAAGCAGCATGGGAATATAGATCACTATTATAGTGAATTCCCATACTTCTAATGTCAGAAATGATACAAGGTTTTAGTAAAAGAGCTGCCTCCATTACTGGCAGTTGCAGGTTTGTGGTGCCAATTATAACAGGAGATAAAAATGAACAAAAAAAGCCCTTCATTTTGAAGTTCATAGTTCAGACATCACTAACAGAGCTTTTCCCAGGAAAATTTCTCTCCTTTTCTCCAGATCAAGCAGATTGCATTTATCTGATAGATATGAAAAGAAGCTTAATAGATTTTTTTTGTTTGTTTTGAAATACGCCAGAAAGTTTGAAAATTGCCTGTGTTCAGTGAGCTCCTGGAGCTCTGTCACAGGGCATCGTTAGGTGGCTACAGACCCTTCTGAAGGGGGAGAGAACCCAATGCCTTTGGTCATCCACTGACAATGGGGAACGTCCCTCTGCCTGCAGCCTCCAGACTGCACCTCGCTTGGATGCTTCAGCTGCCCTGGTAGGAGCATGGTCTTCATCAGGTCTGTGCTTTTGACTGTTATCTGCTGGAAGCAGCAAGTACCCCAGGTGAAAACAGCTGCACACCAGTGTGAGGAGCAGAATGGTACAAGAGGGAGAGGAGACAATTGCAGCCTGGTGTCCTCTGCTGGGAATGATACTTCCTTATGGTGGTCTGAGCCCTTCACTGGAATGCCTGCAGAGGAGCCCAGATGAGTACATTTTTCCTTTGAGCTCCAGAGGGTACTCTTTTTAAAATCAAGTGCTTGTGAAAGTTACCAAACAGAAGCCCTAACGGCAAAGACCTGTCTCAGGCAGCACAGGTAGTGGTCACGCCTGGTGCTTTGTCTGGTCTTAGTTAATCTGACTATCTCTAGAAAAGGTGTAACTCCTTAGGCTTTTACCTGCTGCTTATTTTTCACTGTGCCTGATATTCAGCACACCAGTTACGAAGATGTGTATTAACTCCCACCATCTTTGCACTGGGAGGCAATTGAGATCCTCCATTCCCTGCAGGTAGGCAGGTTACCCATCAGACTATAAAAACATCCTTGAGTTGATGCTTGGACCACTGCAGAAGGAGTGATTGAACCACCCCACGTGCATTGACACAGCTTTTCTTTGGGCAGTGCCAGGCTCGGGCTGCAGAGCACTGCCATGGCTGAGACAAGCATCTGAGCACTCCTGGTTGATTGCTCCTTCAACTTAATTTTGTTTTCCCAAATGGATACATGGTTACCTGCAGCGGCGCGAAGTTCTCTCAACAAGAAGAGTTGTCTGCACACTACAGGGCTTAATGAATCCAATTTGCAGCCATTTCTTCATTAATGGGAGCCTGTAGTAATTAAGTAGAATGCATGCAAGTACAGACTTTTAACAGCTTGCTTTATCTTCAAGTAAACCCTCAAATGAGTTTGCTTGAAAGTTTGTGTTCATGGCTTCCAAAGTAATGTTTAACATGAGTGAGGCAGGAATGCTGGATAGTGGCTCCAATCGAAGTCTTTCTTCCTGTCTTTTCCGATGTTCTTAGTACAGTGGATGACCTGCATCTAGGGTTTAGCATCTAGTGTCTGAACTGAAACCATTTATCTTACTATGAAGGTGATCTTGCAGATGGATTTTAAAGGAACCGTGTCTCTAAACGCTCTGAAGTTGCTTTGTTTTGCAGTACATTGAAAACGACCGTACTTTGTTCTTCAGTCTTTTTTCTTTTCTCTTATCACCAAGGTACAGCTTCCTTTTTGTGTTACCTGTGCTTTGCAATGTTTCTGCTGCCAGTGAAATAACAAGTAGAAGACTTATGAGTTCAAAAATGCCTTTGGGATTGCATTGGGTACAACCAAGGCAGCCCACCTGTGTCTTGTAAACTCTGTGCTACAAACCACACCCAGGAACAAAAAAACCCCAAACCTGGACAGCCAGCTGGAGACAAAGAAAATGTTCTGCTCTTGTATGGCTGAGGACAGTTAATCTGGCAGCCTTCGTTAGTTGATGCTTAGCTGATAATGAGTCTCAGCAAATGGTCTGCATTCAATATAAACTCCTCTGTGTGTCTGAATGTTTCACCAGTCCACGATACAGTTTAAGCTTTATGCTTCTAATTTTACTCAATGGAAACCAGATGAAATGAAAACAGGAATAGTCAAAAGAAAACACTGTGTTTGAAATACAGGCCTGTGAGCAAGGAAAAACCCTGAATTTTTTTTTAAACCCAGATGAGTCACTAACCCACTGTAAAACATGCCTAAATCACTTGAGTACTCTCCATCTTTTATTAAGCTCAGCAGGAAAAGAGCTTAAGCCATGATAAAACTGACCCTGCAGCTGCATCATTTTCTTGGTTAAATAAGCGTCGGGTGGAGGCTGCCATGATTTCAGGGTGGAAATGGTGGAGGTCTGCCACGGGACCCTTTCACAGCGGGTTTGGAGCTGTTCCGGTGGCTTTCCCTGGATTACGCTCCCCTCCGCTTAACTACTGGCCACCATCGGTTCAGCTGCGTCTAAAGAGAGCTTCCCCTTTGCGGTGGCTGTGTAGAAGGCTGAATTTTGGTTCTCATGAAAGCGAGAGAGTGAACGGTAGCCAAGCATGGTGTGTGCAGGTGCGAGCCACCCGCTCATAGCTGCGCTCACGTCAGGCCTGAAACCGCCCCTGCTATTGCAGGCGAGCGGCACCAGGTTGGGTGTTTCGGGGGCATCGAGGCGCTTCCACAGAAATGACTCTGGGATTTAGAAACCTTCCTTGCGTTACAAGTGGAGACAGAGCACTTTTTGAACCTAGGTCTTTAAAAATGTCAGGATTAGGTATTAGCACAGTTTAAGCATATTAGCAAATAATAAACAGAAATGAAGCTCCTAAATGAGTGAACTCTGGGAACAGACATGCTTTAGCTCTTCTCTTCTTTGGTGAAGGTCTTTTCCTTCCTGAGTTCTCGCTCTTTATCTTGTAGATTGGCCCCAAACCTGAAATATAAATACACTGGGTAACAATTAGAAACTATGCAAGCAAAGAGAGATGTCTCGGGGCATAAGGGGGGAGGGAGTCTTTGCAGTTTAGTACCATGTAAGTTTTCCCCTTATATTCGAGGTACCTTTTAAGGGGTAAATAATATACCAGCTTTAAGTTCCCTGTTTATTTTCCGATACTGGGACATTTTACTTTTTTCAAGACCATATCCAGCACTTTCAGCCCAAACTCTCCAATTCCATGAGTATCTGGGAAAAACAGAGACCCACTGTCTGAATACTAATTTATTCAAAGTCATGAGGCCTATCTTCTCCCTTGGAGGTTTAGTTACAGGATTTCTGGTAAAATGGAAACCAAACTGGTCATGCTGGTAGTACTGGTGACTCACATACAGAAGCTTTCATACTTAAAACTTGAGCCAAGTGGTGCAGTTTGCTGTGTCTGCATCTCCAACGTGATAAACATTTTGGGCCAGGAACGATGGATGAAACCCACCCTGATTTACCACATCATGTTCTCAGTGAGGAGCTCCAGGGCACAAACCAAGCTACAAATTTGTCAATCTGAGATACTGATTTAAAAATCTACAGGGCACTTTTCTTTAGTCAAAACTTCTCCTTTGTTGCATTATCTGCTCTGTGGTCTAACTGATTTCACTTGCAACTTTGCAGTGATCCAAAATGAAAGACAGTGCTTCCCACCACGGCAGGAGCAAAGAGGATTGCAAGGGAAGAGCAGGCAGGGGAAGAGACAGCTTTGTTTGATTTAAAACAAACAGAAAAAAGAAGGCACTTGGCAGGAGTGAAAACTTTGCAAAAGCTGGTTTCTGAATGACTCAGGCTCGCTGATACCGAAAGCGAGCGGTGGAGCCCAGACACTCATTTCAGAAGGAAGCTGGTCAGGGTCTCATAACCCCAGTGGGAGTCTGTACTAGCGGGAGGAAAGTCAGCAGCGCTGTGAGAGTGACTCTTGAACTCTGCTCTCTTGTTCCCAAATGCAGACTCGGAATTTATTAGAGAGGTATCTTTGGTTTTTTTCTTTTTCATACTGGGGTCACCACAGTGTTGCATGATGAAGAGGTGCAAGCTAAGGAAGGGTACACAAGTAGCAAATGGCTTTTGAATTCTTCTGGATTTTTATCAGGCAGAGTGGTTTTTCAGGAATCACAAAGTATTGTTCTGCTTGGGTCTTGCTGGAATCAAGCTGAGCCTGGGACCCAAAATACTACTTGGAAAATGCTGCACCCCCAGTGCTGAATTCTCTTGACAGGCTCACTGAGCACTGGAACAGCCAGATGTGAATGAGGTTTGCCAGTGTAGTCTGCCCAAAAGATACGGGCAGCACAGTGTCCGCTTAGGAATGTAAAAGTAGTCATTTTACATCAGCTGTCTATCCCCACTCACTACTCCCAGCGGATTCAGAGGGCAGCTGAGAATCCATCCTCACAATTTTGTCAGTAAGGCAACTCTCTGAAAGGTATTTCCTGCAACAGAAATACGTGTCCCAAGTACGGGAAGATTGTTTGCTCGCAGAAGTGCAGCCAGGGAGCGAAGCATGGAGAAGAACAGCTGGGAAGAGCAATATTGTGCCTTGTTGCACCCAGAAGAGTTGCAAGGAGCTGGCTGAGACAGCAGTGTTGGAAGGCTGCTGTGCTGCGAGAGCTGAGCGTGGTCAGCTGAGAGCGTGTGGCGGTCACAAGCACGCAGAACAAACACGTTGAGGTTAAATGTGCTACATCTTCCTCTATCACCAGTCTGAGATACAGGGTTGATGAAACCAGTGTGCTTATTTACTTCTCCTTTGACTTTTTGTCCCTTGTTTACTGTGTTTCCTCTAAACATCAGTAGCTACCTCTCAAGGGCCAGGATGGCATTCATCAGCAACAGCTTATAAAAGGAGAGAAAAAAACTGCTAACATTCTTTCCTGTCACTTGATTGTAAAACAAAGACTTAATATCCTTAATTACTTTTTGCTTTTAGAGAAAAGTTGAATCCTGTTGCTCTTCTAGGTAGGGAAGTGTTGGTAACAGTTGAGTCAAATCTCAGCAGATGTGAAGGAGAAAGTATTTTGAATGGAGGTTTTGCTGCTTGTAGTTGTGGGGAATGTAGAACTTCCTGAATTTGGTGGCAAACACTTTGGGGAAAGAGAGACATATTTACAGATTTGCCTGCATTACTCACCTGAATGATGTGAGTGTTCAGAGTCTCCTGCTTTAACTGATGGGCTGCATCTTTACCCTTGAAGACTTAGTACAGGAAAATGTGATCAAATGTCACCTTCAACTTCCAGTGTCCATGTTAGAAAAGCCTGGTAAGTACCTCTGTGACTGCCAAAGCCCTTGCGGGTTTAGTGGCACCAACACTAGGAGGAGAAATACCTCCCAGCTTCTTGAGTCACAAGCAGCAGTGTGGTGTTACATGTGAAACTAAGCTACATGAGCCAAAGGCAGGTTTAGGAAACACCTGCATACCACTCAGACTAGGAAATTTTGGTTCTAAATAAGAGTTTAATTTCAAAACAGTACTTCAAGATAGAATCAGTGTACCGCTGTGAACTTTTGGCTCCACTGAGGTCTTAAACAGTGACATGATTGTGAGAGGTTTTTCCTTGTTTGTTAGTATTTTTAGCTGAAGGTTCTTGCCTAACTTCAGAGGCTTAAGCATATATTAAATCTTCCTACAGACCAGAAAGCCTTTCTGGGAAGGGAGATTAGTTCAAAAGTTGCCTCAAATTCACAACTTGGGCTTCTGATCTTGCAGCATGTTCTGTGCTCCTGAGCAGCCTTGTTTGTGTGAAGCTCGGTCAGACAGAGCACACAGGCTATGCCTGTGACTATTATCTTGTCTATGGCTAATACTCTGTGTTCGAGAAGAGGCGATATACTGAGAATTTTAATGCAGAGTAATTTTTAAAAGCATGGGGACTTGGATTAGGGAAGTTTTTGATTTGAAGAATGATTCTTAGTGACTCACCTGAGGGATTTCTCTTTATTAAACTAACAAGGAAAGAAAACATTGAGCAGTTCAGACTTCGAAGACCTCATCAAATTCCTGCTTCTGCTATGGTGAATTTGATTAGGTGAGGGAAGGTATTTCACATGATCCCAAAAGCTTTTGTGTTGTACTTGTTTCTTGTTAGTCCACTAAACGACCTTATTCTCCCCACACTTGATCTGTGTCTGACCTACATGTCAGCAAAAAGCAATTCCTTTTTGTAACCTTTTAAGAAAAAATCTTAGCTGTGTTTTAATAAAGGTACAGTTAACTTGCAAAACAACCTCAAGTCTAAAGCCAGTTACTTGAAAAGAGGTTTTAGATCTTCTTAGAAGCCATGCCAAACATTTCTTCCCAGTTAAAGGGTGACATTTTGGACTGCAGAGAGTCCTGATAAAATTTCTGTGATGGCAAAGTTTCCTTAGGGCCCAGTGTCTGATTGTCATCACAAAGGTACATTTGGACCAGTTTTGGAGTGATGTGTGAACATCAGCATTTCTTGGCATCAGATGAGCCATCTTTGTTCCTGTGTTATGGTCAGATGGGTGTTGTGAGTGCTCTGTCCTTGGGAGAACAGGCATTTTAGTGTTCAGTTTTTGTTGTAAACTGGATGAACGATGCTGGAAGGCACTGTTGGCCAGTGAAAATACGTTGACAAGGTCACACGTAACCTGTAAAATTCCTGCTGCTTTTAGATCCAACTGACAGGTATCCTTTAGACTTGAATATTGCTGTGTAACCTTCCCAAGGACCTCCATAGCTGAAATATTTGACAAGAAAACTGAAGCTCAACACCAAGGTCTTCCCTGCTCATGAATTTTTCATGTCTTTGTTTGAAAAATGCTAGGCAGTAAAACCCTCTCGTTATCTCTGCTGTAAGGCACAGTAATTAACATTCACACTGGAAAAAAAAACACCCCAAAACAAAACAATAAGAACTGTCTTGTTCTGTTGAAGCTTAATCGCTGTGTTGATTTTATCTTTCGGGTTTGTGTGTGTTGGTGAATTGCCCCCACTCCCTCTGTGTTCCTTCTCTTCCTTCTTCCTCTCTCAGCCTTTCTCTTACAGATCCCAACATAAGTCTCATGGAAGTCACCAAAATGTAGACCCCTGGCTGTGGTCACGTCAGGATTCAGCTTTGAATCCTGCATCTTCCCGTGGAACAGGATGGGTTCCTAACGCTGCAGAGGGTTGGCACTGTTAGTGCTCTCCCTTGCATTTAGGTGCTGATAAGCTATTTTGTCATGATCGGTTTAATAAAAGCAATGGTTTCTTACACTTGGCAGCTAAGGCGAAAACAATCCTGGGCAGGAATGACTCCATCCTGCTGCGTGTTTCCATCCTGAGTTTGTATCAGGGTGATGCCCTGTGTCACAGTTCTGTTAAAATCTTCGTGTTTGATGCCATGGTCAGAACAAATCTTGTAGTAGAATAGATTGATACATACATAGGGCACAGATCCAGACATGCCTAGGTCTCACGCTGCTTTCCCAATAAAATGTTGCCAGCCTGAAAATATTTCTTGGGGAATCGTCTCAAGTTTATCTACAAGACCTTAAAATATGCAAGCGTATTCCCTGTCCTTAAAGGGCATCACCTTTACCCAATGTGAGCCTTGGTGTGTTGCAGGTGTTGCTTTTCTCAGGAAAGAAGACCAGATGCTTGCCAGGGCTGCACTTTCCAGATCCTTCTCTGATCTGTGCTCAGAGATCTGCATTCCTCAGTCTTTCTACAGTAGCTAAAATGAGCTTTTCATCTTGTTAACATTCTTCATAGCCTGTGACAGTGGTTTTGAGTCACTATTACAGATTTTGGTAGAGGATTATGAAGATCAAAACCTCTGTGCAACTGTTGTCCACTCCTGACAAGCCCACTGTCTCTTCATATCGAGCAAGAGAGAGATCACAATCTGAAACCAAGTAACAGGTGAATAAGCTGCTGTGAATTCTCTCTCATTATATAGTTACTGTGGCTCTTGCTGAAGAGAGGGATGTGTGGATCAGCACAGAACAGCAGTTTTAGACCATTACCCAAAAGCCAAACACGGTTTCCTTGCTCACTAATGGGACTTGATTGGCTTAGGGAGTGAGAAAATGTGCATGATACAGCTCTTAACAAGAAGTCTTAGAGCTGGCAGAGACCAAGAACCGACCCTGCCCTCTTCCTCCCCACTGGCCCAGAATCGTCCTCATCCTGCACTCTAACTTCATTCCCCCACACACCAGACCTCAGTTTCCCCGCAAGTTTTTAATTTTTTTCAGTGCTGGGAGTTGCTTTTCAAATGCACCATAAAAATTGCAGTGACTCGGGTGAATTGGAGCCTGAGACACCAGCTCTCCTCCCAGGAGCTGAGGCTGTGCACGCTGTAGTGATGGTCTTGTGCTGATCTCAAAGTGCATTGGCAGGACCCATGTTATGCACTGTGATTGCAGGTATTAATGGAAAGATAACTGTATCTCTTGGCTTGGATTTTTTGGGTGCGAAACTTGATGTGTTGTGCACAAATGTCAAATTATTGTGCACTGTAAAGTAGCACCGTGGCTTCAACACACTCACTGATATGATAGCAGAGGTGTAGGAACAGGTTAACCAGCATTCAGCTCCCTGGCAAACTTTCCTGACTCCTAATTATTAGGTGCTTTATCAATTAATATCTGAGCAATCTTTATCCCTCCCTTTTTTTTTGTTGTTTTAAATGGAAAATCCTGAATCTAGTCGTTATTGCTCCTGAAAGGGAAATGAGTATGCTGATTACCTCCATGCCAGTTGCTCTATCAATTCAATGTAGGAAAACAATTATGGCTTGGAAAATTTGCAGTTCATTTGCATTAAGAGAAAAAAAAAATCTTTATTCAAAGATAATTATTGCTTAAGAACTTGATACAAAAATACCAATGGATTTTTCTTTTAAAATATTGTTTAATATTCATAATATGTTACACTGAAGAAAAGCACATATACCTACCTATCTGTCAAACGTAGCATTTGTGAACAATAGATATTGTTCTACATGGGAAGTACAAAAAGCTTTAGCTAGGATAAGGGTCATTATCATCATTAGTATTATCATTTTATTCCTCCTTAAACTCTTAAATAAATTGAACTAAGACTTTTCAACAGTTAAGAACCTGAGGGAGTTTAATTAACCCGTTAAAGAAAATTCCACGATGGAGTTTAAGACTGATGAGGAAAAATTTAACCTAATGTATTTTAGTTGATCAAAGCACAATCCAGGGAACAAAAGCTTCTGAACATAATTTTTTTAGCCTCCCCTAGATGAAGAGCATTAAGCCTTTAAAAATTACCATTAATGTATGTCAACTCCCCCAGTTTCATTTTCTAGTGACTTTGAGCAGATGTAGTTCACATTTATAACCAGCATGATCTTCACCATCTGAACATTCATGATTTTATGAAACAAGACCCTTGAGACATAATGTTTTATTCCCTCAGGGTGAGATGTACCCATGAAGTGACTCAGATGGAAAGCTTGTATCTGTTACACTGACTAAACTTTCTCTCTGTGGTGGCACCAAGACTGTCAAATCAGTGGGCGGCGTGGTTTGATTGGCAGTACCATTTTGAAGGTCGTTTTGCTCAATGCATTCAAAGTGAGACAGATGTGGCTTTTTTTTTTTTCCCCTTCAGTTCTTACTCTGATTAATTGCCTCATTCAATTTCAACTCTATTGCAGTTAAACATTAATTCAGTAGGACTTAATAATGTATTCATTTATGATCTTGCTTGTGCATTAATGACAATGATTTGCTGTTTTTTTAATTATAGGGATCCATGCAATGCGTATTTTACATCCACTTACAGGAAAATGCTATACACTCTTCTTCTTTTATGTCAGATAAATTAAACACTCAAAGAAGTGCTGAAGTACTTTATGAAATATTTCTTTCTAAATATTTGCTGCAAAATACGTATTGCTACAGACGCCAGCTTTAAAAACCCTTGGAAAAGATCTGTATATACCTAGGGATTACATCTTTTCATATGTTCTGTGAGTGATAGTCCTAGACCGCTACAAGAGCACACTACAGAAAAAATGTGCATCCTGTTTAATAAGGAAGTGCCTTCATTTCATTTTAACACTAATTAGGAGGTTTGCTTTGTTTTGGCTTTCTTCTGTCTCAGTTCTTTCCAGTAATTCAGGCATTGGAGGGTAAGTGGTTTAATGTGGTTTCTGCATGATGACAGTATGCCTCCTAACCACTGGGCATCTCCAGCGGACCGCTCTTCGCCTGCCCCCCAGATTCTGTTTCTGAAGTCAACTCACAAAGAATTTGCTAAGCTTGAAGTGCAACTGCCTCGCATGGGTAGTGGCTTTATGTCTACACATTTTTTGCATTACTGGGACTTTCCTCGGTCACGTTTTTATTCCATAAAACTGAAGTACAAACCCAATTTTTGTTCATTAGGCTTCCACATCTATTTCTGCCTCCTAACGGAGATTAAAAGTGAATATTCAAGCACTGAGTATTTTATTGTTTTGTGCCTACTGTTTTGGTGCATTTTGTCTTTCTCTTATTTCAAACCAAAGGGTAAATAACCATTACATGCAGTCTCTGCGCCCACAGATACAGTAATCCAATCTTACTTAGTACTTAGAGGGAGACACGCGTCTTCTCTGTGTGGCAGGGGGCATGGCTGCCTCATGGAACTTTTGTCTCGACTCAGAGATGGCTGGAGCTGAAAGTACTAGTTTGCTTGGTAATCCTTAGCTGGTTACCAGATTGTGCATTAACAGTTTTCCTGTGGTCACATTAATACTGCACATGGTTCCTGCTAGCATAATTACTTAGAGTAGCTTGAAAGGTCTGATCACCTACCGCTAAAATGACACTTTAATGGGGATTACAGTTTTCCAGCTCAAGTGTTCAGTAGCTTTAATTAAGCAGGAAAAGGCCAGATCAGTAGCAGAGTCAACATCTCCCTCTTGGATGGCATTCTGTTTTGATCCCAAGCTCTATATTGGCCCCATGCGAGTGAGTGATGCATTGGGAAGGCCTTTTTGCTGTAAATGATTTTACATAGTCTGCTCTCTAATATATTTTAAAAAAGGATGCTGTGAGCCACATAAGGTTCATCTAGTGCAGGATTCATTCTTTCCTCACATCCAGAAGTCCAGTTTCAAAATTTCTGATGAAAGCTAGTGAGGAATTTCCTCTTTTTCTACTCTCCAGTCTGAAGCTACATCTTGGATTTTTCCCTTGTACATGTCAAATTAAGCGGGCTTTTTTCATTCTCATTACTGCAGAATGACTCTTGGGAAGATACTTGTTTATGTTCCACTAAGGTCATTAGTTTTTAAAGTTTTGGTTCAACAAATATTTATGAGTTCCTGAGCTGAGATCTCTCTATATCTCATGAGCCTATGGGAGTATTTCTGTGATGGTAGAAGGAGGTGAACCAGTGTTTTTCAAATTACCAGCTATATCTTTCCATCTTAAATATCTTCATCTATCTATCTTAAATATCTTCACTGGGGCATTGAATTCTCCTTTTCTCTCTCTTCTATACATTTGCTTATTCACTTGAAATTTAAAGCATTTCTTGTTGTCTCATGGGTTCTTCAATCTTTGGGCAGTTAGTTTAAACTTTTGTATGGTTTTTTATTTACTGATCCGGATTGCACTGGGGCATCTGCCAGCCTAATCCAGAAAGCCTAATTAACAGTTCAGATCTTCAAAGCATTGTACAAACGTGAGCTAATCATATATTAATCTTGCTGAATTTTATGTTGGCTTATGTATTCTCTCTCATGTACAGTGCATTACAACCTGTCATATTATGAGCCACAGTATTTGAGAAATGAATCCAAGCTCTTCAGCTTTGTGTTCTTTGGAAGAAAGGCAGTTGCCTAAAAATAGCTCCTCTTCCTTTTCTTCATTGTCTTTACCATTTGGTACTATCATTAGTCATTTGAAAAATTACTGTTCTTATTTCTATAGATTGTCCAATGATGATTGCCCTAATCTGTTTAGTCCAATTTCTGCTTATTCTGATTGTTGCTTCACTTAGCTACTTTCTGTCAGGATGTGGGTTCTGGAGTTGCTGAATAGCACGTAGTGTTGGTTTCATTTTAAAAAGCAATATGTAGTGTTCATGCTAAAATTGATTCTTCTTCTTCACTAAGCCCATTTAATTAATTTGGAATCTCCCTCTCTCTCCTTGCTATTTGTTTCTAAATGAAATAGTAAGAAGTTGTTAGGATAGCAGTAGTGGGTCATTTACTGAGTGCGTTAGCACTGTGCTAGAGCTGTCTGTTACAAATGCAGCCTGTTCCTAATGCAGTGGTTCTGATTCATGTCTTGTCAGGCGTGACTTGACTACAGGATCTACTAAAAATAAAACTACAGTAGGTTCATCTTTAATAGTCAATCCTTGAGGAAAATAAGCAAATTTAATTGTGAGGAAAATTAGCAAGAGAGCATCTAATAAAGTGTCCTGCTCTTACACTGCGGGTAAAGATTTAGAACCCGGCCCTATGGAATGTGAATTCCAACATTTCCCACCATCTACAGCTCATCACAAAAGCTGTGTCCAAATGATTTCCAGCCTTCAGACAGATCCTGGTGGAGCGGCGTTAAACACCACAGGTCAGTAATGAGAAGCAGAGCATCTGAGGTACCAGGGTGTTTGGTAGGTACTTCAGGATCCTGTATGCTTTCAGGTCGCTGAGCGTTACAGAAACTTGTAATTCAGGCTGGCTGTGCTCAGAGGATTATTTCTGATCTGAACCTCTGTTAACTCTGGCATGATGTAATTTGCGTAGACATTACCATGCTAATTACATGTTAACTTTCCATACTTACCATGTACTATATCTCCCAGAGGAGCATACTGTATTCGGAACAAAAAAGATTTAGAGTTCATTCACTTAAAAGAATGCATAAAACTTTGGCAGGAACAGAATATTAAAGTGATATATCTTCTTAATAACCAAAATAAGCAGTATTGTGTTGTTGCTGTAGGAATTTTTCAGTCAACCTTGGTTAGTTCTTTGAAATATGTTAGGGTGATGGTTCCTACTCAGATATTTCATTTGTTTGTCATCTTTTTTAGAATGAAAAACTTTCTTAAACTAATCAAAGAAAGTACAAAAACTTGTGTGTGGACTAAAGTTACAAATACACTTACCAGCAAAATTTTGTTGGTGTTGAATGGCTTAGTACTGCGTTTCTTGACATTACATTAAATCAGATCAATACAGTACATGAGGAAATACACCATGCTGCGCATTTATCATGCACATCGTTGTCCTTAGAGGTCATCAGATAAGCAAACAAGACAGTGATTCCTCATTTCTTATTTTCAATGAGCAATTTACTAGTAATGTTGAAGTATATTATGCATCATTACTTGTTCAGTGTCCTTTATGAAAAAAGGAGAAGTACAGAGTTTTAATGAAAGGTTTTTAAATAACCAGAAAGCTGTAGAAGTAGAGGGGACTCACTTCAAGCAAATTTTTATCAAAAGTGAGTATTACTACACATTTTCTTCATCGGTTCTTAGCAGTGTGTTCTCAAAACAGGATTGTTTGATGAAAGGTGCCTCATTGCTTTCATTCAAGAGTCAAGAAAATCAAGGCATATAATCACACAGCAAATAGGTTGTTCAGGTTAGGAAGTAAACTCGGTCCTCCTACTCTTGTCTTCTAACCACTTCACTGCATTCAAAACCTCCAGTATGAGAGAAAGAAAAAGTGAATGTTACCATAACATTTGTAATAAAATTAATAGGAACTCTTTTATTAACTTCTGCTGCAGTTCAGGAGTACCTTTATACCATCGCTGGTGGAGGAACAGCCAGGGTAAAGAAGCAAACATCTAGCAAAGGTGGCTTATGTGCAGAGCAGTGTCTCGTTCTGCTTTACTAATGGTAGCTATGGCAACCTCAGGACATTAACTTATTCAGTGATTGCAAGCCGTGAGCATCAAAGCAAGTAATTAGGGAGACAAATGGGAAGTCTTGATGGATTCTTCCATCAAGATCAAAGCTTTACATAAGTTTTTCATTAATTTGGGAACAAGAACTGAGATTATTTGTATGTTCTATTAGGCTATCAATGAAAATTGGGACCAAAGGTAGATTGTTTTGTAATTTTTCAAGGGAGGGCCACTCAACCCGGTCAAAAACCTTTTTAATAGCAGTGATGATAGTAAGTCAGGAGTTCACTAGTTGAATAAGGCCATTGGAATATTCAGCACTCTCCTAGATGTTTTCAGCAGAAATATAATTGTGCTAAAATTAGCTTGTCCTCATCATTACCAGGAACATTAACTGTAAGAATGCAATACTTAACCCATGATGTGTGCTTCTAGAGGTTCACAGGATTAGGGGATTTATTCTCGGTTTCTTCAAACCAAGAATGAAGGAGAGTTAATAGTTGAAATGTAATGCCCTGTGCTATATAGATGCTCTGTAATTGATGGTCTGTGGTCCTTTCTGGCTTTATACTCTAACCTGTCTTTGTTAATGAAGGAGACTGGGCAGTGTACACCCCACGGAGAGTGTGAAGTCCTCAAATAGTAGGGGAGATGATAAATTTTCTAAAGCAACAATGAGAAATTATAGAACTTTACACAAACCTTTGGATGGACAAGTTCTCTCTCTGTAGGGAGTTTATAGTGAATTTACAAATATCCTATTTTGTATTTTGCCTGAAATGCAAACATTTCAATAACCATAGGCTGTATATCCTATTTCCAAGTTTGGCTTTTCTGAAAGGTAACTTATCTAAACTGAGCAGGAGTTTTCCAAATCAGTGAAACTTCCACAGCACTTCATAGACTGTAGAGCTTCATGTAGGATGTAGCAATAGTCCCTAGAGCATCAATAACTTCATTTTGTTGGGATTTTGAGGCAGGCATTAATATTTGGGTTGGGCTTTCATTTTTAATTGATGAGGGAAAAGACTATCTGCCTTTCTTTCCTTCTTGATAACGCAAGCTTCTCTTTAGTAACTTCAAACACCCCAATTCTTCAGTTAAAGGCGAATTAAGTTTTCCTGTATTTCAAATTAGCTCTCTGAGGGTGGTATCAGCTCTATTTCTTTTATGTTTAAGTCCCAGTTCTTTAATCTGTTTCTAATACATTCTGTTCAGCAATTTTGCATTTCTGTTTTAGTGGAAGCAATGCTGATTAATTCCTTCTTATGACATCTGTGGCTGCATCCTAGATTAAACCTACTCTAATACAGAGCCTATCATTAAGTGTTAAATATTCTTGCAAGGCTACTTAAATTAGATTCAACATCAGTGGATCATTTAGTAGAGAGTCGTTAATTCTCCATCTTACGGCAAGGCCACATTCTGGTGATGCTTTTAATCACAAGATTATTGAGGTATGATTTGAAAGGGATATGCTGCCCATATTTTGCCTTTGGGCAAATTATGAAAGGTCAAGTTGCCAAGGAAACAAAACTAAGATAACATTACTAATTCCTGAGTCCGAGAGTTGTCTTTCCTGATCATATCATTTGCTCAACATACATGCTTAGAAAAGATACCAGCTAACAATATCTCTGCCATTTATTTCAACAGAAAATGTCTTCATAATTCTTGCTTTTCTAGACAGTGTTCCTAGTGATGACAAGGCTCACCAGAATACTTTGCCTCTATGGAACTCACAGGTCGGTTGGTTTGATGGTTTATGGGTGTGGTAAATATTATACCCGATTTATAGAAGCAAGAAGGAGGAAGGGAAGGGTTAGTATTTACATATTCAAAGTAGCTGCAAACCTAAGATTTTACCAGTTTTGACAGTCTAATTTATAGCTCTAAAGAATCCTGATGTTCATAAACTGAAGAGCACTTGATAACACAACTTCATTAAGACACATCAAGTTAAATACTCAGAATCACAAAGACCTGAAATTTTTCTTCTGGTTGTAAGTCAGGCCAGTGGCAGAGCCAGAAAGATCTCTCTAGTATTTGCTGCTATCCAGACTGTCCTGCTTCCGCTTCTTCTGTCATTTTCTTTTTCTTCCTTTTCTATTCCAGGTGAGAACCAGTAGTATAGGATTGGCTCCAGTGCAGGAAAGGCTGCATGGAGTAGTAGCCTGCTATGATGAGTCTCTTCATGGCCCTTTCTCCCTTCCATCCATATGTGTGTGTGTCTTTGTGTCCAATTCCTTGTCCTTCCTTTGAACAACTCATGAAAAAGGAATCATTTTATTCTTTGAAGTATCAGCATCTGAGTTTGTAGTAGATTCTGTCCTTAAATTTCCACTCTGAACTGTGCTGTGTCATAGGGCACTGCATAATGAATACGACCCTGCCAATCAAGACACTCTGTTTTATATCACTTATTACTAAATTGAAAATGGTGTTTTACTACAGCAATAAAGGGCTGGTACAGCATGAGGTACATTTTTATACAACTCTATGAACTTTGTCATTGAAAACATTATAGCCTTGAATTTGAGAGCACAGTGGAAGGCAATATAATTTGATTACCTATATTAATCAAGTAGAGTACAACATATAAAACCAGTAATGCATAAGTCTGACTGGAGCCAGATAACCCTCTTGTGCATCTTAGAAAGATTTATTTTCAGTAATATAATTCATTTGACATGAAAGTATCATAATTGCAGTTGCTAGGAAGGATTTCTTTCTTTCCTTTTTTGGGGGGAAAAAAAAAAACACTGCCATGCTTTCAAGAGCAGCTTGTTCTTTTCAATCTCTGCTTACTGAAAACTGAAAACAAAGATTTGTTTTTGTAATTGTGGCAATTTTTCATTAGTCAGCCAAGCTAACAAAGTGGATTGTTTTGAATGCTACTTCTGCTTTGTCAACAAAGATGTTAGGTGTGAATTTAAAAGAATATTGCTTTTTAATGTATGTTGATTAGCATGAGACCCTGTTATTGACCTATGCTGCTAAAAGCTGGCCAGAAGCTCTTGAGCTTTCAGTTATCTGTGCAAGTATTTCGTGTAAATGCTGAGGAGAACCTTCCCACACTCCAAGTCCATGAAAAGGCATTATTTAAAGCATTATTTAAAAGCATTATTTAAAGACACCTAATTACTCTGCAGTCTGTGAAAACCCCTGTTGTTATTATATGTGCAGCAGTGACATATACTAATAATAGCATTATTGTAAGTTACTATTTATGCAATTTATTGCTACCTGTGGCTGCAAACCAAACATGAGTTGGTTGGTGTATCACAGCTGACACAGCAAAACTCCCAGTGACAGAAGAACTGTGCCACACCTGCCATGGGAGCAGGGAGACCTGTCTGCTGCATAGTGCCACTGCACACAAACTGGGAGGACTTAAAACATCGTGGTCAAGCTTTTTTCCAGTTTTTCAAACAGATTTCACATTAACTCTGTTCATAATAACCTATTGAAAAATGAAAAGTTTCTCGAATTCAGTGTACTCTCACCCTGTGACAGATCAGTAGTAGTTTGTTCCATCTGGTTATTAGCAGTTTATCACTGTGCTCTTAATAATGGTTACTGATTACAGCTGATAGAGTTCATTTGCAGACAGTGTTTGTAATGCCATCTCATTATTGGTCCATAGTGCAGTAAGTTGTTTTTTCCATTCTTGCTTTTCAGTCTTATATTCTTTCTATCTTATTTCCCTTCCTTTTGAGAGGTTTCCTCTTTCATTTATTCTCTTATCGCTCCAGTCTGGATTAGTGTCACTACTGAGGAAAGACTTTGCCATGTTGAAGCTTCTATTCATAAATGACATCTATCTACACAACTGAGCATTTCTACATCAGTCCTGGAAGAGAAATATAAATCTAAAAAAAATAATATAAAATCTGTAGTGGCCACAGAAAGGACAAATGTCCTCAAGCCTCTTCCAAAAGTTTCGGGATAGCTTAGCTGAGGGGAGTCCCGTTCCTGTCTTTCAACATGTACTGACAGCCCTTGTCTGGAACTTTGGTATCAGTGCTGGTCAAACTACCTTTGCAGTCTGAAAGCAGAACAGTGAGGTAGGAGGCTCCATCTTGTAAATCATTACATTTGCATCAATCGTTGAGATTTTGGGGGCTGATGGGGGGGTGGGGGGAGGTGGAAGAGAAGAGCAGATGCACTAAGGTAGTGAATTTAAAATTTCATCTGAAATAGCAAATATATTTTTCAAAAATTTCCTCACGTGTAAAGGTTTGTCATTTAGTGGTCCAAAGAGATCATTTCTAGGAAATGCCATTGTCCTTGAGGCTTCTGTACTTAGCTTTGTCAAGGCATGGTTCTGTAAGAGTGAATAACCAACAGTGTTAGTTTCTTACCAGGCTAGCTTGCAGCCTCTGCTATATTCTGTACCTTATATTCAAGGCACCCAAATGTATGCCCTAGGCAATGCTTGTCCTTCACTTCTAAGACTTCACCTACTTTAGTATTTTTAAGATCTAAATGGAATGAAGGGGGGGGGGGGGGGGAAGGATTTAATTTGCATTGTATTAATGTTAATGCGTAGTCCTCAAGATTTTAGGGTGGTGTGGTTTTACTTTTCATATTTTAAATCTTTTTTATTTCCATCTTAGTGAATTTCTTTGTTCCAGGGTAGCTTGCCTGTGGCAAGTGGGACATCCATCCCTCAAGGCTTATTTTTAAAGCAGTGGTTGAAATCCACAAGCACATGCTCTGAGAAGAACAGGTCTTCTGTACACGTCTCAGTTCTTGTGCTAAATCTTTTACCAGATTCAAATGTTAATGTTCCATAATGCAAACATTAATGATAGCTGTTGTAAGCTTTAGATTTGTTAGCCACAACAACGTAAACCTTGCTATGAGTTAAATGGCAGTGGAAATAAATAATATATACAGGGCCTTCCCTTCTTAGTGGCTAAAGGCATTCAACAAAACAAAGCAGCTGATTCACATAACCTCCCTATAGTCATTAAGATGAACTGTACTTCATTTTACTGAATTAATGTTTCTTCACAACAAAGTAGGAGATTTGGATTGTTTCTCAAGTCCAGAGTTCCACACAAGTGTGCTAAAATATTGCATATAACAATAAGTATGTTTTGGGGTGTGTGGCCTGTCACCCCAGCTTCACGCCAGCTGAATTCACATGGGCTTTAGCGCACGCATCCTGCCACGTCCAGAAGAAACGGTTCTAAGGCACAGCAGAGATTTGTGTTCATACCTAAATGATGGCAGCTGTGATTCTGAAAATAATCCCCGCTTCTGAGTGTTCATGATAGAAATTTTCTAGTGTCCAGCTTGCATTTGAATGGAAAATCTGTGACGTACTTGGAGGGGAACTCCAGAGTTATCAGGTGGATGTCTTCAGGCATAGTCTGCTATGTTCTTTTGTTGCTGCACCACTTGGACTTACAGGGAGAAATAAGGAAAAAGGTAGTTGGCAGAGTGAAAAAAAGTGTGTGTGTGTATATATACATATATAAATTAAATAAAATAAATATTCATGTGAATCCACTGTAACAAACAACAGCAAGTTTCATAACCAGAAATCAGTCACCCTTATGCTGGAGCGTGACTGTTATTAAGCGGGGTACTAAGGTATTAAGAGATGCCTTTCCTCCTGAGTTCCATGCTGAAATCCCCTCCAACAGCTTCCTGCAGCTAATAATAGTTCTGCACTGAGGGAAGACAGCAATGCATGTGCTCCACTAAATAAATATGTAAATGAAACTTCCAGAGTCACATACTGCAGAGTCAGAGAGCTGAGAATAACTAAATGCTTTCCATTAGTGCAGGGGTACTTTAACAAATCCTGTTATTTTGTAGTGGCTGAGTACTTTTTGGTGACTCTATAATGACATGGGCACGGCATAGTAATGGACTAGATCTGCAGTCCAAATAGCAGAAGAAAACTGATGTTTATAGCTAAGTGGGGAATTACTAGACAGATCATTATGGCTAAAGTGGCTTTTGGCTATAGCCATATTAAGTCCTAAACTCCTCCTTATTTTTAAAGAAAGCTTATAAACCCCCTCTCCAAACTGCAGCAGCCTCTCATTGTTTTAAATAATGGCTTTAAGCCACTTTTCTTCTGTTGGACATACCCTTTGTAGGCATCTTTGCATTAAACAAAATTAGAGTCGCTCTGTGCAATGAGTCACTGCAAATGCTCTCTTGGTTCCTGCTCCTTCCTGGAGAGCATGAGGGACCAAAGCAGCTCAGGTGAGCGGGGGGGGCTGTCCAGGTAACTCCAAGCCAAGAGGCTTGTGGTAAAGGGGAGGCAGCAAGGGAAGATGACTCTTAATCATAGCTTAAAACTGTAGAGTATGAAGGTTCCTTAGTGAAACCCATACAGAGAACTGAAGCAGTAATGTCTCCAAGAGTGTCTGTCTAATGAAAAGAAAATGAGTGACAGGTGACACGATGCCCAAGCAAGGCAGAATGAAAAGAACCTGTGATCACTTCAGAAAAGAAGCAAACTGCATCTCTTTTCTTGTCAGAGTCTCCTGTATTTCGTAAATTGGTGAAATGCGGTGTCAGCCATTCAGCTTTGTGTGCACTGTCCTTTCAATTACCCAAGCATGGCTCTGGGACCGTACCACCGGAGCCGTCTGGAGATGGAGTGAAATAGGAAAGAGGGCAAAAAGCTTCAGTTCATTATTTGTCTGGTCCTTGCAAATGCCGAGCTAAATTTGGCCCACAATTCACCTTACCCCATGGTATAATCGTGGGTATTACAAGTGAAAATAACCTCCTGCATTGTCTGGTCTCTCTCGTCCTTGGCAAATACGGGCTGAAATTAAGCACAAGATTGTATGTACGCAGATGGCTCTCTTGGGGTTTCCCAAAGCAAGTGTCCCAAGGGTACCAAGATTCTGCAACTTTGAATATGGTGAATCAATCACGATCAGTAGATTGACTTCAAGGCAGTTACATCAAGTTACCATTAAACAGACAGAATGAGTTGAAATAGTGAGAGAGAGAGATTATATATTGAACCAGATACATTATATGGAGATAGGTGGATAGATCGATGGATCAATTGGTCGATCTACATTTTTCTAACCATAAAGTAGAATAGATTGATTCTGGAAAGACACTGTTAAATCATCCAGAAATTACAGAAAAGCATTATACTAGTGTATTAAGGTCTAAAGTAGGAGGTGTAAAATGGAAAACCAGGCAGAAAGCCTCTCTTGAATGTGGTACAAACATTGCGATGTAGATGGCATTGGACGCTGACTTTTCTATTTTTAATGAATGTGTCTTTAAATGCTTATGTAGCAACGCTCATCTGCGCAGGCTGCAGTGAAAGACTGCATTATGGAAAGATGTTTCAACCTTTCCTGCAGAGTGGGAGGGCAGAGATGTGGGAAACCAAGAGAAATCTGGTGTCTCTTACAGCTTTTTCAAGACGGGTTGGTCACTCTTTCTCATGAACTAGGTCATTTTTAGACTTGTCTTGAAAGTAGGCAGTTGTAGATCTTCCTTTGTAGATCTCAAGGAATAATTTGTGATTATCCCTTCTTTTTTTTCCAAAAGTGCTTTCCTGTATATAGGTGTAATAATAAAGAAACCATTTTCAGCATAAAAGATGTGCTTGTCAAACCACACCAATGATTTTCCAGTTGCTGGCTTTTTTAGTTGTGCAGCCTTCTAATATTTCTGCTTGAATTCTTTCACGACAGAAGCAAATGAAAATTACACCGTGGTTTTTAGGTCTCTGTTCCCTGATTTTTGCTTGTCATGTCATGAACTTCTTCGAAGCAGTGAAATGGCAGCCCATCTCCCTGAGAGCTCCAGACAGATTTCTAAAGTTGTCTTGTTAACAGCTTGTCAGAAACCTACATTTCAGTCTCGCTGAGTTTATAGGATGAAGAAGAAGAGGGAAAAAAAAAAAAAAGTTGCTGGAAATTATGATTTTTACAGGTTCTGACATTTTTCTAAAGAACTGAAATGCTCAAGGCTGCTGTCTCCCTTAACAGGCTGTGCTGTTTTGGGTAATATTCTACGTTGCATCAACTGAACATCAGAGCAACATTCAGTTTCTTCCCTTTAACATGTTCTTTGAATTATTTAAGGTGTTTTGATGTTGGCTAGAATTTGTAACAAAGTCCTCCAGCTTTTATCCTAAAATATCAAAAAGGTTGAGATTTTTTCCTTCCCCCTCTCCCTTTTCTCTCTCTTCCCTAACCCTTCCTCCCTCCCGCTTTTAATAGATCCTTGCATGGATCATCAGGGGACTTTCTTTTATGTTGTACAGCATGAAATGACTTAGTCAGGGTCTTCCTGATTAATTTATGAGTGCTAAGGAAAAGGGAAGGGGGGGGGGGAAAACAGTCCTTGAGGGATTGACCCTAAGCTGCAGCAGATCAACTCAATTTTATGGAATGAAAAGAGACTTAAGCAGTATTTTTAGCATCAGTTCCTCGACCCGCAGAGGTAGGGAAGCTCCCTGCGTCTGGCAGGCTGGAGCAGGGCTAGAGGTACCTATCTCTCCGGGTGGCTGATGGAGTGGAGTTCGGCTCTTAGCACTTTTAGAGTTAAAGCTTTGTCAGATTGGTGGATTAATGTGCTCTGCCTCCAAGGGACAAATGCTCTTTTTTTTTCCTTCTTTTTTTTTTTTTTTTTCTTTTTCCCTCCCCCTTGCTCCCTCCTTCCCTACTCTGGGCTTGCAGATGACAGCTGTTGGTCACTTAACAAAATGTCCTCTTGATTGCTGCTTCACAACAGGGGCCCCCTCAAACCAAACAGCACATAGCCCGTACAATGCATCACTGCCCCTCAAAATTAGTTATAGTGCTCAGGGCTATTCTCGGCTGCCATAGCTAATACTCTCTTGCTGTTCTTCTCCTTCTCCCTCGCCCTCCCCCTCCGCAGACAAAGGCTCAGCCTATACATCTGTAGTGCTCATAACCTCCCCCTTCCCCCAGCCAAATGCTGAGGACAGAAAGAGGGGGGGGGAAAAAAAAAAAAAAAAAAAATTGCTGCCCTGAGGCTCAATCTGTTTCTTACAGCTCTACCCCGGCACTTGGAAGCCTGAGCTGGTCTAGCCATGGGGAGGCCCTGACTCATTTCATCAAACTGTCAGGGAGGCAGTGGAGCTAAGAGGACTCTGCTGCCTGGGGCAAGTTCAAGTCAACATTCGATTTCCGTCCTCCCCCCGGCCCCCGCCTTTCGCTTGGACACTTTCTGCGCTCTGGATCTAAACTTCTCCCCGAGCTGCAGCAGCTCACAGCTTCTTGCCAGGAGGAAGGACTTGTGGGACCTTATAAAGGACACAGTGGCAAAATTGCTGCAATAAATCAGTGGCCCTCTGACACTTGGCGGTAGCTTAATGTTTTGGCACTTTCTTTCCTGTGTATGCCTCAAGTCCCATTAGCAGGCTTTTCTGTCAGTCTGGCTCATGATAAAACTCTCTCTTCCTATCATCTTAAGCAAGCCCCTGCAGACATGAATCCGATGCCAGACTTAATAGGAAACAACACCCTCCCCCTGCACACACAAGCGCGCATCCATACGTGCTGCTGCGAGCTGTTCCCGGGAAGTTAGCTCAGAGGACAGGGAGAGGGGGAGGGCTCTTAAAAATCGTCTTAATTTTACTTCTTCCTTGAACATTAACGAACTGGGAGTTAAGCCTAATGTTTCCCCAAGCCTCGCTATTAAAAGAAAACTCAGTAACTAAATATGGTAGGAAATAAGAAGATAGCAGTAACATGGCCATCCTCTGGGACTGTGTGAGTGGGTGTGCAAGCTCAGTAGATATCTACACTGTTTGTATAGTATATGCAACTTTTTACTCTGCCAGCTTGCATTGTAATATTATAGACTAATATTTTTTGCCTCCTCTTGGCCTTTCACTTCCCCAGAAAGTTTTATTTGCAGGTAGACTGATAAGATTACACGTCCCTCTGGGATGGGATCTGTTTTTTCACACAGCTAGCTTAGATGTCTGTCATCTTCTGCTTAATGATAATTTAAATAATATCTGTAGGTATGTGTGTTTGTGTTCAATGAAAAAAAAAAAACCAAACCTTTCTGTCAGCTGTTGGTGCAAGAACCTATAACTTCTGTGCTGTGTAGTGTCTGGCTCAGTGGGGTCATTTAGCCTTGGGGCTGTGTAGGCACAACCTAGATCGTAAACCTCTGGGTTTGGGTGGAATTAGGAGATACTGCATTTACGTGAATAAACTGAGGTGACTTCTGTGCACTTCTCAAAAGCTTGGAGGATGTGGCCCTGTGGTAACAGTGTTTCTCTGCACCTAACTGATGACTTAACGCCCAAGCGTTGCTACTGTTGTTGCAGTCTTGCGAGACTTGAGTTGTTTCTGTTTCCTTTTCTTGGAGCTCTCATTCCTGGCATGAAATAGTTTGAGTATCTGATTTTGTGTTAATCCATGTAGTGCTTTTACTATGTAAAGAAGAGCTGGGTGATCTGGAAGTTTAAACATTTAAGAAAAGAGTGAAAGGATGCTTTTCCTGGATCTTAAACTCTCTTCAGCCAGAGGCTGAACCTGCACGTGGAACAGCGTCCATTGGCAGCAGCCGCCAGGCTGTGGCTGAACCCATGGCCAGTTTGGTGGGGTCTTTTGGGTGCTGGGTCTTCGCTAGTGGAGGGTCCACATCTGCGGAATTTGCATCCTCCTCTGTGGGACAGAAGCTGGGAGAATGCGGGAGGGGAGAGGCCTTTCTAGGGCTTACGGAGACGATTCTGCTTGAATCGCGTGTTGTTTCTGCTTAACTTTACCTCACGGGAGGCTTTTCTGACCAGAATCTGTCACTGCAAGAAATTGTTTCCAAAAAGCGGCACAATTAGAGGTCAGCTTTGCAAACATTCTTGGTGGAATGGAGAGGCAATTGGCACAACCCAGTGAATAATCCTTTTAGGGGCCTTTATGAACCCTGCACAATGGCTGTTTACAGTTTCGCTTATAGACCAGGAGTGTTAACAGGCCTTTAGAAAAATCCAGGTAATTGAAGCTTTTGTCTTTCAATGAGCCCCCCGTAGCTGTCAACAGTTGCCATTCTCCACATTTTCTTTAACTTTTTTGTTTTGACAAGGGCTTTTGTCCCTGGACAACAGCTGCGTGGGAGGTGAGGGCTGGCCCGGCCTGCTCAGCGCCACCGGCCTCCTCCTCGCCAGGCTGCAAGAAGTTCTTTCTTAAGACACAGAAAATCCTCTGGGTCAAACCGGAGTCTCCCCTATGACTTCATTAGTCATTTAAACACCCTGGTGAGGCGACGCACCAGCCTCCATCTCTCTTTGTCACCCCAGGGTTCTGTAGGGGCAGGCAGTGGAGGCAAGGGAAGAGCGGCTGCGCGGGGGCTGGAGCCGGTTTCCACAGAACCTGGACCAGCCCCATCGAAATCGTGGGTTTTAACAACCCCCCTGAAGGGAAGGGGTCAACGTTGGTTCTGTTTTTCACAGATCTGTCCAGGCAGGTTTGGTTTTGCTGTTGGGTTTTTTCAGTGCTGTTGCATGCTCAGCAGCCTGTGGATTCCTGTGTTTCAATGTGAATGTGGGAGCCTGGTGCTTTAAAATAAAAAGAAGAAAACTTTAAGTGAATTCTGAAGCCTGGGGTTTTTTTCCCACCAAAGATTACTGTATTTTCTTCAGGAGTTGGTGGGAGATTAACGTGGGTTGCTGGCCAAGAGTCTCAAGCTTGGCAGTGTAGAAACCACACGGTAGGAATCAATACAGGGACAGTTCATCTGCACGAGTGAGTCCTGAGTGGCTGGGACAGGTGGAAGAGGCCAACTATTTCATAAGGCAAACAAGAAATGATGCAACTTGCTGTCAGAAATACAGTTTTTAGAGCACCCGTCTTTCAGTGGCAACTGCTCAGTGGGTTCTGCATCCGTACGGAGCTTCATTCACATGTAGATCTGCATCCACAGCCCCACTGACCTCTTCAGTTGCAAGACTGATTCAGTCATGATTAAAATAAGGAAGATGTAAGCTAAAACAAAACAAAATTCTTTGCTGTCCTTTCCATTTTAAAAACAATTACTTGTGGAGTATTTATGGATCCTGAATGGGGAATAAGAAGGACTGTTGAGAGCAGATGTTTGCCTCATTGGTTGGTGTGTTTGTAAAATTCAGGTGTGGATTTGATGGTTCACTGGCTTTTTGTAACTTTCACTCACCTCTGTGAAAGGAAGTTGCATATTGATACAAAACAAAATTAAATGTCTAAACAAAGCAATTCCGCACCTTTTAGTAATGCAAACCATCTGCAATAGGCTCTTCTACTCATTTAAGGCATACAAATTTTTGAGGTTGAATCTGTTTCCAGCAAGAAAAAGCCTGTCCTCTTTTTCTTAAATATCATAATGCTCTAACAAGTAGGAAGACAAGCTTTGTTGTGAAAACAGTACAAGATTAAAGTACTGCATTGTATTCGAATAATAATGGCTACTGAAGTTCCCCAAAATTGTTTACATCTGCTCTCAAATATTTGTAAGCTAAATTTATTAAGGTTTACAGTACTTTGCTTTTATTAAACCAAGGCTCATAGGCAAAAATATCTTGAGTTTTAAGATAATTTTGAATGGGTTTTAGTCAATATATTTCTGAGTTTATTTCATTAATTTATTTATTTCTTCTGTGTGTCATTCTTTTAAGTTCTTGTGAGAATTCAAATTTGTGTTGGTGTTGCCTAAGCATACAGTTTTCAGCAACAGAGGGCTGAGTGTCCTGACTGATTTTTATGCCATTTTTGTGGTAGATGTAATTTGAATCACATCATCAGAATTGAATCACATCATCAGAATAATTCTGCTTCTAAAATATGAATGTGCAGGTTGAGTTAGCACAATGATTAAAATGGTAACTTAGGGTACTTCAGCATAGACCAGGTTTAAAGGGTAAAATGACAAGGTCTTCATGACCCGCTCAGTTAGGCTCATAATTTGGGGGAATGTAAACTCCCTGTGGCATTCTGACTTGATTGGAGCGCCCAGGTAGAGGTGAAAGGCTTCCCTTGGGTCAGCCAGCATTTCTCAGGAGCATGTAAATAATAAGTGTACTGCTGTGCCTGCATCGCCCCCCACCCCCCACCTTGTTTTTGATGAATGTGTTGCTTTGTCAGCGTGAATTAGCACTGTCCTGAGCAAGCACAAATGCAGCAGATACTGGGGCAGCCTTTGCCCAAGCAAACCTGCTTCAACTTGTCTCAGTGGTGATGGACAGTTAGTCCCATTCCAGGCCCGGAGCAGAGACTTCTAATCATTCATGGTTACATGGTGTGGGTTTGGGAGAGTCAGCAAGTGGCCGCTGCTGATGATTTATCAAGACTGATTTTACTTTTAGGCTGAATGACTGGTGAAGGAAACAGAAACTTTGTTTCCTATAATAGTCTTCATAAAGTTCAGTGGCAGAATAAAAATGCCCCAAAAAGGCAGAAAGGGCTGACAGGAAGGTACTTGCTAAAGACATGGCTATCTGATGTTCTTGCCTTCCATGCACAAAGTAATTGGCTTGGGCTTGATGCAGTCTGCTGTCATCAACCCTGGTTATTCCCACAGGACTTGCCCACCCACTGCAACACAGTGTCCTGCTTTCCTGTAATGTCTTCCATTTTTGCTTCAGGGTCTTTTTTTTTTTTTTTTTTTTTCTTTCCCAGTATGGTTACAGATACAATGAGATTTGTGCACATCCTTCTAAACAGTTGGATTTCTCAATGAAAATATGAAATGAATTAGGTGGGACAGTGTAAAACAGTTTCATTTTGAAAGAAAGAGAGTTCTGCTTAGTCAAGACTATAGAAAAATGAGTTTCTCAAACCAAGCATTTCCACTCCAGTTAAATGAGAATGAGGAGTCAGTTGGGAAGCCGAGCAGTCGTCACTGCAAAGTCCACTCTGTCGATCATGGTTCTTTGTGTGCTCGGTGTGGTTCAGAGAATTGAAGACTGAAGAGGTTCCTCAAGTGTCTGGGGTCAACCATTTCATATGCCAAGTAGAAGATGAGATTCAATAGCTTTTCCAAAAAAATTGCAGAAAACTAAGAATAAAACAGCTGAACTTTCTGCTTTGTTACTTTAGGATAAAAGGGTATGACAGTAAAGTTCCCTGCTCTGGGAGGAGCAAGAGTTGGACAAAATGACCAAACAAATCTATTCCTTCTTGTACATTCATGGAACTGAAGCATGTGTATTCCCAGGGACCATTTCCACAGTCGTAGCTTGTCATTGCTGGCTTGCAGAGTCCTTTCTTGTTGAACCAGTGAACTTGATAGGGTGCTGCCAGTTATAGAAACCCACCCGGGCCATCTCCTTCAGCTTCTGGCTGAAGGAGAAAATTGCTGTTGGGCACAAAAAGTACCAAACACGCTGACCGCTTCCTGTCAGTATGACACAAAGAGATTTATTTTTGTTTCTGTTAATCTTTCTCAGCTCCAGCCACTGAGATGTGCATGTCCTGAAATCTTGCACGATCGAGTTGTCTTTCCAATCATTTTGCTGTGAAAATAGTGCGTTTCATTTTCAGAGGCTGTAAGAGATTAGACTCTAAATGTCTTTAAGTAAACACTTCCTCCTGGGATCATGATCTCATTCAAACTGAAAAATGTACCAGAATTTATGATGTATTTTAATTACTATTCTTGGTACCACTCATTAAATTAGAAATTGATTGCCAGTTTCACAGTTTCCTTGTTAGATGACAAAGTGCTTATCAAGGTGAAGCAATGCAAAACTGTTAGCTATATATTCCACAGTTTGGGATGATAAAAAGGCCTGCTTTTTGTTGTGGTATTCATGTTACAGTTGTTATTATAATCCATTGCTGATTGTCTTTTTTGTTTAAAGTTCACTCTCCCCTATCCATGTAAGATTACACTGTATTTTTGTATAAGAAGAGAGAAATTGGCTTTGCCTGGTTTATGCTAGCAATCTAAAAGGCATTACTGCAAACATCAAAAGTGTGTTTCATTGATCTGAGAACATCGCAAACAGCTATCCTAAAGATTTAAGAGTATGATGCAAAAGATCCCTATACGTAAATGTGTTTCTCAAAAACTTTTTTTCTCTCTCTGATCCACAGTGTGACAGCGAGAGTGATATTGACGATAAGGTAAGACTGAATTTTCTTCTTTCATCTTGTTTACTAGCTTGGAAAGTCCCTCACAGTCAAAATCAGAATGAATTTGAAAATAATATTTTTCCTCCAGTCTTCATGTCAAATTTAAAAATATCTATAACTGAATGAAAAAAACATTGAATCAGGTACTTTGTGATCTTCGCTAGGGTTGGTTTGGTTTGTTGGGTTTTTTTGGTTTTTTTTTCAGGAAAGAAACTCCCATTAACGTAGTAGTCTTGATTATTATCTGAGCATTTGGTGAGACCCGAGTCATAGTGTTAGTGCTTGTTTCAGTTCCTCTGATGACTTGTCAGGAGCCCATATTTTATTTATAGTAACCTTTGAAGATGTCAATTTTGTAATCCGTTTAGAAGATGGGACAACTGGTACCAACCCTCAGAGGCAGTGTGGTAACTGTCAAGGAGTGTTTTGTCATGTTGCATGCGTATTTATCACAGAGCAATGATTTTTCTGACCTTCTTTGGGATGCAGGGGTTGGTCATTGAAAAGTTGTAGTTGTGTGGTTTTGTACACAGCATTTTTACATTTCACCTTTGCAAGGAAAGCAAAGAAGTCCACTTCACAGCAACAGTTGCACTGTGCTTTTATGCATCAAATGTATAAAAGATTTGAGTATCCCTTGCTGACTTCTGGCAGATCCAACTTGGCAGTCTCAGGTTAGATCTTCATCAAACTTTTATTATATTTTGGCTGTCCAGTCTCTTGCATTCATTCATGAGAAACTGTGGCACAGAGGTTTCTACTGGATCAGCATTACAAAAGTAAAGGCTGACTCCAGATAGCCCTGTCTCCTTGGCAGCATACTTGGCTGCAGCCATACGTTGGAGGTTACCATGAGTTCAAGAGACTACACTAAAAGCCTCTCTGGTTAAGTCTTTTTTTCTTTTTTTTTCTTTTTTTTCTTTTTTTTCCCTTTTTTTTCCCTTTTTTTTTTTTTTTTTTTTTAATATTGTTAGAGCTTGGGAAGCATTAAGGTTTCTTCAACAACTTCTTTTAAAAAATCCCATTGGATATCAAATACCCCTAGAGTACAGGAAAAGCTGTGTTTTGAAATAAAGGCTTGATTGAAGAGAAACATTTAAATCATATATGCTGAATGAAAGAAACTGTACATAATTTATTTTATTTTGCTTTGGTTTGTGGTTTTGTTTGTTTGTTTTATTTTGTATAAACATATCAAGTCACTCCCTGAAACCACCACCCAAGTTCTGTTTCTTACAAGGTTACAGAGCAGCAGAGCTGATGGCAGGGTTGTTGACTGTGAAAAATTATTCCCTAAAAGCTTAGATACCATGGGGTTAAAGCATTTCTTAGACTGCCCAATCAAAGAAAGTAAAAGCAATCACTTAGAAAACTGTTTAAAGATCTGCCAGTCAAACCTCAGATGAAGTTGTAAGTGACATGTAGTTTTATTATACAGCTATGCTATTAATGATTATCTAAATTACACTGGTAGACCCAGCTAGCGGCATTACATCTGAGACTGACGTTTGTTAGATTAGGTTTGACTTCACCTTGTAGAGAAGAAATTGAAATCTGAACAACATTGATTAGCTTTCAGAATGTGGGATCTGAGGTTACCTTCAGAGGAAGCTGCATTGTGTTTGGCTGGTAACTTACTGTCCTTTACAGCAAATGAAAGGCTATTATAGTGTTCCTTACCATTAATATGGCATTTCTTTACATGTCTCTAACTGTAGTTTGACCTTCTAGGCTCACATATTTCCCAGCTATGTTCTCTATAAGGTGACTCCACCTTAATAATCACATTTCTTCATAAGGAGAGCAGCACAAGATCATCATCTTTCTATCTCTTGCCTGATCTGTAGAGACATGAGACATGACATCAGTTCTATTAAAGAGGTCTCTGGAATTAAGTAGGGTTGCTTTTCTTGTCAACAAAGACATGTGCACACGCATGTAAACTCACCAAGGTTGAAGTGAAGAGGCTTCAAAACTTTCATGGGGATAATGTAAAAGTAACATTGCCTTCCAGCTGGGGAACACAAGGGCAGCCTGACTCTCTGTTGATGCCTGACATGCTATACGCCTCTGGAAACATGTCCAGTATGTAGCTAAAACTTAACCTGCCTGGTGCAACAAGGAGCTATAAAAATATTGGTGTGAATGTCCCGAGAGGTTACACCAAAGAATGTTTTTTCCCCTCTTCCGTGTGTTGGCAAAATGTATCTTCTAATAATGCTCTCTGGCTGTGGCAGCTGGATGGAGCATTCCACGTCCTGTCCAGCCCAGCACCGGCCTTCCCAAATTACCTGACGGGTCAGCTTCATTTCACAGCGCTGCAGAACAATCCTGCTTTCCTGCTTGGTCAGCAGGAACCAGCTTTCTCTGGATGCACCTACGCGCGCTGGCACTAATGAAGGGCAGGGCAGGAATTACTAATGTACTTTTGATTTGCATAACACCTTTCGTTGGCCGCAAACAGCGGGTCACTGTCGGCTGTACATAACTCGTGAGGAAAGCAGACAAAAGAAGTTCACGTACAAGTGCAAACTGAGTCAGTGGCAGAGCTAGAACCAAAACTGAAATTTTCCACCTCCTACTTCTCTCTTTGTACCCTGCTATTAATTATCTGCTGTTTATCTACTTCATAGGTACGTACGCTACTGAGCTCTCAATGTTTTAAAACATAGACATTAGAGTAAAATTGAGGCTTTATCCTCACTGCACTGAAAAATATAAACACGCTCCTGATGGTTTTGGTTTTCTCCTTGTGCAGTACTCCAGGGGAGAAGAGTAAATGAACAAAGTCAGTCATATATATGGTGTATCAGAATCGAGGAGCCACTACCTTAGTGCAGATTCTGAGAGTGTTCCCAAACAATACACTGCTGTTTTTAATAAGTCAGAGAAGAGGAGCTCGAGGCTGGGGACTTGTCCATCCCATCTACTTCTGAGAACTGTCTCTGGCCAAGTATAGCCTTTCACATCTGCATCACTGATAAAATCTCAAAGGAAGTAAGTGGGGTGATACTTTCTCACACCTATCATTCTGTCACCACATGCTTCTCAAAGAGCTGTTAGAGACACACAGACTAATAAAGTGAGCTGTCCGGCCATTTAACCAAGCGAGAAACCTGGCAAATCATGCCTTCCCAGAGATGGAAGGGCAAATTCTGTTTCTTACTGTATATTTATTGAAGGACATCATTTTGGATTCTGCAACTGTTAGAATTGCAGCATAGTTTGTTGAAGCTTTGGAAATGATACTGAGCTTTTTGTGAGGGAGGAGGGAGAGAAAGGGAGTTAGTCCGATAATCGTGTTACGCTATCTCTGCACTGTGCAATAGCCAAGATGTGAGGCTCACGGTCCATAAACATTGTTGCTGAAAATATATACTTCCTTTAATAGCAACAACAGCATTAACAGATAGCAATTACCCTTCATTTTCAGGAACTATAAAGTCTCCATTAATTCAAGATTTATGTAGTTATAGCATTTAGCACAGGAATAACACCACAGAGAATTGGTTTATACACATGTAATGAGAGAGCTTATGGCATACTTTAGTGAACATTAACATAATAGAGTAATATAAACCATCAACAGTTCCACTTATTGTCTCTTACCTGCTTTAGCATCGCTGTGAAAAGTGGCTAGCAGCTTGGTAATGTGCTCTGTTAAATGGTGTTCTGCAGAAAGCCAAAAGTCAACTCGTGCAAAACAAGGGAATGAGTAATCTCTGCTCGTTACTACAAAATGTTGCTCTCGTTTTTTTAATAACAGTGTTCAACATTGCATTAAAAAAAAAAAAAACAAACCAAAAACCCCTGTTTCTTTCTTTAGAAGTAATTCAGTGCTCATGTTCTTTCAGTCTTGGACTTCTGTCCGCTGTGTGCAAAATTGTGGGTTGTCAACTTAATTACATGGCCCCACAGTGCAAGCGAGCTCTCCAAATCAGGGGTTAGATATCAGGCATTCCTTCATTTAATGTGGTGCTGAGTAAGATGTACCAAAAATTACGCTGTATTTCTAAGTCAAATCAGTATTTACCATATATTTGTTCTGTAGTTTATGTTTGTGTTTTAGCTATAGCAAACCTATGAGACAGATAAAGATATATCCAAGATGGATGCAAAAAGTTTTGAAGTCAGGTTTCTAAACCAGAGTTTTCACGTTCCTCTCTGCAGCAGCACCATGAGTTTATGAGGCCCTGCTTGCAGCACCGTGATTTCAGCCTCGCCATGCTGTTGTTTACTGTGCCTATTTCTGAGTCCCAATAGGTACCTGGAAGTCTACAGCAGTGCCCGACCAGGTGTGATTTAGCACTTGACACATGGGAGAAGAGCAAGAGTGCTGTGATGGCTCCACGATGGGCTGGGTTCCCACCCTGCTGCATTCTGTGTGGATGCAGAACAGCTCCTGGCTTGAGGGTGAGACTAGAGTGAGGGGGAGCACTGTTTCAGGATGTCAGCAGCCTCGTTGTTGTCCAGCTGTGGTTTTGTAGGTATTAAGGTAAAGGGGGGTGTTTTAGGAGGCATTTGAGAGGGAAAATCAGGTATCCTTATGGCCGTGAATGGGAAGTTATTCTCTGTAGCAAAAGGCATGGTTGTAAGTAGCGTGAGGTGCTTACCTGGAAGTTTAACAAGGAGGTGATCAAGTCAGACCAGTGAGACATGAGAGTTTACACCAATATGGAGTGTCATCATTGGGAAGAAGAGATGAGCTGTGAAAGAGTCAAAACGGGAAGAGTCACAGCTTGCAGTTCAAGAGATGGGGAGCTATATAGGGGGAGCAAAGCCACAGACTAGGAAAATGATGTTCTGGCAGCTTTTTCCTTGGTGGAAGGACACAACTGCTGGATGCTTCTTTCCTCCTGCTCCTCAAATTTTATCTACCAATTGAAAAAGTGGGTTGCATCTGATAAGTCTGTTGTTTCCATGAGGCTGGAAGTTTAGTTCCCACTTCAGGTAATCTTTTGCTATTTTTGAAGCCTATCCCATCCAACACCCCCAAATTGGTTTTGTCCCTCATTATTGTCCCTTTCTCTGAGAAATGAAACTTGGTACTTTTCCGGCAATCTCAATTCTTACTGGCTGCAGCAGAAGGGAGATATCAAACATGGAATTGAAAGAGGGCTTTCACATGGCAGTATTTGCACTTCTGTTAACATTACACTTCAATCTGTGACAGTTTTCAGCTGTGACTAACAACAAGAAGTCTTCCTTTGCCAGTTACTTCCCAGCTGGGTTTTCAGACAGTATTTAAGTGGACCTTTTACTGTAGCCTGCTCTTGCTTACAACAAGCGATGCTGAAGGCAGTTGCAGTAGCATGTTCCTGGGCTGTGTTGCAGGCTTGCAGCACACAGTATTGTAGAATATGCACATGTGTGCACAGAATCAGTGTTTCTCCGAAGGTGCAATTCTTACAGACTGAAAACCCAGTGATGCGGAGTGAGAAGTAGTGAGAAAACTGACTCCCATATAATAATAACTGGGTAAAGGTGGTGAGGTCTCTTAATGGAAGAAAGGCTCTGTTTGACAGATGAGATGCATGTTGTTATTAAAGACAGATCTGCTTTTTCAACAATACAAAAATATTGAATTTAAAATAACCTTGTAGCCCTTGAAAGATTTGAGTGCTATAAACAGGCAAATGTAATGTTGACAAAAATTCACCACTCAGTGAATTTATTTTATTTCATCATTCTCCCTGAGCAGATTTACCAGCAAAATGTCATCCTGCAAGCCCACTGCATATCCAGCTCACCCGGTTGCTCTTTGGGAAATGCCAGACTTGGTGAGCCTTGGTATGCCCTTGGCTTCTGTCTTTCCACACACCACATGAACAAAGCAGACAAAAAGGTTTCCGCTGAGACTGGGGGCAGTCAAGTTAGACCCTGTAAGCCCTGCCAGAGGGAAAGGAGCCCTCCAAGTCATCCTTCCCAATAAGAGGGTCTACAACTCCAGTCAAAAGTTTTAGTAATAATGGCCCTTCTTGACATTTGTATTTAAGTAAAGCAAGCATGCAACTGAAAAAGTTAAACAAGACTCCAAGCTTCAGCACCAATATTCTCCCCTCCTGCCGAGATTTTGTGGTTTTATTTTATCCAGACAAAAACACAAATTTTAAGTACATTAGTCTGGATCTATAATAAGCTGAGTCATCATGGTCTGTGGTGTCCATATTCATTCTTGAAAATGTAGAAAAATATTCAGAGCAAACAATAAGAAGAGCCTTCTAGTTTGCTGACAAAAATCCACCATTAACTCACATAAAAGGACTGGAGAGATCTTTTGGAGAGCTCTTGGGCAAGACAGGATAATACCAGTTCTGTCACTGGCAGTCGGCATGTCCCTAGCTTTCTGCTTTCCCTATTGTTTAACATCTCCCTGTTCCAGTTCCCCATCTATGAGCATTTTCTTATCTTGCCAGGGACCTTTTAAGATCTGAGGCAGCAGGGAAGAGAACAGTCTGGTACAGCTGTCTGCCCACATCAAGAAACACCATTCTAACAGAGCCGTAAATCTAGAGGGCTACCTGCACAATGGCAGTAACTCCTGGGAAGGTGATCAGGTAGAACAGAACATAGTAGGCAGGTGATAGGAATTGGCAATTGAGTTAGGAAATTTGATTAATTAAATCGAGTGACTTAATTACCCGTAAAGATGCCAAGAAGGGGAGGAGTTTGGAGGATGCATACTCCAATAGCTGCAGTTGCAGGCCCTCATTTGGTTTGCAGTTTCTCGTTACTGTCTTCCAAAATTGGTTTGCCAGGTTAAGTAATACAGAAGCACTATGTCCTCTGCAAGTGTAAAGGATACTCCTCAAGGATGGCCCAAGTGGTTCTTACTTCTGGGTCAACTTTGCAATAAAATCCAAACTAGGTTTCACTACAGGAGTTTTCCAGATATGTAAGAGGCAGTAACAACATTTGGATAAGTAGTGAAGACCAGAAGTAATGTCCACCCACCCTTACCTAAAGCATTATGATTGAAATGGGTATTCTTTTGCCTAGGTGAATCTCCTAACACTTTTCAGCTGCTGTTTTCACTTGTCAGCTGCTTGTCAGCCACTGCTTTTGTCTGCAAAATCAGTCAGGGTCTTGCCATGCCATGCTGAGTCGAGGGAGATGTTTCAGCTCGTGCTGCCCAGCCTTTGCTCTACACCCTCTGGGGCAGGAGGCTGAAGAGCTACAGTCCCAGCTCTCCGGAAACACAAACCCTAGGGAGGTGCTTTTCAAACAGAGAAAACTCCACGCGAGAGAGATGAAGGTGTTTGTAAATAAACCTCAGCCTGCTCCTGGCAGGGTCATGCCTTAGTTCTGGTGCTGGTTGCAGTACAGACACACCAGTATGGACACGCCGGCTCTTCCCAGCAGCAAGGAAATGTCGTTGTCTTTCATTCGCTTCTGAGCCTTCAGCTCTGGGTCTACGCAGGGGTCAGTCAGTCATTTCTCATGGGGTAGGCTGGCTTCCTCCCACCTCTCCCACTCCCTCCTAACCCCTGCAGTGCTCCAGAAGCCTCTGCCATCAGAGCAGGCTCTGTTCCTCCCCTTGCTGCACCTGGGATGGGAAAATGAACCTTCCTCTGCTCTGCCCACCCGTGGTGCTCAGCTCAGTGCATAGCACACGTTACCTGCAAACATGGTAGTGTTCCCTCATCACAAAGCTCCGTCTGATTCTGTATTAGCAATTGTTAATTTCCCTGTATGTACTGTAAAGATGGTGTAATTCCAGCTAGTATTTTATACTTTTTAACATTTCTTGATGGTCTTTAATACCAAGTTCTACCCTGCTGCGTTTTTCTTGTGATGTAAGGTCTTCTCCTGAGCAAATGGCTCACGTTTGGTTTTGTGGTGCCTGATAACTCAACCTGAAAGCTTCATTTGATTTCTCTCTTGACTTTTGAATAGTCTTCCATAGTTTCTGCCTGTTGATGGCTTTTGTCCAATTTTGTATGATTATCTGAGGGATGTGATTTTACATTTTGGTCAGAGCTGTGTGTAAGTTCAAAACAGAGCAGTGGCTTGAAGGAGGTTTTGCTGAGTTCTCAGCTGCAGAAGGCAAGGCACTGAGTCTCGGCAGGATGAGTGCAGGTTAAAGCAGACACACTCTGCACTTTGGGTCTGTGGTGCACACCATTGCACAGCTCCTGTCAGCACTGTGTCCAGAGTGTCAGAAACATCAGCAGTTCTGCTTGGTTGTATCCACTGGTGCCCAGCTTTCCACTTTCTGACGGGTCAGACTGAAATCCCTCCGACGCCCACAAAAGGCTTGGTTTCCCCGGCGCACAGACCGACTCACAGCCTCTGTTGCCTTCACCCTTCCCACACCTCTGTCAGAATTAGTTGGGGATCTTTGCCTAAATCTTTGGCAGCAGCTGACTTAATTTTGGTTTACTACTCCTGACAGTTTATTGGGGAAGCAAAGCACACCTTCATCTCCAATAATAAACAGCCCACCCGCCGACACTTTGACAAACTTAATGGTTTTTTTATACAAAAATGGACAGACTTAATGTTTCGACTGTAGCGATCATCTGTCCTGATCTCCTTAATGAAATTAGATTAAGTGCACCTGGGAAAATGCTGAGACGGCACATTGCCTTCATCACCTTCCTTAATTTAAAACCAATTTGCGGGGAAAATATCCTCTGAAGCTGAGGGAGGCAGAGAGAAGGGGGAGGGAAGGGGGTTTTAAAATCTATCTGGATAGCTACTGGCAGTTTTAATTCCTTTCCCCGCTGGCAATGTGAAATATTAACAGCCTTAAGAACTGAGAGTTTAAAGACTTAGTAACCTTTTTGCCTTTCTTAGGGGAAAAAGAAACAAACCAAAATCTTTACCATCAAGATCACATATAGGGGCAAAGCCTGGTACATGCTGAGGCTCAGATCTGGGGCTGGGCAGGGAGAAGATATCTGGCTAAAATGATAAAGTTTCTTCTTCTGAGAGCTAGACTCTGTTTTCCTAACCACCAGATGTTGGTGATGCTTACTGTCTGCTCTTACCTTGAGAATCATTTAGCTGTGCAGAAAAATAATCATTTGCCCACATAACTGTGAAATCAGCTGCAATACGTACAATATAATGTGACCTGCAAATGATTACAAATGTTCCTTGGCCTTATTCTGAAGAGAGCAAGAAACATATCTTTTTAATTAAAAATAAAATGTTGCAAAGAATAACTAATTTTTTCCATGAAGGGCCATTCCTGTTCTCTCACTCTGACTCCACTGATGGAAAACACGCTAACAGATGAAGATCTTCCACCAGTGAGATGCTCAGAGAGCAGAGTAGTCTGTGATAGGATGGAAAGTCGCTTTATAGCAGAGTTTTAAATGTTTACAGCCTTTGTCAGTTGGACTATTACAGTCCAAGCTCAGCAGTGCAGCTGCTTTATCTATCTCCTGTCTCAGATTTCAGTGTTGCTGGAACAGTAGTATCCATCCTGGAGATGGGTGGTTTCTGCTGCTTGGAAATGTTTTTCTTCATTCGCTTAGAGTCAGCTTTGTTCTTCATGATAGCTTTCATAGCTCAGGTTCTGCAGAGATGTCCACTGTCAGAAGCACCCTGAACTCACACCAAATGGAAAGTCCCACATAATTCAGTGCTCTAGAAGCATCTTGCAGCAGGTGTGGATTTTGTTCTGGTCATCGGCGCACAGTCACTTATATTCCTTCAGCTACTAGTGATCACCACTCAGAACCTCAGTCACAGTAGCCTTGGAAGAAAATGTTATTCCGAATAACCATGTTGAAAGTCCCAGTTAAATTATATTTATTAGTGCAGATGGGGCCTGATTTTCAGGAGTACTCCCCTCACCCTAATTGGTTAGCAGGACCCGTGGATGCTCAGTGCATCCCCAAATCGGTCCAGCTGTCTTCATCCAGCTGACTGGTCCTATCACTGGAACTCCTTACGTAAGTTGGAGTTTGCATGAGTAGCCCAATTGCTGTCAATGAATAATTTAGATGATTTAAGCCTCAGATATGCTGATAATAATGAGAGAAATCAGTCCTATATGTCCTTGTCCATAAATACTGGAAGATGGGGACAAGTCACTTTTAAATGGGATTCATTTATTTTTAAATGGAATCGTGATAAGTGTTTTAAAGGTAATCAAGCACGTGTAGCTATCCTGAATATTATAAATATAAAAGAACATGAGCCTAAGATTGAAAGGGATCCCATTCATATATAAACTGAGTTAAGGCTATCACGTGAGGATAAGGGTGCAGAATAACCTTTGATAACTAACAAAGATTTCAAGTGTCTGTTCTTTTAATTAATTGCCACAAAGGTGGATGAAGTGACCAGTGTGTGTTATACGTGTCACTAAGATCCCGATTACTGAGTGACTGCAGTCACCCTTCCCCTCTTTAAGTCTGTAGATAACCTCACCCTACCCACGGAAGGTGACCTTGAAGAAAGTAGAATTTATTGTATCGTGGTTGTTGAGCTTTTGCCTGTAGAAAGACATCGTACCTCACACCAAAAAGATGTCCCTCCCATTCTTGTATTTTTAGTCCTCTATTTTGGTGAACTGTGAGTTTCTTGTCCTAGTTTTCAAGATTCTTCACCACGCTACCTTTTTGCATCTCTGTTTTTGTCTGACGGCATCACTTGCACCTCCTCTGCTTTGCCTGTGCTGCTGACCTCGGGGCTGTAAACCGGCAATCTCTCCTTGGTGGTTTTCTCCACTAGATAGGCTGCCAACAAGGAGTAATCTGTGGTTGTCCCCACAAAGCCTACCAAATGTTATTCACAGGATGGTGTGCATTTAGCAGTAGTTTGTATTCACTGCAAACATTACATTTTAGGATCTGTGAGACAGAGGGTATGTCCTTCCATGGAGGAGATGACCTGGCATTTCATGGTCAGTCCTGGAGTACAAATAACACACAAAAATTATTTGCGAGCATATTTTATCCAAAATCTGTTAGGAAGCTGAATAAACACCATTATCAGCATTTTCCACTGAAGGAACTTAAGCTCAGGGAAAATGCAACTTATCTGCAGTCTGGCAGTGAATCAGCCAGAAGTGTTGTGGGACACAAATTCCTGGGCATCTTCTTCATCTCTGTGCTCTAACCCCTCTCCATACGAGTCTGGATGGCAGGCTGTGCAGTCTCGGCCAAAAGCAACCCTTGGCTGCCTTCTACACCCTGACCATCTTTGCTTGTGATAGATGACTCCTGAAAAAATAATTACCTTTAGCTGAACTTGAATATGTTTTGATTTGGCTTTGTTAAGAAGTCATAAAGCTTTTTGTATTACGCTGAACATCTTACTCTTTCTGAGGCATTCGAGCCTGTTTTCATAACTTCATCAGAGAAATGTCTTTAAAGGTGGTGGAGTATCAAGAAGTTTTTTGGATGGCCATTTCCTTTAAACTCTTAACACACAGAGATCATTTATGTAACTGCAACAAATGAAAAGGTGTCTCTGGAGGGGGAGAGCAAGGTTGAAAGAAGCAACAGCTTTTTGGTGTACCTGTCTGTGTTTAGTCAAAACAGTCACAGCATCATAGAATTTCTTAGGTTGGAAAAGACTTTTAAGATCAAGTCCAACCCTTAACTCAGCACTGCCAACTCCAGCACTAAACCATGTTCCTGGGCACCACATCTACACATCTTTGGAATACCTCCAGGGCTGGTGACTCAACCGCTTCCCTGGGCAGCCTGTTCCGATGCTTAACCCTTTCAGGGAAGAAATTTTTCCTAGTGTCCCAATCTAAACCTCCCTTAGTGCAGCTTTCCTCTTTCCCTAGGCCATTTTCTCTTACCCTGTCTCTTGTTACGTGGGAGAAGAGACTGAGACCCACATCATTGCAACCTCCTTTCAGGTAGTTTTAAAGAGAGATAAGGCCATCTTGTTGTAGCAGGAGATCAGGTTAATCAAGCAGGACCTGCCTTTCATAAACCCACATTGACTGGGCCTGCTTGTCTTGTATGTTCCATGTGATGGCTCTGTAACCTTTGTAGTCTCCAGCTCCTTCTTCCAGCTCTCCTTGTAGATGGGCATCACACTTGCTAACTTTCAATCGACTGGGATCTCCCTGGTTAACCAGGGCTGCTGGTAAATGATTGGTGAGCGCTTCTGCCACCTCCCTCAGTACCCTTGTTCTTAGTTATCCTCAGCCTTTTGAAGTCTTTGCAGCTCCAGCTTTGTTTCTGTTTCATACATCATCATCAACAGCTCAAACAGTCAGAAATTGATGGCAGGACAAGAGGTGGTGGTGTTCAGTATAAACCAGATGAAAGGGCAAGTTGCCTTAAACAGATGAGTAAAAATTTGTTTTCACTTAAAAAGCAAACTAAATCTAACACAGAGATGGAAGCAAATGGCAAACAGGCTGCATACAAGAGAGAGAGAGCAGTTGCCCTTCACAGTCCTGTCTGCAGAGCAAGGCACAGGCACATGCTGATCCCAGCACAGACAGTAGCAGCAGGAACCTGAACCAGCAGAGGCTGAAGAAGGCAGCTCCATGCATCTCAGCCCGTGTGCCATGGCAGGGCTACCACTGGTAGTTGTACAGGCTGCCCTGTGCCCACCACAGCCCTCCACCCAGGTCAGCCCCAGTCACGTACTGGGATGAGAAACAAGGAGCACTTCTGGCATCCTCTCTCCAAGCCAGCCGCTCCCTCGAGGAGCGGGTTACGTGGTGCTGGCAGCGATGCAGGCGCAGGCATGCGGGCTGCTCCTGGGGAGCTGGGGAATTTACTTTGTGATGGTGTGTTCATTTCATACATGTGTGGGAGTGACAACATAGACTACAGCTAGCTGAATTTATGGGGGTGGATTTTGCACAAAATAAATTACTTGTAGGGGACAAAGGCCAGCTTTGCTACCGGCTGTGGACAGTTGGTCACTGTTGGCCCCATGAAGGAAAAAGTGGCAGGGGGAATAGAAAACTACTCTGGGTGAGAAAAGGGCTGATGCCACTTGCACCGAGGTGCTTGCAGTGTTCCCTGTCCATACTGAGACGTGGGGAAGGGGAGAAGTGTGCCTGCCAGCCAGATGAGCAGTTATTTTTAGTAGCACTGTAAAGTCAATTAAAACTAAAGCAGATCTGTATTAAAAGTTAATTCATATTAAGAATAGCACTTCACCAGCTACCCCTGCCATCTGGAAACAGGTGCAAGTCCATCTGCACTGCTTGCTTTTAATGTGGTCCAGTGCAAAAAAAGGCATGGTTTTAAGCCCTCTTATTACCTTCAAAAGTTATTATATCCCATCTTCTTAGCCAGTCAGTAACATCACTGGTGTCAAATTGATTTGTCAGTGCTGCCAGTTTGCATTGCTGTGGGTGCAAAGGAGGCAGCTACAGTTCTTGGCTTTCACTTGGTGAATATATTCTCTGAAATAGTTGTGCTTGAAAACATTTCAAACAGAACTGTAAGCCCCCGTGTTCATTAGACCCTTTCTGGATGTTAATTTCAAACTTTCTTCCTCTCTGCCCCATCTCCTTTTTGCCTTCTCTCGGCCCTATGGTTGCCTTTCAAATCAATACTGCTTGATTCAGATAAAAAACACAAAATGGATTGAATGGAGGTGCAGAGGGTGATGTTGTCACTCACCTCTCCAGCAGCACTCTCCTTCCCCCTATTCAGCAGAATGACTGAATAATGCTGAAGTCTAATTATGTACCCAGGTCTCCTCTGCACGAGTTCAAACACACGCTGAAGTGCTGTGGGACAGCCGATTAACGTGCCCTGGTGCCCTGCTAAAATGAGGCCTCCGTTTTCACTGGTTCCCGAACGTACAAATCCTCCCAGCGTTGGGAGCGTGTTTGGAGCAGGGGGTTCAGCAGCACAGGCAACCAGCTCTTGTGGCTGCTGGCGGAAACTCGCTCCTCTGTGACCTTCAGTTGTGGCCGTGTCTCAGGCTTGTACCGTAGGCGAAATTCCCATTCATCGTGCCACTGTAAAGAGCAAATGTTTTGGGGGCAAAATAGCTCTGCGGCGAGAATGCGGTTCAAGTCCGTGGCCTAATTCCTCTGATGCTGTTGTTCAAAACATTATTTTCTCATTACCCTTTGTGAGCTGAGCTTCAGAGCTCTCCATTAAAAATAACAGCAGTGACTTAATTGGTTAGAAAACATTTCTCCTCTCAACTATGTTCCACAACAAAACCTGGGGAAGCCAAGAAAAATGCTGGCCCAAATTTGGAAGAAGTTTTGTTTGGAGGCCTGGAGCCTACGCGTTGCTCTGCAGACAGACGCACACGTACGTGGGGCCGTTGTAACCGCCTCGGCTTTGCAGGAAAGGCAGCCAGGCAGGCTGCAGGGCTCACAAACAGTTGCTCGCCAGATTCTGATTTATTTGACAGCCTCGGTAATAAACTAACTATTTGTCTAACTCTTCCTGATTAGTCTGAAGAGGTCTGCCAATCTGAAGAGGATTGACTAGTCAGAAAACCACTGGTATTTTGGCTTTTCTCTTTTTTTTTTTTAGCTTTTTTTTTAAATTTTTCCTGAAGGGTTGTGATATTATTTGCAATAATTTCTCCGTTATTAAGTTTGGCATTTCAGAATAATTCACTGCTGCAATGTGAACATTTTCCACATCAACAATAAGTCTATTACGGAGAAATTTACAAAAACAAAACGACTTCATATTGCTTGCAGATGTATTCTGTAAAAATAATTGTTTTTCGCTAGATTTTAATGTTTCTAGGCCTTTGTAAACATAATGCCTAAATACTTTTATTCAATAAACGAGATCCATTCAGTAATTACTTGCACATTTGAAGTCCAGTAAATAAGGAGCAGATTTTGACCAAAATCTGTGTATCATTTAAACTGCTTAGGTCACAGCCCTAGGGCGGAAAAGAACTGGTGAGAAACTTGTGTTTTCAGAAGTGGAGAACTGTGACTTCAGAAACCAAGACAAATAAGCCCCATTTCTCTTTAATTAGTGGATTCCTGCTTATGGGCCAGGCTTTCTTTATTCTCAGTTCAGTAAGGCTGGGAATTCAAAGGAGACTGGAGATGTTAAGCATTCTGTTCTCTGGATTTTTTTTTTTTATAGTCTGGGGATGCCAAAGTCCTTCAAGCTCCTTTGGAAATCCCATCACAAAACCCCGCATTTTTTCCTTGAGTGCATTGTTTTCAGGTTGGAAACACCATTGTGCACAGACAGAGAAAATGCCCGCACGATGTGGAGGGGAAGTTCTGGCTCATGTCACTACCCGTGTGTCTTGGTCCGATGTGTGTTAGGTTGAGCATGTACTGATTGTTAAAAGCCAGCAGCACGGGAGACCACGCTGAAGCTGGGACAGCCACGCTAGTAAGCATCTTGTGGTCTTAAGCTTGGGGAAAAATGTCAACTTAAAACAAAACAAAAAAGGCAGTGAATGAATTATTGGATATTACTTGTCATGCGAGGAAAAATAACTTACGAAGCAAAGTAGAATCCAGAAATAAAACAGAAATCAAAACAAAAACAAACAAATACCACATGCATTGTAATTCCTGCGTGAGACATGTTTGGTGGAGTTCTTAAATCAACCAGCTCTCATCGTGCCTTATGAAAGTTAATGCCAAGTGAAGTATTCTCTGTGGTGGTTTGTTTTCCTCTACAGATATTTTGAAAGGCATGGAGACCTTTTAATGGAATCAAGGAGGGCAAAGTATCCCAGACAAGGCGGTTTAAAAGATAATGTATGGTTTTTCCATGGACTTTGTTACCTTCTATTCTCTAGACATTGTGTTCTCATGGGTGACACTCCTTCTAAGGCAGTGATAAAACTGTCTTCAAATTAAGTGTGAGCAAGATTTCAGTTAGTATCAGCAAGAGTACACCTCACTTTCCCTTAGGCCACCGTGGTCTTCCAACACGGAAGCCTAGGTAAATAGTGAGCAGGTAGCCTTTTGTTTGATAAAGAAGGTGGGTGCAGGAAATGAGCAGTCATCTCTCGTGGCACGAGATGTGTGGGAGACACAGTGGGTCACACTGACCCCGTTCCAAGTGACAAGTCATGAAAAGCAAAGCCTTTGAGAAAAGGCAGCTTTGTATATATCAATCCTTAACGTTTTGGTCCTGTGTATGACAGTGTGATTCCTTGCCGCCACAGGTCATCCCCAGCTAGCTTGCTCCATGTCTCATTCCTTCTCCTTTCCCCCCTTCCTATCCAAAGAACAACAACCCTAAAACCCCATAAAGCTTTGCAGCTGTTTTCACACATAATTAAATCGTCCTAGGTAATCCTTGCCTGGTGGCCTTTCGTTCAGTGCTGGGGGAATAGCATTGAAGCCACCGCTGTGATCTGATTCCTGGGATTCCTGTGCAGATCAGCCGTTCCACAAAGGCAGCTGGGATGTTTCCAGGGCTCTGTAAAGCTTCGCACAGGGAAGAGCCATTCCTCGTAGTAGCTGCCTCTGCCTGCACAGGAAGAACACACGCAGCGGGCAGAAAATAGCTTTGGACTCTGGCAGGTGCCTGTGGCTTGGGTGATGTCTGGCTTGTAGCAGACCCCACAGCCAGTGGCACCAGCAGGCACAGAGGACATAGTAGTTTCTGCTTCTGTATGAGCCACCTGTGATGGGCTTTCTCATGGGCAGAGGTTCATGTGCATCTTTGACCTTGGCAAAGGTTGGAAGAGAGGCATTAAGACACGGCAAGGTGCAAAGTTATACAATTAGAAATAATCCTCAACCCAAAGGTGTCATCTTATTTGTGTTCAGTTAGAAGAAGGGCATGTGAAACCAGGCAGACTTGGTCAGAAGCCCAACAAAACCTCTGTGTGGGTTATTACAAGCACTGTGGTGTTTCCTCTACCTGTAGCTGATCAAAACCTTTAGCTAACGGAACAATCCTCTCACACTTTGCACAGCTTTGTATTTTGCATAGGGAATTGTGTCTATTGGAAGCAAACCCTGCCTTGGGTACCTATTTCTCACAAATAAAGCCCGATTTCCTTGTTTGCAAGCTTCACTGAGCTATTAAGCAGCAGTGATTACGGAGTTACTTACATAGCCCCAGAAAGGCCCAAAGTGTTTTGGGAAGCACAGGCTGACAACAACAATTCTGTCCCTCAGAATTTTGGCTCTTGCACAGGTTTTGTGGGCTGTGTCATATAACAGTGCCAGAAGAAGAATAAAAAGCCAATTGTTTTAATGAAAAATCTTGTCTGTGAACCCTTGCCTGTGAACGTCTAGATGGGCTACTGCGATCCTTTGCCTTTAGAAACTTCCTTACCGGGTTTGGTTTTATTTACCATTTTCACATGCCCATAGATGTGCCCCCGCTACACCTGAGTGCCTGCCTCTCCTCTGCCCTAGCTTTTGCATCTGGTTTTATCAGATGCTTCTTGTCAAACCATGATGTGAAAAGCACTGAAGAGGAGGGAATAAAGAGTGTTTAGAACTGAAACAAGCATAAAGAAATACCTGCAAGTTTCTTCAGGAGTTTGCAGAGGCTGTAGCATTTTTCAGAGCAGGAGAGAGCTGGAAAGCATTCTTGACTCCAGGAAAATCAGCGTAAGAAACAGGGGCATATGAAAGCCTTTTTTACTCACTAGGTAATCTCTCCAGATAATTTCATATGCTGAGTATTGCTATGATACATGCTCTTTATTATGTCTCTCAGCACACAGCCCCACTGCTGAAAGCACTTCCACTCACTTGTTATCTAATCTCTGTCATCAGAGGTCGATGGATACAGGCCACGGTCCTGCCTTGGCATATTTCCAAGCAAAAGCCCCGCACCCCTTGAAAGAGCCTGTTTCAAATGGAGTATAAACTGGGATTTGCCTCACACAGTGCCTAGGTGTCCCAGTTCTTCAAAGTTTCTTTTGTGGTTTCTTTGCAAGAGATTTCTGAACCCTTGTTGCAGGAGAGTCCGTGGCTCAGATGCTTTGATGGTGTCTTGCAACTTTGTCATTGGTTTCCAAAGAAAGCTCTGTTGGGTGATGCTGGTGATCACCCCTGTATTATTTGCCGTGTCAAAGCCCCCAGAAGCTCCAGCCAAGGACTATATCCCCACTAGGCTATGAACTTCATGAAATGGCTGTCCTCACTCTGGGGATAAAGCAAGAGAGAGGATGTTTGTGCTCTGAAGAGGTCCTGTAAGTCAACATGGTAAGCAGTGGCCTCGTCATCAACGGTGTTGCCATGAAGGACAATTTTGAGGCAAATAATGAGGCAGCTCTGTAGATGCTTTGGGGGGAGCTCCTCCCAGCTGTGAGGGGAGGCCTGGAAGACATTCTGGTCCAAGAAGTGGCTGCGGGAGACTAGCCTCAACCTGTTCTCCTTTGTGTCGTGTGTAACTGCTCTCCAGACAACTGGAAAATGCTAAGAGAAGGGGAGATGCAAAGGAGATGGAATGGTTTGTGCAGTAGCTGCATTTTGTAATAACCTCTGTTGTTAGAAGAACAGAGGCTTGCATCGTAGGAAAAGCACCCGGGTGTCTGACTGCACATAAAGGCATGGAGTAAGGGCACATCAGTGTAATTGGATTACCCCATAAATAGCTGGATGTGGGTCTGTTACAGACAGGGAAGCCTTGCAGAGCACTCCCACTACTTTAATTACTGCTTTAGCCTGCTGGTAGGAATGGGGAGGTGTTGGGAAATGACATTTACAGCAGCAGGTTCAGAGGTATTGCTCATGAATCAGTGTTTCAGTGAATCCTCTGCTCTAGTCTGTGACATGCAGTGAGGGGTTCTTACAAGTGTTTTGCTTGTTCTTCTGATTTATTCCTAGTGTTCTTCTGAAGCTGCCAAGGCAAGGTAAAAGGTGCTTGTCTCTCTGTGGTTTTGTAAGCCTAAAGTTCAGGGTTGTTTTCTAAAGGTGAGATGAGTATGGAAAATCTTATCCGATATCTGCACAATTTTTTTCCCTTGAAACAGCATTTGTTTCTGTCATCTGCAGCTGAGTTCGTTCTCTGCTAGAAGCTTCTCACTGACAAGCTTTACTGTCATCCTGGATACACAAATTATCCTTGTTTATTTTGGGGGAGCTTGAGAGACATGTTCTCTTCATTCTTTTCAAAGTCACAAAACATATCAGTCTTTCCAATCCTCTAGTAAACACAATAGGAAGAAAAGCCAGATGTTAAGGTTGTCTTACAGTTTATACCATGAAGCTCTGCTTTGATGTGCTTAAAATCTCACCAGGCTTTGTCATTGTGAATTTCTTTGTTGAGAATCTTCCTCAGACTGAATTATTCGTGTGAACTTCAGCTGAAACATTCAGCGAAGGGTGCTCTTCCAAATACTTCTCCTCACTGCCAGCAGAGTTCTGGAACAGAGAAGATGGTAGGTGGCAAAAGTAACACCCCGTTTACCCTCCTAGCTGTGCCTGTTGGCATCCAGCGGTGCGGAGGAAGGTGGCAGATGCTGCAGGGTGGAGGTGTGGGTCTGATGTGGGGATGGAGGAAGCAGAGCCTGTGATGGGATTGCTGAGGAGATGGGGGAGCCAGAGTATGGAAGCAAAAGCATTTTACCACACAACTAAAGCATGTATGCAAAGGAGAGCTAAATTAAGGTTGTGGGGACAATGCTAAGTATTTTTTCCTGAGTTTTTTCTAAACGCTTTACTTTGCATCTTTAGGAATTTGCTTCTTTTCCTTCTTGGCCGTATGGCACCTGAATTGGGTGAGACTGTATAAAAATTAGTGTTACATTTTGTGTGAGCCAAAGAGCTATCCTAAAGTGAGAAGAAATAAAGTGTTTATCAAATGCCTGTGTATGTTTTAGGGTGAAAACAGATGTTCTCTATGTGAAACTTGGACAGAAACACAGATTAGCAAAGCCTTCTCTCCCCTTTTGCTGCTGCTTTTAGGACATAGCAGCCTTTCAATGATCAGGTTTTGCAGATCGTACAAACCATTGTTTTTTCTTAACAAGGTTTGCCAAGCCTGTCCCTGGTTGTAAACCTTTATTTTCTGTACTTTAAACAAATGATGCATTTCAGAAGTGGCTCAGATCCTTAAAATAAAGACATTTTTCTGGTAGTTGACTGAATGGAAGTCTGGTTTATCTATGCTGCTGCCTTTCCCAAAGCCTACTGCATGGCCCATAATGCTGCATTCAGCTCTTCACTCAACTGCTCCCTGAATACTTCTACCACCTCTTTCAAGCACAACTTGCATCTGAAGAAAGAGTTTGGATAAGTTTTCAAGCCACTGATACTTGAATGGGTTGGAAAAAATGAACGAGCTTTTTCTAGAACCAATGCTGCTTTCCAGAAGAGCGAGCATGTGTTTGAGATAATCTCTGGCTTTACGTCTGTACCAGGGTACTTAGAAACATTAATGCAAGTCAACTAAAATGATACAGCCAAAAGCCAAGTGAAAGCATATGCACATGGAGGCTTCTTTGTGAGCCTGGGTGGCATTTCACTGCTGAACTGGACTGTAAAGACCTGAAACTGTTTTGTGTCATAGAACTATTTTAACTCATTTGCCTTATCTTTGAACTTTTACTTGCCTTCTCTTACCTTTCTTTACTGTTCCTGTATTTTGAGTACCATAATACTAGTCTAAAAGCTCCGACTGTTGCCTCTGGTTACCACTCATTCTTCTGTCTAACCTGTCTAACTTGCTGTCTGATGACCCATTAAGCAATTGTTTTCAATTAGCAAGCTGACTGCTGGTTTGCAGTATAAGGATTAAAACCAAACCAAAACACTTCAGCTTCTGCAAAGTGTAGGTTAAGTTATTTACGATACTGCTTGTGAACTTCTTGAGCTTATTTACTAAAAGCAGCAAAGTTTTGTAACTGGCAGCCTTGTACTGCAGTGTCTTTGGTAAGCAGGGAGAAAGAAGATAACGTTTGCTTCTTTTGAGAAATCCCAAGTTGGGCAAATTATTGGCTAGAACAGAAGAGTTCATCAGATACTTGTGGTCAGCCGGAGAGATATGTGCAGGCCTCAGACACCTGCACGAGAGAGTTGCAAAACCTGTTGTTGGAATGAATGACATGCAGGGACTCTACCAAAACTCTCCTTAGATTTCAGCGTAAGTGAAAACAAATGTTCTGCTGTAAATATCCCCCAGGTGAATACGTTTATTCTCTTCACAGCTTTGAAACGCGCTTCAGGCTAGAGAGGCTCCCTGGAGAGGGAATTTAGCGCTCTGAGCCAAAGGTCAGGGTCAGGTCACTCTGCTCTATTTGAAATTTGGCACCTAGGTACATATGGCAACTGCATCATCCCAGGGGCTAATTTGCCAAATCAGATTGCATCCTCTTTCATTGCTGCGTGCCAAGCTCTTATGTCAGTCTTTTCCCTGCAAAGCTGAATGCCAAATATCCGAGACCTGCTTCTAATACCAGCCGCTTTCAGCAGCTGAGCTCTCCTGGAAGAAAACCAGAGCACACCTACCTGATAATAAGAACAGCATTTACATAATGCTTTTGATTTCAAAACTTTATTAAGCATCAAAGGCAAAGTTGCGCTTGACCCTTGAAGGCATTTACAAGGAGCTCTCTTCCTCGCTAATACACAAGCGCAGTGGGATGAGTGGATGGAAATTGTAGTGTCTGTAGAGGCTACTGCAGACCCCGACTCGCAGCCTCTCCAGGGAAGCCAGCACCTCCCAGGAGTTCCCCGAGAGCTTATAATCAAAGCACAGAGGTGCGAGGGGAGGAAGCAGAGACACTGGAGAAGGTAAATGGTAAGAAAAGAGGTATCCAAGTATGCTTCTTTAGCTGAGGGTAGAATCCACGGCGCTCTCAGCGTTCCCGTGCTTGAGTCATAGTCAGGTTATTACAAAGTCCCGTGTGAGATGCCTTGGTTATCTTTACACTACAGGTTCTAGCAGCTTTATTAGGTTGATCGGGGGTAGGAGGAGATTGGCAAAACCCTTGCTGCATGTACAGTTATGCTGAGAAAGTAGTTTTTTCCAGTACAGCTTTGGTTTGATAGGTTTTGTTACTGGGATGAGTTGCATGCAGCGTTTTGCTGATACTGGTGTTGATACAGATGTGTTGTTAACGGCACCTAAACCTCAGTGTTCTTTGATGTCCTTTCTTAAAGATGGAAAAAATGAGGCACAGAAATTAAGCAATGAAAGAACCACAGTGAGTTTCTGCCAGTGATTGTACTGAGATTTTGGATGTTTTTGTTCCTGCTCCTGTACCCAAACACTATAAAAGGCTTCGCTGTTGTGTCGGTCATCTGGATGCGCTCGCTTTTGGAAGGGCTGGGGCAGGGAGGCCGCAGGGGAGGGCAGAGGAAATGCTGAGATAGAGAGGGAACCTTCAGAGAACCCAGAAGGTGCTGGAGGCTTCAGCTTGCTTCAATTAGTAGAAGTCAGTGTGTACCTCCTTCCCTCGCTGCCTACCTTTGATCTTTCTTAAAGATGTAATGCTAGAAACAGATTTAATCACAATACAAAATACCTGGGAAGTGCTGTCTGTAGCTTTTATGATTCTTTCTGAAAAGGACCTTGGAGATTTTAGCTTTTCTTTTCTTCTGGCCTTGGAGATAGACATGTTCATATAATTCTGCTGGTTTATCATTCCTGTCAGTAACGCCCTTGCTGCCAAGATCCAGCATTTCCTGATACAAAATCTATGCCTAAAAATCGCTGGTTCTGAGGGTTTTCCTGTGCGGACGGCGAGTGTGAACAGTGGTTCTGGATGGTGTGTTCCCCCTGGAACACCCTTTGCCCTCTGTCAGCCTGATTTGTAGTGCCCTCTTCTGCTTGTGCTCCTTTTGCCCTCCCCTTTTTCTCATTTTTAACATGACAAAAGGTTCATGTGTTTAACCTTTAGAGGTGTTCCTGTTGGTCTCTGTGTTCCCCTTGCCAAGAGGATGGGGATGTTTCTGACAAATGAAGTCTGGAAATGGGGTGGAACCAGACCAGAAGGTCGTGTTTATCTACTACGGCATCCTCACCACAGTCATCCAGTTAGGAGGAAAGATAATCTTGTACTTTGACTGAAGCCTCTTGGCGGCAGATAGAAGTACTTCTCAGAAGAATAACCCACTAAATACCCACTGGTATGAGGCTGTGTTCAAAACTCAGAGAGGAATTTTTAGCCCATCAAGCTACTGAGAGCAAATGTGGGCCATGTTTTACCCTAATTCGGTAAAATAAAAACCAAGCCAAAATGTTTTGTAAAAATTAGTCTTTGATCTTTGCTAATGCGCAGCCTGTGTTAGTGGTCACAGCTGTCCAACTCTCTCAGCCTGTTTCTGTTCTCCCTGATGCCATTTTTACATTGGTGCAGTTTCAGTGACGTCTGTGGAGCAGTTCCAGATTTACACCAACAGTTTGGCAAACCCCTGATGTCTAAAAATCGTGAGTTAGACTCCAGAAAATAATTTGATTTTTCTTTGGAATAATTATTCAGAACAATGGATTGAATTAGGGATACGTTTTCTGATCTGCCTTTTAATGTTTCTGCTGATGGGTGCTTTTTAGTGTGGGTTTTTTTAACATATCTGTGAGATCTGGAAGATTAGTTTGCAGTTACCAGTGAAAGCTGTGACTTCTGCTTGAGCACATGACTCCTTTAAAACTTTTCAACTTGGAACTTCTAAAGCAAAACTTTTATCAGGTATTTTTCTCACTGTCTGTCTGGTCAGCATTTGGAGGCAGTCTCTTCTCTGGCCCAGGCTCTAAGCACCTACAGGTATATAAAATGAGATAATTATAAACACAGTTAACAGACAAGGTTTTAATCAGCAAAATCATCAATATAACAGTCATCAATATTTCATATTAAAAGCCTGAGTGTTGTTAGCATTGCACCTCAGTGAGAACAGAGTGCCGTTGATTCACCTCTTCGTTGACTCACTGTTACCAAGTCTATGGGCAGAACACACAACTTCCTACTCCAAATGAGTTTGGATTTAGCTTGAAGCTGTGATACCAAGGAGGTAGCCAAGTGTTCAAGTGCACAGTAAGCTAATATTTTATACTGATAGTTGGATTAGTTAAACTGCTCGGCAGGAAAGCCTGTGTACGTATGCACTGGCACAGATCGAACCAGTGCCTCCTCACACACATATAGGAAGCCAGCCAGCCACTCCAGTGATTATGGTTTTGTCTTTCTGTTGCCCATGCCTGTGCCTTTTATCATTTATTTGGAAAGTTAATGAAAACAAGCTTAGTACAAGGAAAAACACCCAGCAGAGCAGCCATCAATGCTGCATAACTTTCTTCTTGCCTGCTTATAATTAATGTCTTTTCCAGCAGAGAGAGGCTTCATGCGGCAAAGCCAGCCAGCATATGCATCAGGCTGCTGGAACAGTGATTATTGATAATGGCTGGGAGGGAAAGCTGCCTTGGGTGGAGAAAAGCCAGCATGTCTTACCTTCTATCAAGGAAAGTGTGAAAGCCATCATTTTTTTGAAAATAATTTCAGGAAATGAGCATTTCAGCTTCACCTTCCTCTGCCACATCCACACCAGTGGCTCTGGCTGGGGCTGGCTACCCTATGCAGCTGGTTTGAAAGACTTCAGATGTATTAGAAGCCCCGTTTGGTGTGCTTGTGCACAAAGGCCACCTGTGTTGCTTAAAAACAGTGAGCAAATGTATTTGGGAAATGAAAGATGAACCGAGTATGGTGTTTCTGCTCAGCGTAAAGCACGGGCTGTGTGAATTGGAATTAAATATGCATTGAGCTTAATGAGGAAAGCTGTAAGCAAAGCAGACGAGTGATGGATGGTGATCTCCACTGAGGTAGTCATGCAGACCTGGAGTAAATGTACAATTCACAGCGGCTCATGGCACCAGACTCACTGCAAACTGGTCTTGGCCTTGAGCTTTGGAGACACTGCCCCACAAATAAGTACGTGCCTTCAGCCGAACTCAGAGCAGGGTTTTTTCTGCTGTGGCATTTCAGAATATCTATGTAGATGGTGAGTTAATGACCCAGAAAATTAATTGCTTCTTGAGGCTGTGTTAATAGTAGATGTTCTCTTACCCCATTTCGTATTATATACAAACTCCCCACTCAGCATCTGCAACTAAAATGGGCAAAATTACAAAACTGTGCACATTCCCTCCCGGAGCGTGCTGCTCTGCCATGGTGGGATGAGTACTCGGTTGCTATTTTTAGTGCTGTACTGAGGACAGAAATTGCATCAACAGCAACTGAGGTTGCTGGAAGACATTTGGCCCAGTGGCTGAGAACACTACTTGATAATGATGAATCTAAGGGGTAATGAGAAGTCACTTTTTTGGGTTAGAGTTTGTGCTTCTCTTACAGAAAGCCACATTTGAGTTGATACCTGCCTGGTGTTTGGAGCAAAGAGCACTAAGAGCTCTGACTTAAATCCACATCAGCAATAAGAGAGTACCTTTTGCTGAGTGGCCTTGGCAACACAGAGCACTGTTGGTTGTGTGACTCAATAGACATTTCTTATTTTCTCTCACAGCTCTACCTGTGGGACCCCCAATAACAACTCACCATGTCAGTTAATTGTCCGGGCCTTTTTGCTTCTTGCAGATTATTAAATGAGATGACTAAAATATGAAGTGCAGAATGCATCCACTGGTAGGCCTCTGTTAAGGTACCTCACTGCTGGGAGAGATACTGATACATCTTGTTTTTGAGGAAAAAAAAATATTTTTAGGAGTTAGATGCCCCCTGGCACCACCACCACTCTGTGTTTGTGCAGTGAGCTGGTCCAGTACACTCATGTAGCTGAAAAATTGGGGTATTTCTGAATGGCTTCTCTTCAGCCAGGTCAGCACTGGATTTCTGTGTTATTTCATGAATATGAGTGCTGGCACTGAGGAGGAGATGGAAACATGCAACCGGAGAGCCCACACTTTTTTTTTAAGCTCCTCTGTCAGAGCACTAGGTATCAAAGATGAAGGAAGTTTATTTCTAATCAAACAGTCTTACATTTCAATCAAAGAGTTTAAATTTATACACATAAATAATTCATGCACTTATGCTACACATTCAGAATGCAGAACGCACATTAACTTGTCCTTGTCCCACTCTAACAGATCTGCAAGTGTGATCATCTCTATTTTATTAGGAGAAAATGATACCAAAGGTGAGATCCTGGTGCATTAAAAGTGACAGGAAAATTCTTACAGTCCCCAGTGCAACCAGATTTTCGCTTGAAATAACCGAGATCACTGGCTGTTGCTCTTAAAGTAGCAGCGGCACTCTTTCTAGCTCCACTACAATGGTTGTGTCACGGAAAGGATAGTAAGGTAGTTGAGTCGCAGAAATGAGGGAATGTGGCAGTCCTCAGTGCTCCCAGGAATTAATAACCCCGCAGGGTGTGAACGCAGCGTACCTGCAATGCCCTTTTTACTCCACAAGGCAATGCCACCTCTCGTCTGAGAAACAGAGATCAGTGTGATCACTAATGCTTTATACTAACAACTGTATTGTTGCCACTTTCAGAAGGATGAAATGGAACAATAAGCTTGATCATGTTCCATTTAAAAAAAAAAAAAAAACTGTGGTTAGTTCCTGAAAGAATATTTTATACTATATATATATTATATTTATACAATATAAATATATAATATACATGAGTAAGGCTTTGGCTTGGGGGAAGGCGTTGTGCCTTTCCAGTTGCTGCTCAGTTTTGCACTGCTCTAATTCATTTTCTTTGTTTGATTTTTATCTCGGTGAGGTCTTGACTTGTTATTTTGCAGTTTGAGGAATTTCCATTTCCTTTTGGTTGAAGATATAATTTCAACATTGTATGTAAAAACAGCCTTGCAGTCACCTGAAATGTCTAAAGCAAGCTCCAAATCTGTGTGAATAACGGGTGAATCAAGTCTTGCAGAGTAGCCATGGTTGATCCATCTTCTGTTATGTACTATTAATATAGTGGCTGAGCCTTCTTACGCTCGTTAGCAATCCACTCACAATACACACCACAAATCAATTCTCCTGCCTCCTTAAAAATAGCTGCCTGGGAGAGGGCACAGACCTGACACAATGTCCAGGCGTTCCTGGCCGGTGCAGGTGGAGCTGGAAGCCCTGCCCGCCCCTGGGATTGTCTGGCACTTCCCCTCGCAGGGCTGCTGTCAATCGCTTGTAGCTTTGCCAAACTTCAGCTGTTGGAGCTGAAATTTTCCATGTCGTGTGTCTGCCTGCAGCTGATTTCCTTTTCTTTGAAAGTTCAGATAAAAAGATTTGGCTCCCTCAAAAAATAAGATGAGGGGGAAATAAATTGTTTTGGTCACGTTATAAGCACTTGCTAAGAAACTTGAACACTCCTGTACTTTGGAGCAAGGATGTGAAATTTGGCAGGGGCTTAGCCTCGTGTAAGACAGATGCCTTTTGCTGTCTCTTCAAAAGTTGCATCAGATCTGGCTGAGTTAGAATACTCCTCAAAGTATCAGTTTGCACGTTCTAAGGGTTTCAGAAAAACAGAGTCCTCGTGGTCGCACAGGTAGGCTTCTGAAAGGAACGGACTCTTTCCTAAGTAGTCTGATGGATATGCTATATGAGCAAGTTCCCAAAAGGCAATTCTGTAAAGACTTGGCTTCCATCGGGGGGGAAAAAATGAATTGCTTAGCAGTCAGGATCACAAGAAACCCCGAGTGTACTTAAAGGGCACCTGATAAGATCAGTGAAAAAATACCCATTGCCGCCTCTTGCCTTGGAACGTCATGTAAATCTGTCTGCACTTGCCTTTCACACTTTTAATTGAAAACATAAATGGGCGGGGGGAGCGTTTGAGCAGATTAGCTAATTGATTGATTGATTATTTACAAGGAATCAGAATTAGAGGGACAATGATGTCTTTTTAGAAAGGCGTCAAGGCAAATTACACGATTATCAGGTTACCCCTATGCAGAGATTGACATGCACAGCACCACTGCGTCCATTTGCACACAAATCATGCATCCGGGTTTTTCCTAGCACATTTCAAGAGAATTTAACATGCCTTTCTCAAAACCACAAGAGCTAAGCCATAGTGCGCTAAGAATGAAATATTGAACTCTGGCAGCGAGCGCTTGCCTACCTCACGGATGCCGGCAGAGGTTTCAGTGCCGTATGACCATGGTTTTGCTGAACATGCTGAGGCTAAATCCCTCTCCTGCTTCTTTCTGAGCCAGAAACAGGCACATGAAGAATGTGCGTTAATGTGCACCATATTCTCAGCCATCTGTTGACCCCATCTGACTCGCTTTTGCCTGTGTCTGGGGGGCTGCTCTCTGGGGGGAGCTGGTAAAGGTCAGGAGGGCACCCAAGCCTCGCTGTAAGCTGCCGAGTGACAGTACCATCTATAAAACTTTCTTCCTCTGTCTCTTTTCCCAATCTGCCTTACTTAGGGCAGTAGGCAGGTATGTTGATATAATGAGTTTATCTTGAAAGAGCCAAGCCCAGCCCCAGCAGTCAGCAGCCCCATCCTGGCTGGAGCAGAGCCTTCGGAGGGAGGGGCCTGCAAGTTCCTTCTGGTTGTGTTGTTTGCTGACAGCCCTCCAAGCCCATGGGGATAGGTTGGCCAGAAGTCACTTCTTGCACTGAATGGTGTGATTTCTGCCAAGTCTTACAAGACCCTCTTCTTTTTTCTTTTTTTTTTTTTTTTTTTTTTTTAATAATATTCACATATTTAAGCCCCACAAGTGTGATTGCCAGGACTTTTGTCTGGGGATGGGTAACTCACCTTTTGGGTATTTTGAAATTTAAGCACCTTTGGTAGCAGCAAAGGCAGGTTCTCCAATGCTTCCCCTGGCAACACTCTCTCTTGGATGACTCTTACAGTCTTGGCAAGCAAAGATGCAGGATCAAGAACAGAATCTGGCCTCCTCTCCAAATTGCCTTGATTTCTTATCTCTGAAGCAGAATTATTTTGCACAGATCTTGCTGTTTCCTGTGTTACTCTTTGCTTTCACGATACTATTTCAATTAATGCCATCCTGGGGACATGTGAGCCCGGTGTAAGGCGTCACCACGGTGTTTGAGAGTGGTTTCGAGAGCCTGTCCTGCGCATAGAACAACTGTGTCAATACATACTCGGGCTTTTCAAAGTGGTGTTTATAGCACCATAATGACTCTGTATCTAGGTCTTGAATCAGAACAGGGTGTGGGCCCTTTACAATGTGAGTACAATAACGTGTATTAAATCACATTTAGAAGTTACTGCCAGCACACAGTAGCCAATTTTCCAATGTTAATACCTGAGAACAACAAATAGCAAGTGAGCCTGGCCGGGCTGGTGGCTTTGGGCCAGCTTTTCCCAAAAAGTCTGAAGTCAGCCCAGCTCCAGGCGAGCTTTCTGCTCGGTGGGGTTGAGCCTTTGCAACAACCAGCACCCATCTGCTCCCCTCCAAAAGCAGGAGCCATGGCTGGGCTGTCTGCGCAGCACCCAGGGCAGCCTGACCTGCTTGGGCAGCTGGATGGGCAGCCAGAGTTTAGAGACCCTGATGTGAAAGTGTTGATCTAGATCCCCAGGAAATCCTGTCAAGCAACAACCAGAAGGGCCTGGGGCAGGGGGGGGCGGAAAAAATCTGTCTGCTCTAAGCTGTGGCCCTCTCATTTGCATGCAACATATGTCCTCTTCATTTGCATGTCAAAATAACCCTGCCACAGTTGCCTCAAGCAAAAAGATTAGATCTGGGGAGGAGGCTTACAGCAGGACAACTTTTAGCACAACAAGGAAATGCTAAAAGAGTAAAGATAATTAAAAACAAGAGATGAAAGCTAGCTCAGTCAGCTTGCTTGACATAGCCAAGTATCTCCCAATAATTCAAGAAACCTCTCAGCATTCAGAACTGTCCATCATCCACCCTGTTTTCCCCTGCCAGCACGATTTGGCATTTTAAAATTAAAATTGTTGTGCTTGTCCTGCTGACTCATATGTTGTGCATCACTCTCCCATCCAGATTTGGGATGAAATCTTGGCCCTGTTCCGTAAGCCTGTGTTATGCAGGAGGTCAGAGCAGTTAATCAAAATGGATCATTCTAGCTTTATAGCATAAAAGTCAGTTAAGTCATTGGCAAAATTCCCGCTGATGCCTGTATATGCAGAATTAGGACTATATAACCCCGAGACGTCCAAATGGCTGGCTGTGTGCTTCTCTCTCTGAGCCCAGCTCTTCTGTTTGGAAGTCCAGAGCCACTCTCCTTATTTATTATATTCAGATCCCCTGGATCTGAAGTGCAGAGCTTTTGCAGTGACAAGAGCAAAGCCTTATTTCTGAGGAAGAAAATGTTATTCAAGTTCACTCATTTTTTGAGTGAAAATTAGTGACTTGAACACACCCCTAATCCATGTTACCTTTTTTTCTTTAACCTTTGCAATAAAGGGAATTGATTTTTAACAGGATCGAGGGGAGAAATTCTAGGATCTGTTTGCACCATATTTCTGCCTACAGCTAAAATCTCAACTCTAAACCATAAACCCATAAAAACTGTGAGGAGGAAAGGATCATTAGTAACCCTGAAACTAGTTTTGAGACTCATCATAAGAACATTATCTGTAAAGGCAACATGTCAGTTACACTGACTTAGTAATAATAAGCAATAAAAATAAAATGCAGGGCAGGGCCAAAACAAACGTGAAAGCCCAAAATGAGAATTTTGGATGTTCTGTAGTGGCGTAGCTGTCCAGGGCACAGAAGGCTGCTGTATTCAGGGTTTCTGCATAAAGATACACCTGCTGCCTAGCACCTTGCCCCAGAACTCTGTTCGGGAGCTCTTCTTGCTCCTGCTCTTCGTTAGCCCCATCACTAGCAAATGTGGTTGGGAATCGCAGCACTGAGGACGTAGCTGTTGGCAGGTCTGTAAAACAGGTCAGTTTGCCAGACATAGGTAACCTACTGGATCTTCCATTTAGTTGAGTCCTACATAAAATGAAAACGAGCCTTGGATCAAAAGCCCAATTATCTTTGTGTCTTCTCTGTGGGCTGGGAACTCTCCACGGGACAGACGGAGAGAGCGAGCTGGAGTAAGTTATGCAAACGCTATTGTGTTAGACTTGTGTAAGGGCTAAATCACTTTAGCCTCTGGGCTAAATCATTTGATTGGATGGAAACCGTTTAAGATGAGACTATTTTTTTTCCTTGAAATAGTTTATTCCCTGACCACATTTAAGTAGCTCAAATGTTTTGCTTGTTGGAGTGTGTGACTGTGGGGGGTGGAGAGCAAGGGAGAGGGAATTGGGACTCATTTTTGTGGATATCCCAAAATAACCCAAATGAAGACAACCCAACCTGAAATGTAAGAATTCCCAGAGGTTGCTTGGTCACAGGATATATTTCCACATTGTATTAGAGCAATTCCCTGAACTGGAGAAGACAGAGGCAGTACTGGCTGACTTGTAGTTTTACTGCCCGGTTGTTTATTAGCAATCCTGCTGTGCAAAAGCATTGAAGAGATGGAAGTTATTCAGAGGCGACTTTGAGCCAGACTTGATTGTTAGCAGCTTTAGGGATTTGGCTATTAGCTGGTGCATTCTGTGGTAATGGAATATTATAAAAATGTTTATATAAAAAAGTGCAAATGTCACGGCAGTGTGTGTGCATGTGAATGCTTCTTCGTACAGTAATGGTTCTTAGAAGCAAAATTCACCAGAAGTGTAGTAGGACAAAAAGTTGCTCTGGCAGATTCGCTTGGTTTTTAATTTATTTTGCTATAAAACAAGGTCCTTTACCCAACACTGCACACCATGCCCAAATTATAGAGTTTGGAACCCCAGAACTGGCTGACCTGACTACTGATGCTCAAGTCAATTCTTTTTATTATTGCCATGAGGTTTGCAGCAAGCTACAGGATTGTGCACTGAAAGTATGTCGGTGCTTTTAGGGTGAAATGGTGCTTTAGGTCGATCAGTAGGAGATAAATTGGAGCTTTCAGCACCCACTAAGAGATGGAGGTAATTTTTTTTCTCTTTTTCATCAGCAATTTGCACAGCCATTTCCAGTAATGGGGATAGGACACATCACAGTTTGAAGGCAAAGGGTGACTTCAACAGCAGAGCTTTAATATGAAGCCCTTTATCTCCATCACACCAACTCTGGGCTTCACCTGACTGCTCTGCTGCTCCTTTCCCCAAAAGCTGACACCCTCTTTGGACAGTCATAGAATGACACATTAATTAATGCTATCGTTACACAGCCAATTGTATTCATCTCCCGTCTGTGCTTGGTAGGTTTCAGAATAAATGCCCACTTGTGCTGCCTCAGGGTCACTGTCTCTGCCTCTTTCCAGGCTTGGATAGCTGTAGTTGCATCAGCTTGCGCTCTGAAGGTTATCTACCCAACCAGTAGGATTACAAGGGCAATATATTTCATAATGAAAACGTAGATTCTGGAGTACAGTTATAGGGTCATTTACATTATTATGCCCATAATCTCTTTCAGAGCAGGGGGTCTAGAATGACCTTTTAAGGTCCCGTTCTGCACTGCATTTCTATGAATCTATGACGTCCTTGCTGAAAACAAATAAATGTTATCAACATTCCTATAAATTATTCATTTCTTAAATCCACTGGTCATTATAAGATGATTGGCATAAGTAATAATCTGTGTTAGGGATGCGAAGGAAAGCGAAGTGATAAAAAGCCTCCTTGATGTTCTGCTGCTGTTTGTCATCTTTTTGGAGAGAAGAAGGGGTCTGACTGACCTGCACCTTTGCCCTCTGAGGACCTGAGCTCCAGTCCCTGAACTTCCACTGCCTCTTTTGTGATTTTGGCAAGTCGTTAGGGAAAGAATGAAACACTGGTTTCGGAGCATCTTAACTGCACTTCAGCTGGCTGCCCTCCTGCTCCCATCCCCCAGACTGCCCGGACTCACAGACTACATTAATCAGAACTGTCTGTAACATTCAGCCAATTGTATTTATCTCCAGCCTATGCTGCTTCTGTTTGGCCCGTAGCTTTTAAATGTGCTTCTTAGCTGTATTTTGATTCTTCTAGATTTCTAAAGGACCTCTGATTGGCATTTCTGGTTTCAAAAATTAAACTTAAAAAATAGTAATGCTGTGCCCCAAAATCAGTTTTCGTCTCCCTTAGCTCACTGTCATCTTCCAGTGACAGAGAGGCAAGTTGAGCTGCCCACGTCTAACCAGATCCTCAGGGCTGCAGCTTCATTCCACTGTGCTTGGGTCAGTGGAGTGACCACAAGTGCAGGGTCCCTTACCCTCTGGCTAACCAAACTGCTGCGTGGGGACGGCGGTAAAAGCAACGAGTAAGAAAGAAAGCTGCTCATGTTCATTTGGCTGCAATAAATGGGTTTAAACCATAATTCTTTGGTTTCCTCTGTAGACACTTTCAAATGTTATCCTTATAGTTATTATTTTTAATCCCTGTGAACTCACGGCGTGGGCCGCAGATTGGTGACCGTGGTGGCGTGGGTTACGCAGCTCCTCGAAATGTTGATTTTGAATCTCACTTTAACTGAACCGAATGTTGCTGGTGGGCTCAGATACGTGCAATTAGCTCACTTAAAATGATGCCTCCGGTGTGCAAAGACACTTAAAATTAGGACCAGAAGTTAGGCAGTTAATCTGTAAAGCTCAATAAAGCCCCCTGTTTCATCCAAGGGTTGTCAGAAAATTCGTTCCACATCTGTACAGAAAAAAGCGAGGTGTAAACTGCCAAGAACCATTTTAATGATGGCTGGAGAAAAAAGCAGCCAGATGGCAGGCTCTGCTGTGGCTGCGGTTGGTATTTAACTGCTTTTTTATTGGAAAAATATGGGGTGAAAAATTGTGTGGGACTCATTAGGCAGCCTGCTGCGATTCTGATCAGCTTGCCAATCTGTTCAGTGTGGCAAAGATCCAAACAGCCATAAATTTTTAGCAGCGGCTTATAATCTATGACTTGGAGCTTGTTAAACCTTCTCTACTCCCCCCACTTCTGTACACTACTCGGTTTGGGGTTTTTTTTCCCTTTTTTATTTTTTTTTAATAAAAGATTCAGGGCTCAAGCTGTGCAGGAGAAAAAAAAAAGGGGGGGATGGGTGGAAGAAGAGGGCAGAATAAAGTCTCTCACAAAAAGCTCCAGTGAATAGCATGTCTCTTTGCTCCTTCTAAAGTAAGACTCCATAAAACAAGTTTAATTTTCCTGATCCCGCATATTAACTAAAAAATTGGGTGTGCAGCAACATCTAAAGCAAGAGAGTGAGTGGTGTTATCTTTTCATTGGCACAGGCCAGCAGTAGAAATCCTCCTTCTGTTGCCGTCTTCAGAGGGAGGAAGGTTGTCCGAGGAGAGGGTTGTTTTTGTGTGCAGGCAGCTCCACAGCGTTTTACCTTTTTGCCGAAACAATCCCAAAGTGGAGAATATGCAAATTTTGGAATTTCTTAGCTTGGAGCAAAGTGTTAGGATCACAGCGCGACTGGCGCTCAGGGGAGACAGTAAACTGCTGGCAGGGTTTTAATTTTCTGTCATAGTGGTGTCTGGATTCTGAAGGATTCACAAAGGATCCTAAGAGGAAACTTAGAGCTTCATTTTTCTTAATATTTGCATATTACAGAAATCAATTTCAGACAAAGGAAAAAGAGGTTTTAGAGGCTGCTGTGACATGTTTCCAAGTAACATACACAGAACTATTGATCTGACCACTTTTACGGAGATGGAAAATAAGCAGCCAGCACTCCTTCATGGGAGAATAAATATTGGTTTTGAAAGATTTATGGAAACCAGAGGCCAGCAGCAATATATATGGTCTCTCGTATACGTGCTGTTAAAAATACTAAAGTATTTCTTAGAAATTGCCCCAAGTAGTGAAGTAAAATTATAAGCTATGAAGTTTTGATGCTGAACTGAAACGTTACTATACTGTAATTTTTGTGACGGTACCGCTGAAGTCGTGCATGCATTTATGTCTGTGCCATGGACACTGCATATGTGCTGTAGGTTCAAGGTTATTTCAAGGAGATGTTTTAATCGGAGCAGTGAGCCAGTTAAAAAAAAAAGCATATGCAAATAGATCGGTGTGCACAGTTGCCGTAGAGCTGTGTGCAAGTTGGACGACTGTCACAAACGGCTAAACCAGGATTCTTTCTTCCTTGGCCAAGACAAAGATGTTAGCTTGACTTCTGCAGAAAGCGAGTGGGACTTCAGCTGATTAGCTTTGATTTTACGTGCAATTCTGAATGTGGCAGGTACGTTCAAAAGACCGTCTGTGTAACCCACGTGTCAGTGGCTTAGGTTTCTTTTTATTTGAACTAGCATTTCCAATAGCACGTCCTGTCTCATTGTACTTCGGGACAGCAGTGCAACGGAACGGAAGAAGAGTTAGCAGACCTCCTTGTAAATGCTATTCAGTTTGGTGTAATGGTGGCCAAGCCTTCTTTACCTAATTATCTGCACCAAAATCAGAGCCTACGTGGATCAGCGCTCTTCTGGTTGTGTGCAAGCCTTCTCTCTATACGTCTACCTATTTCTCTCACCTTCTACTAAGCACTGTGGCATTTCTAGCTACTAGCCAATTTCTTCCAGCTGTTCTTTTTGTCTAGAGCACACATGTAAATGGGGAGGATAAAAGGTTACTTCATTCCTTCCACAGAAATTATTATAAAGAACAAAAAAAGACAGTAAGAAAAAGCCTAGGGAGGCTGTCTCCTATTTGCTATAAATAAAATACAATCAGGAAGTCTGTATGTTTTGAGAGGAGGATAAATGAGCAGATATTGGTGACAGAATCCAAGGGTGCAGTGATTTACTTGAAGTCTTCCCCCCCTTTTTTGTTCTGCCAGCGGGAATAGTTGTATATTACTGGTCAAAGAAAAACTGCCCGTTTTCTTCCTAAAGTAATAATTCACGATATATGAAGGACACTTTTTATTCACATTGACTTGTCTGTGTTTAGAGAACGTTGGGTTTTTCCTTCTCCTAGTACAGGACTTAGGGGGTTGGGGCTGGGGCTGCCTGTGGGTTTTTTTGGACGTTTCTGCCACTTGGAGTGGGTTTTCTTTAAACAAAAAGTTGAATCACGCCTCTGTCTTCCCAGCTGGCCTCAGACCTTGCAAAGACAGCCAATTTTTCTTCACTTCCAGGAAACCGGTTTATTCCTTCCCCTCCCCACCTTGAAAATATATACATTCATAACACAGCTCCTCCCCATGAAAAAGCTGCTCTCGCCTTCCAGCACACGGCATCTCCTCAGAGGTGTTGAGAGGACTCTGCTCGCCATTGCCGCCTTCTTTCTTCTTTCTTCTTTCTCTTTCTGCCTGTCTGTGGGGTGTGCAGCCATGAAAACAGCCTTATCACAGCCTGTCTAGCAATAAGATCCATGAATACTTTGGCTGTTCCCCAGGATGGTGTGAGCGCGGCGTGCCTGTCACTCACAGCAGAGCTGGGAGGAGAGCAGCAGGGTGGCAGCCGAGTCGCTGAATTTTATTTGATGTGGGAGGAGGCTGAAGAGGGACTACTGTAGAGTCACTGAATCTTGTAATTTTGCTGTAAAATGTTTCCTTAAAGGCACAGGTCTTGGAATTCTACAATGAGATAAGAAATTTTGCCTTTCATGTGAAAGAAAAATAAACCCATGCTGTCACTCGGCAATAGGGGTCACCCCACTGCAGAGCCAGCAGGTAGATTAAAGGCCTGCACGCTGCATTTATTTCATTAGGTTTTCAGCTTACTATTTTGAAGCCGATTTTCTCATTTGGTGAGGAGAGAGGGAGGAAGGCAAATGGGCAAAGATTGATTTGGGATTTCTAGCCTTTGGGGGTTTTTTGGAAATGAGAAATGCCAATGCATATGACTCCAGTGGTTTCCACTGGGAAGAGGTTTTGAAAAAATAAAATATGGGATGGGATCTTCCCAGAATCTCCACCATGAACCTCACCTCTGTCTACAGAGGCTTCCAGAAAAGGCCAGCTGTGATTTTGTGAGATGGATGCTACCTGAGGGGCAGATTTAGCCTCTTCTATTGAGCATCAAATAAGCATTGAAGAGGATGTAGAGGCTGAACTCAATTTGGGTCAGTAATCCGGAAAAGAAGGACCAAGTCCGTGACTAGTTCTCCAAACAGGGATTTTTCCTATTGTACTGTATACAGCAAAGCATCCTCCTCACCAGCCTCTTCAGCACAGGATGGTGTCTGGAAGGTGATGCCTGGCAGAGCCATGCCCGTTGCTGCGATCGGGGTGGCGGGCCTCTGAGACCCATTGTGGGAAGGGAGGCCCGTGCCAGCTCAGAACAGGTCCCAGCCTGGTGCAGCCATGCAGTCTGGAAGCTCACTGGGATCATCATCTGCTGCACGGGCAGCAGAGCTGCTCTCAAGCAGCATCTCCCGGACTAAGTCTTTGGGGTAGCAGATGGGACAGGAAAGATTTGTATGTAGTTGCTATTACTTAAAGTACAGCGTGGATACCAGCTGGCTGTATTTAGTTGGTATCATTTTTTCGGTGCATCATCAATGTACAGAAAATGTTTGCCTTATTTGAAATGCTTGTTTCTGTACGCAGCAGCTTTGTGGGGGTTCCAGTGCCCTCACCAGTGCTGGGGATGGCAGCCCCTTCCCCGTACCACCTGCGTGAACAGCCTGCTGTAACAGCCTCACTTTATAAGATGCTCTTTTAAATAAATAAAGACAACTCCCAGCTGATACTAGCCCTTTACTTGCTAATAACACTCAAGTCCTTTTGGCTCTCCGAAACATCCCTTAAGAGAGGGGATTCTGCATTAAGCAACTTGTCCTGTCAGGAGCGATTCGCTCTGCGACAGGTCTGGCCCGCAGAAGAGACCGGCGTCGTCTGTGCAGCCTCTGCCTGGGGAGGAGGAGACGCGATAAATGAAACAGATTAGTCATGTACAGGAGGACTTGATCGTCTGTCTTCCCAGATCTCTAAGCTTCCAATGGAAGATCTAATTTTTCAATAAAGATAATTCAATTAGGAGGTTTTAATTAGAGAGTTGAAGCTGATTCCCCCCCACCACCCCTTCCTGTAGCTGTCAGCCTCTGCACAGATGCATCCATGCCCCTCCATCCCTGCTTCTCTTTTATTTATTTTTTTCTAATTCCTAATCAGCCTGGTGGAAGAAAGCAGGGAAGGGGGGAAGATGATGAAGCGAGAACAGGGACAAAAAAAAAACCCAACCGAAAAAAAAAACCCACAGCATGTTGTGTCATTAAAAAGTGCCTTGTATTACCCGGGAGCTTCTCCATCTGCTTTCGGTGGGCATCCCAGGAGGACTTGGCGATTATGAAGGAATTCTCAGAGGCCATTACTGGGAAGAGGAAAAAAGGCTTGCTGCAGACAGCTTAATGGACTAATTTGTAACTGTGAGAGCAGGAGAAATGAGTTGTTGGCCACGTTTTAATTTGACAGCGAGTGGCAGAACGAATGCGAAATGTGATGAGTGAGCAGGCGCGTTCATTTTCGCGGTGCACTTTGCAGGGGCCTCTTGGCTTTCCCGTGGGGGCTGTCACTATTATTTTTTGCCTTCCCCACCCAAGCGAGGATGGTGGGGGCAAAGTGGTGGGGAGGTGCGGGAGGTGAGGACAGGTTGGAGGAGGGGAAGCGTGATCAAGCAAACACGGCTCAGGATCCAATTTTATGCCAGTACTAGGAAGAGAGGAAAGGACAGGCTAAAGAAATTAGCAGTGTGTCTTAACTCCCTCTGTGATGAATGGGAGGAAGGTGCCTTGTGAAAAGCATTTTTTCTGTATGTAGTAACTTTGTTTCATCTGATGTGTGTGGAGCCCCACCTTTTGTGATCCATTTGACCACAGATCATGGGTGATAGATCACCAGCCAAAGCTAAATTTGGCAGTCTTTCCAGGAGCAACCAGAGCTCCATAATAGGCTCATAAAGCTGGTGCACAGTTGTCAACCCTTATCCAAAACTTTGGTCCTCACTGCAGCCCTTCAGAAGCTGTTGCCCTCCATGCCAGTGCACTGCATCCCAGAGACCTCCTCACCGCTCTGATGCTGCCTGGTCCTGCCTGAGCTCATTGGGCCATGGCATTCATTCAGGTGGTATCTGATATGGAGCCAGGCAAGTGGAGAAATTGCCACCCCTGTTTGCTGCCCCCATATTTAAATCCTCATACGATCTGGGGAGGGAGCTCCAGCACCCGGCAGCCTCCCCTTGCCATCAGGTGCCTCTGGGCACATCTCTCACCGTTTGGACTGAAGCTCCTGCCCGAAGGCAAGAGCAGTGCATTGCCTTCCCTCTGTCAGGAGGGCTCTGTTCCACACTGACATTTTGTCAAATCGGTTGTTCTGTAGCTTGTGATGTTTAAAAATCAATGCTTCCCCACCCAGAGGCTATAATAGAGCATCTTGTATGAGCTGAAAGACAGATAAATAAGTGTGGGTCTGTAGATGCTACCTTCTCAGCAGCCAGTGTTCACCACAGTTCCCCATCGTACACTGTATTTTTTTCTACTACGTGTTCTTTACTGAAGCTCACATAAGGGGAAGAAAGTCCAAGTGGCTGCTGTGTTTTCGAGTGGGTTCTCTTCAGTGGCCTGTTGTTAAGTTGCATGATTAAAAAGAGAAAAGACGAATTCTGCCAGAAAACACCCATGGATTGGTAATAGAATAAATTGGTATATATGAGCTGAGATGATTATTTATGGCTCTCTTCCCAGGCTGCAGTACCAAGGTATGATCACACCATAAATTGCATGACAGTTTCTTGCAAGACAGCAGACCAGATACCATCTCATACCCATGATTGGTCATAGGCGTGGTCTCGGGGAGGCTGTATGAAAACGAGATGAAATCCCAGTTCCCTCACTGGGACTGCTGTTCCTCACAGCTACGCGTTGTATCAAGGGGTCCTGTACGGGCTGGACCCAGCACATGGCCCCCTGCATCTTGTCCTGGCAGAGCGACCACCTACTGCTTGTGAAACCTAACAACTGCAGTTGAGAGGAGCCATAAACCTTCCACACAGGTTTTACAAAGCATTTAGAAGGGAAATGTTCTGTTTGCTGGAGTATGGCAACAGCAGATGAGGAGAAAGAAGGTGGAAGAATCTTCCGTGTTTTCTGCAAGTGTGTCAGCAGGGCAGCAAACACGGGGTGATGAGTTGTGTTAAGAGTCAGGGTGTTAAGAGGTGTGTGTAAGCAGTGGCTTTGCTGTGCAAACACTTGAGTGTTTTGGTCTGTCGAGGGGTGGGTTGTCCCCTTGAAGAGCACTGGGTGGAGCAAACGGCTGTCAGCGCTGCATCGCCCAACACCGTGCCTGTGACCAAGGGATCCTGCTGGATCCCAGCGCCAAGCACTGCAGGGTCAGGCTGGGAGCAGCTGCCCATGGTTACTTCAGGCCTGGGCAGGATATGCTGAGCCTGCTCCAGACCTGACACATCAGCAGAAGACTCTCACTGGCTTCAGTAGATTTTCCTTCAAAATATGTAGTAGATCTGAAGATTTCAATGTAAAGCAGCATAGATAGGGCACTGAACTGGGACTCTTGTGCTGTTGACTTGCATGAAATCCTTGCACAAGTTTCCCTTCATTTTTTGCTAATCTTCATTCCTAGATTCGTTCGGGTTTTGTCCTTTTGAAGCCTACACTCTACTGCTTGCAGGAGTGGAGAACGGGGAGCATTGCCATGTATCTCGTTTGACTAGTGTTCCTGCTTATCTCGTTCAGGCACTGCCATGCTATTATCAGCAAGTGGCCTGAGCACAGGAAGAGCTCTGAGTTCCCACCTCCTTTCCTCCTGTTGACTCCCTCTGCAGCTTCAGACAAGTTACTGATGTGGCTTTCTTGTCTTTCTCATCAGTACAGTAAGGCCGAGCTATAGGTCGAACGGCTGCTATGCAGTAAGCAGCAAGTAACGTCTTTTTGAAATACAAAGTACTGGACTCAACGTGCCCGTGAGAAGCACAGAGCTTCTCTTGGAGTACAGGCACCACACAGCAGCTCTGCCATCCCCAGCGTGTGCTGGAGCTGCATTTGTACCCGGGCTCTGCGTGTTGCCAATGGGCAACGGCTGGTAGCTGAGAGGGGCTGCTTGGGACAATTTTATCATCTGCTCAAATAAGATCTTTTTGTTTACGTGTGTATAGATAGCATATGTGTTTAGTGGACGTGCTTCCAGAATTCGGCAGGTAGGCATGAGCATGCACGTGCCCAGGGTGAATTCTGATTTTGTACTGATGTAACTCTGTGAGTTCTGAGGAGGAAAGTGAAGTTGAATTTCCTTGTGATAGTCGTATACCATTTCTGGAAGTGACTAGCCAGCACCTAGCTCATGAGCATGTAACTGGGGCTAATATTTGTTTTCTTTTTCCTTTTATCAAAAATACAAGATACATTGAAACTCTTGCCCTTGCAGCTTTCTCTTTTCCCCTTTGATCTTTCTCACTATAAGAAATATTCTTTGAAAAAGTTTTCTACTTCGGGGGTTTTTTTGTGTGTAAAATATTGCATGTGACTTGGGAAGTGTCTGCCTGCTGCACCAGACTGTTTTCCTGTTTGTTGGCAGGTTGGGTTTTTTCTAGTTTAAGAACACCTGCAAATGATACCTACAGTCCTCAAGGACAGAAATCTCACCAGCAGTTTAAAAGTACTGGTTTGTCCTGCAAGATACAGGGATTTGTCATGCTCTGGTCTGGGCATCGCCATTGAGAGACTGAAGTGAATTTGACACCTGAGCTGGATTACAAGAATGTATTTTTATTGCTGCTGATGGCAGGTACACAACATCCAGCTCCCCTTGATTTCCTTAATGTCTCTTTAAAGATAGATTAAGCTTGTTTGAAACCTTTGCCTTGTTCACCTCAGTTATATGTAGCACCAGGATTTTAGAGTGGGAGGAGACGTAACAAGCCAGAAGTGTACGCTTGGTCATGGCCTGGAGAGAGAAAGACAAAGGAGAGGGAGACGATTTTCCCAACCAGAACAAAATGTTGGCTTTGTGCCTCCTTAACTCATTAAGCCTCGGCTCTTGCTTTGGTGTTTTGATAGAGGGTGACAGGCAAAGGACCATTTCAGTGCTTATTTTCATCTCACCTACTTGTCCGTTTCATCTCTATCTCTGAGCACTGATCTCCAGAAAAGCAAGCATTGGGATTTCTCCAAGCTGTCACCCAGCCCCGGGATGTGATCAGTCTAGGGCAGCAAGGAAACTAAATATAAGGAAGACAGAGTGTGTATGCCTGCATTTATCGAGAAGATTAAGTGAATGAAATCCATGTTGCCTCCAGGACTTCTGTTCACACCTCGACCTGTCCCTTTTGCATCTAGAAACACAGCCCTCTGGTTTCAATCCTGAATACACAGACGTATGAATGGAAACTGAAATTCCTAGATAGCAGCAGGCAAGACCGCTCATTCACCCGGGCCATGGTCTTACAATGGGGCTGGGAAATCCACTGTAAGCAGGTCTGCAGGGCTGGAGAGTCAGGATCAGGGAAAAAGCTGTAGTCTGTTTTGTTCCCAGGTAAAGTCTTTCAAGTCTAGTGTAGATTTTTAGGGGTCCTGTGTCATGGGTCCGGGGTACCTCAAAAAGCAGAGGCAGACTTGAGTGGTTGTCTAAATTCCTGCCTTATGCAGCTTCCCTTCTCAAGACAGCAAGGCTCCCGCTGCCGCTCACCCCCCCTTTTACCTTCCAGCTCACTGCGTCTGTTCCTGGAGGCCCCGGGAGGCTTTAACAACCACTAGATTGTTAGTGACAGTCAGACACTTTAACACTTAAAGTAGAAGGTTTGATTTAATCGCAAGGCTGTCATTTATTATTTGTCTGCTGTGTTCCGCTGGGGAGCCCGCTGATCAACTGCCTGCTCCCAGGAGGGCTTTTTTTTTTTTTTCCCCTTTTTTTTTTATCTTTTTTTTTTTTTTTTGTTATGTCTAAATCCTCAATACAAATTGCAGCGCTCCTAGATCTCCCAGCGGGACCCATTACCGCCTGTGGGGCATTAAGGATCATTAATAGTGCTGTCAGCAAGCTAGCCAGTTGGTTAGCTTCTCATAAATAGGAAATTAATCCATCTACTTCATTAATAATGCCGAGTGTAGCTATTTTGTTGCACTTGATGTAAGGGGCCTTGTGTTTGTCTGTAATGCGATAAGACAGGACTCCAAATTAGCATTGAATGTCTGATACAAGAGTGCAGACTCAATTACTTAGTGGAAAGGTTTTTGTTTTGGTTGGGGTTTTTTTGTTGGTTTTTTTTTCCCCAAACGTCTTTAAAGTTCTTGAGCAGCGAGAAAAAAAAACAACACTGATTTGCTTCATTATTTGTATTTTGCAGGTTGTGTTTCCATCCCTTGCTTCTGCCTTTGAAGAATAAATTGTTGGGGAGGGAAAGCAGTGAGTCAGAAATGGGGACCACACCTGGCAGCAAAAGCAAACGGCGTTAATTAGAGACAGGGCTAACTAGCTGTGCTCATCCTGCCTTCTGTGCTGAGGGGTTGGGGGGGAGGTTTGCTTTTTACTTGCATCTATAGTTAAGGAATCATTACAACACTGGCGGGTGTTATATTTCACTTTGGAGGAGGAGGAGCAGTAATAGTATAGGTTAAAGGAGAAAATGAGCCATGATAAGAGTCATCCAGCTTTTTATGAGAAAATCATTTGCCTACCCAGCAAATGCAGAGTCCCTGATGGGTGGTATTGGAACCACTCAGAGGATATGAAGAATTCTGAGTACATTTATCTATTGCATTTCTAATTAGTTTTACTCAATAATACCTAGGCACCAGAAACAAAATAGAGAGTTACATGGCAATTATCCATAAAAGTACTTCATCCTATGCTTCTGTGCTGTTCCGATCTTCCTGTGTTTCCTTCCTTCCTATAACTTTCTCATCAGTGTGTGGGAAAATACAAGTAATTATTCAGCCTTAATTATTAAAGAAAAGCTTTTCAAGAAAGGAATGGCTTCCCTCTTGCCCTTGAAACACTGCACATTTGCCTTTTTGTACTTCAGCCTTGTGAGTTTGTTTTCAGACAAAGAAAGAGAAAATCAGCGAGGGGGACTGGCTTGCTAGAGCTGAAGTTTGCAGGCCAGGGAGGCACTCAACTCCTTGGGATTTTTATCTAAAGCTTTGGGGAAACTGCTGGCAGTCTTGAAGAATTTGCTTTTACTGGCTTTCGAGCAATATGCTGTTAAGTAGCATGTAGAGGAGGGATTGTAAACACATAACCATATCAGGTCCCAGCCTATCTCTGGGGCTCCAAGGCACTGCCACAACATAAATAATAATCATTATAACTAATTACTGTTTGGGCATCAGGGAGGGAGAGCACTTGTATTTATTTTTATAATGGGAGGCAAATAAATTTCAGAAATATCAAGAGGAAGAAGGAAAGAGCTTCTATAAAGTGGTGAGATAAATAGATCTGGAAACTTTCCAGTTCTCAGAAGCCAGTAGTCTGGAATGGATATTTTCTGTTGACAAACTCTTGAGAGCCATGTGAGCTGTGCCGTCTTTAGTTACATCATTCCTGCAGTGGAAACGCATTTTCCAAAAGTGCTGTGTGACCAGAGAAGGAGAGTGCAGCAGCGGGGACAGCCCCAATATTGAGAGGAGCTGCAGGAAAGGAATCGGGGGATTTCCATCCCAGGCAGTGGGGTTGCTTGCGTGGTTTGTGTTTGCTGCGTGTTGCACTAACGGTGCCATCTGGGAACTGGCCCCGAAGGGCAAAATAAGCGAAGAAACACAGGAGGCATAGACCCTATCTCTAAAAACCTCACCCTGGGCGCCCTCAAACTTTGCCAATACTCATTGTCCAAATTCCAGTGATGGTTCTGAATTTCACAATTGCCCTCTAGGATAACAAGAACAAAAGGATAAAACCAAACATCTTTGTCTGTAGAGTTACACTGGACAGGGAAGGAGGGTTCAGTGTTGGAAATTCATATAGATGAATTGTGCCAACTGGCTCTGTTTCCAGAGTGGCTTTTTTTTTAACTGCTGCTTTTTCCTGTTTGGAACTGTTCTACAGTGAACAGTGAGTAGCAATCACAGCAAACTGTCTGTCTCCATGTCCCCTCACCTATGTATTATTAGCAGCAGTGGTGCCGAGAATCCAGTGGCCGTAAAAAGCCCAGCTGCAGCCAAAATCCTAATGCACTTCCAATTCCCAGTGCATTAAGCTTGGAGGAGTCTGCTGTGTATTATCCGAGGCTCTGTCCAGTTTCTCTAGGGGTTTTCTGGTGCTAAAACCTTTGCGAGCATTTTTGTCAAATGCTTAATGCTTTAAAACTTAACCTCATTACACTTCAGTCTATTTCTGTATTGAAGGAGGAGGGAGCATGGGAAGGATCTTTTCCCTGAAAATAAAAAGTCCAGCCAACATAAGTTAGATGCTTTGGAGGTTCTTTTATTGTAAACTACAGGAAAGGACTTTGGCAATGTGTTGAAATTGTTAGATTAAAGCTTTCCCCTCCATCACCCCCCATTCTGCCATTAAAGACCAGTGCTGCTGTAAACAATTTATGGCTTTCTTAAAGGAAGTCAGATAATCCTGGCTGATTTGTGGCCATTCCTTTATTGCCTTGCCAAACTCTTCTTTGTCATTTCTGGTTGGAGGAGAAAGCACACACAGCCACATATGTTCAAGTTTCTGACCTCATTTTGACTGTTTGAGAGAGTGAGCACATGTGTCTTCAGGGAAAAAAAAATGTAAAAAATCAAAAAATCCTGGAGTAAAAGAATAATTTCCCTAGTAATTATGTTTTTTAAGAAATATGGGGTGTAAAATATACCATTAATGATTTTACAGTCACTCGGCCAGTGAGGCAGGAGAGCTGGCTGACCCAGCCTCGTAGGGAGCACCACTCCGCATTAGTGTCAGAATGGATGTTTAGTCGTGTGCAGCCATGGTGAAATTGGCAGTGGAAAGGAGCCAATGCCTCTTTCAGAGCGAGGGGAATAAAAAACCCTCTCGTTTTACAAATCTCTCCAGGGATGATGAAAATGGCTCTCTTCAGCATCCATCTCCTGCTTAGTTCTAGACCTGCACATGTGGTAGGAAAATGTGTTCTGCATAGATATGTCATGGCTTCAGAGAAACTGTGGAAATAAAAGGGACACGTTTCTCCCCTCTGCAGCCCTCCTCCTCCTAGAATTTGGAGTAATCATGTTACTGATTAGTGAATATTTATTGTTATAAGCAGAGCTTGTAGTTGTTTATATAACGGCAGTGACCTGGCAGATTCTGTGATTAGATCTCATCTGTGGTAGCGTGTGCGGATTGCCCACCTCTCTTTGGTCTGGTGTGTAGGTACAGCCTAGCTGGACATTAGACTGCTCAGGTTTTAAGATTGCCTAGTTGCATCAACAAAGAATGTAGGGAAAGAGAGAATTAAATAAAAATGAAAGGCCAAACACCATCATAGATACAATTTCGTCAACAAGAAATCCTGTCATTGGTTCAACTTGCTCACTTAGGAAACTAGCAGTCTCTGGTCAGCAGAAGCTGGGTCTCCATCTTCAACAAAAGCTTCCTTGGTAGATCCTTTTCAGCATACACACAGTCTGAGCTGCAAGTATTTGTAGAAATTAGAGTTGGAGAACGTACGTTAGGTCACTTCATCCACCCAGCTGACGAGATAGTATTTCCTATTTAAATATATTTTCCAGTTCTTGTCCAATTCAGCCTTAAGTGTACCAAATGACAGCTTCTTCAGCCCCCCTTAGGAAATGGTTCCAGAGCCTAATAGCTCTCACAGTCAAACAGCCAGCTCTTTTGCATGCAAAGCCTGCTTCTCACTTAAACTAAAGGTCATTCAGACCTGCTGTGGCCCTGTGAGATAACATATAACAGAAACTCCATTTGTGCTCATGTTACATTCTCCTGTGCAGCCAGGACAGCATTGGGTGGCCTGAACATAAATAAAGAATAGACCAACAGAGCCTAAACACTCCTGGTCTTGTCTTACTCCCATCATCTGCACACATCTCACCTTAGCTGTCACTCCACCAAACTATACTTACAGGCACGGGTTAGCGAGAGGGATTTGTGACTGTAGAGTAGATCATGTGTGGGGATGGGTGTGCTTCTGCTGGGAGCAGTGGAAGCAGGACAGTATTTGGCAGTTAAGGATTTGTAAATCATAGAGCTTCTTCCAACCTGCAATTGCAATGTGTTGCTTAGGTGTTAATGGTGTAGTAAATCTTATGTCTCTGGTTTGACCTGTATGAGCATTGCCATGAGAGAGATGACACAAGTGAGGTACACAGATGGATTTTCAAGAGCTATCCTCTATCCCAGTGCAAAAGTTGTTGAGCACTCAATACTGCTGTGACCGTGTGAGCGTTTGCAAATGCTCAGCATTTCTGAAAGTTGGGCCAGAGAGGTTTCAAGAAGCATATCTGGAAATTCAGGGACACAGAATTACTTTGCCTTTTTTTTTTCCTTAGAAGTTGTAATTGTGAAATTTGTGTCCAAAGCCATATGGCAAGTCTTGGATGATACCAGACTTCCCACTTCCAAGACTCTGCAATCTTGGAACTTTCTAAACAGCAGGAATATTGAGTCTTGTACCATAATGGTGAATTGCTTCAGGAAAAGACTGTTTCAATTCTGAATCTGGAGGTATTTTAAAAAGCTTGTAGTGAGGAGATGCTGGTTTATATTGTTCAGAAGCGGTCGCAATGGAGGAAGCCCGCACTGGTTTTAGTGCCGCTGTGCTGCTGCATACTGTTTATATACCAGCCTCATTTTTCTTTCTTTCTCTTCCCTTCTGCCCAGCCCAGCAGTGCATGAAACAGCAGGCTAGACTGGAGGTAACTCAGTTGTAAAAGATCATTTGACAAACTGTTAAAAGCCCTCCTGAATGGAGCATCATCCATGTTTGTGGTGGAGTCGAGATGGTTATGTTATGAAACGGCATTCAATGCAGAACAAAGTGTTGCCACAGCAATAATTTCCAACATCCATCTCTAACAATAAGTCATCCCCAGATCCTTACCACAGAGGCCGGGCTCTTTGTTTACAGTCAAAATGAGAATTGTGAGACTGCAACCCCACTTGGCTTAAGCAAGAGCTGTGGCTTCTCACCAGTGTTGTGTTAGTAAGAACGCTGGTAAGAACCTACGCGGCTGAGCTGTGGCTCCACAGCGTGCTGTGACCCCTCTCCTGAAAGACATTGTCTGACTGGGGCTTCTCCCCAGACAGTGGCAGCAGTTCTCAGCAGTCAGCCCGAAGGGATCTGTCCCCAGGGAAGCCAGGCCTGGTGCGGGAGAGCTGTGCTGAGCCCTGCCACATCACAGCACTCGTTACGAACGCCTCAACTCACCTCTGTGAACGCACACTCAGAGGTGGCTCCTTTCCCCAGTTCCGCTGTTGAATGGGAGTTGCATAAGCCCAGGGTAGTAAAGTTGTAGTAATGACTCCAGTTTTTCAGAAAGCCGTTGGTGCATGAACTAATCCTTTCAAAACACATCTAACATCTGTAGTTTCTTACTACTTTCCCTATTAACACGATGTAGGTGAAGGAGCAGGAGTTGTTACGATGCACAAGTGAAGAATGCAGCCACAAGAACATGAGGCTTGGACCTCAGGGTTCTCTGGTTCCAGGGTCTCTCAACAACCTCCTTGACATCACCTACACTCTCATGAGGCATCTTTCCCTATGGCAAAAGAATTTTATTTTCTTTTTTCTAAGTAGTGCATAATAAAGGGACAGTGTTGTTATAGATTATTAGTAATAAACTTGTCACCCCTTGAAGTATATATACTTTATTAGACTCTTCCTAGCACAGCCTATTTTTCATCTAGTTATAATTTCTCCCACTTATTCTTTCCTTCATAAATTTTAGAAGACTTAATACGTGCATGCCTACAATAGCAAAAATAGCATTTGAGGACGTGTTCGTACCTTTTCTCGGCCCATTTTTGAAAAAGGCTTTATTTTTGTTTAGAAAAGTGTTTGGGTTTTTTTATTGTTGTTGAGGAGAATTTTTTTGGTTTTAAAATCATAATCAATAGCGATTGCAGAAGAGCCCAGAGGACTTTCTGGATTTGTAATGGCAGGAAAGCCTAGATAGGCTTTTGAGATATGATTCATTGGTATGTGATGATGGTTTAACTTAAATGATAAAGGGATTTTCCCTGTCACTCTGTGTTTTGGTGATGATGTTCCACTTCTTCACTGGCTTATATCTGCCAATTTCTACTACCCACAGAAGAGAGAAAGAGAAATAGTAAATGAAACACCAACAAAGAGGGTTTTTTTCAACAGTTTCTGTCAACTGCCAGCTTCAGCAGTGATCGTTAGATCTCTCTAAACTGTGCAGTCTCAAGCAGGAGCACGCAGCAATAAGCATTTGGCACCTTCTCTGACCTCTTGGAGCAAAGCTGTTGCACCAGTGCTCGCTCTCTACTGGTGTCTGTATCCAGAGGTTGTTACTGAACCCATTACCCTCATTGTGGTTGGAAATCACTGAACAATCCCACACTGCCACTTCTTTATTGACACTCTGGAGTTGTCAAGCTCGTAAAATTCAACTGGATGTGAAATGTTGCAATTAGGCTTCAGTAATATATGTGGCTTTAACATGAAATCATCTCTGTTTTTAATCCCGTCCCTTCCTACTTTTTCACTCCTAATCACTGAAAAATACAGCTAGCTCCCTCTGCGCAGCGCGGGAGCCCGGGGTTCCCCGCCAGAGCCAACGCGCTGCAGCTCCGTCGAGGCAAACCCCATCTGGCTAATTTATGAGCGGCACTAATGGGTCCTCAAGGGACCCCATCAGCAATCTCAGCCAGGACGTGATGGCCGTGACACAAACCTCCAGGGGAGCAGGAGGCGAGTGCTGGGAAGAAGCTTGGGATGAGTAGGGGCACGGGGAACAGGAAAGCGCAGGGTATCTCAGGAGGATGGGAAAATTAGAAACCCCACAGCTACCATTATTCTGTCTCTCATGAGCTCCAAAACAATGCCCCTGCATCATCAGGTCAGAAATCTGCACAAATAAATTTGTGTGACATGTTTTTCCTCTCCCATATTTAATGTCTACCCAGTCGATAAATAATTATTAAGCAATGATATAAGAGCTACACTCTCAGAAAATTCAAACTTTAGTTTCAGGAAAATGAATTCATCCAGGAAAAACACCTTTGTGCAATAAAGACTTGAGAAAGTAAAATGAGATTGTGGGCTTTCTTTCCCCAGGCCTGGATATTGCTTTATCAATACAGTTCTGTCAATAAGCTGTGAACAAACGCAAGCCTTGTCAGATTTACTAACTAATCACAGAAAAGTGTTGGCAGGGCTTAAAGGATTGAGTGACCAGACATAGTAACTCATTTTAAGTGTTCTTGCTTGCTGCATTTTTTCCTTTTTTCCCCCCCCCCCCCCTTTCCCTCTCCCTACTTTTGCTCTCCTAAGTGGATAGGGCAGCAAATATCTTCATCTTCATCTGGCACCTTCTGTCACGGGAAAAGGAAAGATGTGCAGATTCCACAGATTTTGCTTGTCTTCAGCCTAGTTCCTGAGCCACAGCCACGAAAATATGCATGTGCATAAATAATGTCTCTCAAAATGTCACCCAAACCTTTACAAGCAAATCTGCATATTACGCGTGTAAGCACACTGCGCGGGAGAGTTTTAATTGAAGGAGCTCTGCTGGCTCCGCTGGCCCTACAGTGATTTCCACCCTCGGGTTTAGCGGAGCTGTTCATTTGAGCTCTTGATAACAGGTTTTTCCTTTAACTGAAAAGATGAAACGAGTACATTGGAAATGCTTTTTTCTCTTTCTCTCCGTAATTTCTGTCATGAATTCCTCTGTTTTTGCTGTTCGTTCCCTGCTGGCAGTTGCCATCTGTAGCGATTTTTCTTCTGCCAGCAGGATTGGCAAGCAACTCCCTCCAGTGCCCACATCAGTGATGCCTGGGCGACAGCCCGGGTGCCGGAGCGCTGCACTACCTCCACCTCTCCCCCATCCTCCCCCAGCCACACGTTCATATGCACACAGGCTCAATATGTTGCCTTTTGCACAAAGCTTTGCTGCTGGTGGCCTGAGATATCTATCGGCCTGTCTGGGGACTCCGTGGGTCCAGCCGTGGTCTGCATCTCCCGCGGCCTGAGCGCACCCCAAAGAGGTAGGGCTGCATTTTTCCTATTCACAGGCATGGGGTGATCGTACTTCAGTATCACTTGCTTGAAAGACACTGTTTGGCCGCAGGACTATGGAGCTGCAGCTCAAATTCACTTTCTGTTGGGAGATTCAGACCTAAAGTTGTAGTTAATTAAGTCTATAGCCTCTGTTAGAGATGCCACGAAGCAATCAGGTGAGGAGGAGAAGCTGTATTTTAGGTTCAAGGCATCAATCTTTGTAAGAGCGAGGTAGAGAAAGAAAGAAAACTTGATTCAAGTATGACAATTTTTTATATTACAAATAAAAGACAGTGTGTTGTCATGAGAGGGAGCAGATCCTCCATTTTCTGAAAAACGGGGAAAAAAAGGTCTTTATTGCAAATTAAAAATATTTCCATATGTGTGAAGGTTGTAACTGTTATTAACCTGTGCTTTGCTGACGTGATTTGAAGGATGGAGCCAGTGTTTGTTGTTTAGAGGCGAACTTCAGATTATATGCTGTAAAGAAATGAATATATCTGTGTACGCGTATGTGCCAAAGGGAGATGCTTGCGTGTAGACCTTTGCTTTGTTTAAAGCACCCGTTCTGTGTTCCTAATGTCTGAGGCTCTGCATCAGCTTGAAAGAAGTTCAAACAAAGACAGCTCGTAACTCAGAGCAGCAGTGGAAGTGATCTGGCAGCTGGAAGATGCGTTGGGGTTATCACAGCTGCCATAAATATCTCCGAGACCTGCAAGGAGCTCGGTGCGGTGGCTCGGAGTACGCAGGGGCAGGAGGGGCGGGCAGGAGCCATCTCTTGTGGAATTTGTCTGTTTGAGTCAGGGTAAGCAGGAGGGGTGTGAGACGTCTGCATCTGGAGGCAGCACAGGACCCTCTCGGTACTCACCCGGCTTTCCCCGCGGCTGGCAACAGCAGGGCATTGCCACTACAGTGCAATTCCAGCCGTGGGCAGTGGCCAAGCCTGCTATTAATTTCTCCATGCGTAAGCACATGCGTATCTACCTCAGTGCAGTGACAGTGAAAGCAAAGCAGTCTGGCATTTCCAAAGTTGAGAGAACAACACAGGCAGGAAAAAGTGGGGTCTCTGGTAAGCCAGGGCTTGTGATTTGCGGGTGCATTTGGCCTCAGGACAAGCGGCTGCGGATCTCCAAGGACCTGTGTGTGTCAGTCCTGGATGTGGTCCCCTGCACTCGGTTCAGCCCTGTGCTCGCGCGTGACTGGAGGGAAGGATGCGGCACCACAAACCCCATCTCTCCCTCAGCACTTCTCTTCCGTTCCAGAACCCCCCGAGCCTTGGCTTCAGCCGTGTTTCACAGTCAGGCTTTTTCCCCTCATTTCCCTCATGGCAGCTCGGAAGGACCTGAACTTGGCTACCTAACAGCACCTGATGGAGAGAGCGTGGCTTGTATTTCACCCGGCAGTCGGGGCTGAGTGGCTTTCCCCAAAGTCTCTGCTGGCGCAAGAGCGGTTTCGGTGGCTGGGGCTGTGGTGGAAAGACTGAGAGCCTCTCTCTCCCCCAGCTGTCAAGGAAACTCGAGGAGGCATTCAAATGAGAGACACATGGATGTTTATAATTCACAGTTTTGCCATTGTTGTCACCAGAGATTTGTTCTTCCTGCTTGGTGAGGGGAAAAAAGGAAGGATAAAATTGGTACCATAACATGGCCAGACATAACTTGTTTGAAAGATGGGCCTCCAATTATTTACTTAAGGAAATAGTGGGAGATTTATTAATAACCTCTGGCGACTTAAATAGCTCTAGTGATTTCCATGTGTGACCTGAGGCCTCAGCCTTCCTGGCTGATTAGACACGAAACTCAACTAAAGAGCTGACCTGGTTGGTTTCAAGTGCTTTGCTGGTTAACTCCCAGATGTGAGGCCGAGGAAAAACAATGTCTGTCAGAGCCATTACGGAGCGCTCCGCTACAACAGATTTAATCTTGCCCCTGATTTCAGAGGAAACAGTGCAGTAGGAGGGCTGGAGCTGTAATGAACTCTTAACACAAAAAACTATTCTCTTCCATGCATCTGAGAGCGAGCAAAAGTCCTCATCTATCACTGCCTGCGCCGGCAAGTCTCCGCAGCTGGTTCTGGATATGTCACTTTTTTCTTCTTGACAAAAAAAAGGACTTTTTAAAAATAAAAGCCAGAATACTGTGGTTTTTTTTTTTTTCTGGCCGTGTGTACCCGTATTTCCTGGGGCTGGTATCCATATTGCTGATGGATGATTTTGCCAGATGTTGTCTATATAAGATAGCTGGTGACCCTGAAATATCTTCCAGGCTTTACGTCACCACAACAGGATCTGCTCCTTCTCTTTGTTTCCCTCCTAATAGGAGCTGCCATAGGTTGGAAGCAAAACCTTTCCTAAAGAATAACCAAAGAATCCCCTTCCTGTCCTCCCATCACCTCCAAATAAGTAAAAGTGAGGGCATAAGAAAAATGAGTAGATGAGGGAAAAGTTTGGAAGTGGGGATCACTGCCACTGCTTGGCTTTTTGCTGGGGTCAGCACATGGATTTCAGATGCTTTTGGGCTCAGGGTGCGTAGCTTACCACAATCTTCAGTGTGCTGCCAACTGATGGGGATGAGAAGAAATGTTAATGGCGTCACAGATATTTCGTGGGACCAAAAGACTAAAAGCAAGTTAGGGAAAGACAGCACAAATTAAAAGGGCTAGAACTGCTCTGATTGAAATTAAAGAGGGGTTCAGTTACCAAATGGCTGCTGGTATCTGACCTGAAAACAGCTAAGTCTGGTGCAACAAATTGAATAAAACAGCACTGAAAAATAATTTCGATCTACTCAAAGAATATGCTGATAGTGTGGAACTTGATGCTGTGTTAGCATATATCTCGATGCCTGTCTTCAAAATGACTTCAGCACTAAGGTTCTGCTTATGCCTTTTCTTTAATTTTGCAAAATTTATGACTAATGGAACCTGAAAGAAACAAATGTTTGTGTTGTCTGTAGATGATAGCTTTATAAAGGGGAAAAAAAAAAGGCTTGCTTACTTTTGTGTGATTTAGAAAGAAAGGCAAATGCTGACTGGGGAACTTAGGGGTTTGCTTGTTCTGTAAGTCTCGGTGATTTTCTGCTAGACACCTAGGCATGCATTGTCCAGCAGGGTCTTGAGGACTTACAGAATCCAAGAAATTCCAATCCATGAAGGATCATCAGATGGGAAGCTCGGAAGAAGAAAATATTTTTACTCAAGTAAAAAGCTTCCTGCTGCTGAAATTTCTTGTGGTAGAAATACAGGGGATGGCATCTCAGTAGATAGATATGCGTATCATTAAAAAGTATTTTGGAGTCTTTGTACGGCACAAGGCAACAAGAAAGGCACAAATTAATAATTAATTTTTTTTTAGAAAAGTATTTCCTAATAATTACTTTGCAAGTGCTAAGTAAGAACCGTCCTGACCTAGACACTGTTTGTATTCACAGTTATACTAGTCAATAACTAAGGACATGACTTAAATCATTGAGCTTAAATTATGCAAAACTCGGCATGGACATTCTTCTTTTTTCTTAAATCAGGATAAATAGATCTATCTTAATTAAAATTTGTCTAGGCTTAAATCAAACTGAATTTGGAACAACTGTTGTAAGTTTTGCCACATGTTAGCAAAATTGTTTTCTAAACCAGTGGAAATTTGTACATAGGTGGGATGTTACTGTGAATTAGCCTGTTTAATTACTGAGATGTCCCTGGCTAATGGTTAACCAAGTATTTTGGTTCACGATGTTTTTGTTCTGTCTTGTGACAAACTCAAACAGGGTAATTCCAGATCTCCGTCATGCTTATAATTGAGGCATGAGAATAAAGAATGTGATGGTGAACTGGTGCTGTTTTGGGGCTCACAGAATGTGAAATTAAATCTTCATCTAGGTGCTTGCAATCTGGACTCAGTTGTGTCTAGTAAATAGATTTGAGCCACATCACCAAATACCAAGGGTCTCAAAAATGTTTTGTTTTTAGGGAGGAGGTCTTGGTTTTTAAATTAGGTCTTTTTCTCTGCCTTACCTCAGCCTTTGGGGGATGGGGGAATGCATTTAGATCACATTTTTAAGCTTCACAGTGCTAGAAATTTATCATTTTCTATTTCATTGAACACCAAGATTCACACAGAATTACCTTTAGAGATGGGCTTCAAGAAAAGCACCAACAATCGTAAGACTTAAGAATTGCACTGTAAATAAGTCTGGGAAGGAGCTGTAGACCTCAGAGTTATGTCCCTGTACGTCTGCATCCCATTGAAGCAAATTCCTCCTGCATAAAATGACATAATAATTCTACTTTTGCAAGACATTTAGATACAGCTTTGTTTAAATTACTTAGAGGAATATGAGTCAAGAAACTCTGCTGAACATGTTCAGCTGTTTCGACAGAATATGATCAAAAAATAAAATAATAATAGTACAGCTGCATGATACCAATATGAATAAACAATTTGTTGTTATGTATAATATTTTCTTTGGATCTACTTTTTAAATAGGGCTGGTAAGAAGGGCGAGATACTTTGTCACTGAAATTATCAGTACAGCTTGGGTTTCCTTGAGAATCGTGGAAAAGTTTTCAAGATGTGAAAAAAAAGAAAAAATAGCAGTGTTCTGCATATTACCAAATTCCTTGCTTTGCAACGGATTTGAGAGCTTTGTTCAGATCCAAATGTTAGAAGCTCAGCAGAATTACCATGTGGGGACAGTTTGTCTAGTGCAGAAATCCCTGTCCCATCAGTGGTCAACAGGAGATGCTCAGGAAGGAATACAAGAAACAGGATTGCACAGGGTGAACCTTTCCCCGCTCTTATCCTCCCTGCGTCTGGCAATCGGCACTTTAGGAACTTCCTGAGCCAGAGGTCGTATCCAGACCATTGTGTTTAATTGCCACTGGTGGACTTATCCCCCGTGAATTTGTCTAATCCTTTTTTGAACTCATTTATATTTTTGGCCTCTGCAACATCCTGTGGCAGTGAATTCCACAATTTAATGACATGTCATGTGGAAAAATGGCTTCCTTGTGTTTGCTGTAAAAAAAAGTTTACAGGTTTCATTCAGCACAACAGACTTCAGTTCAAGTTAAACATCAGAATTAAGCACTTTTCTGAAGCAAGGTCTTCATTCAAAGCTCTCTGAAGTCAAGAAGAAGCTCTGCATCATGGGGTTTTTTTTTGCAGAAACTAAAGCAGTTTAAGTCTCCAGACTTGTTTTACACTAGCAACATATTTTTCTGTCACTCAGGCAAATGATGTGAAGGAATTTGGTCATACCACTCAGAGGATGGATTTGTGACTGTTACAGCTAATCCAGTTGCTGTTATTGGTGGTGTTAGTAATAAAAATCCAGTAATACCCAGCCTTGGAGGGGAGCAATAGCCAACATAAGGTGTTAACTGAAGTCCCCGAGTTCCCTCAAAATTTCACTGATAGCAAAAAACATTTGTGCTGGAAGTAGCCAAGCATTATTGGTAGTGGAATATGTTTTACTTCATTTTGACCACTTCAAACAAGCACGTGGGATTGGCTTGCTCTAGTTCTTGGTGACATTTCAAGATTATAGTCAATCAAGAATTGGCCCAAGAAGTACTCTGGGGCTGGAGAGGGAGCAGATTTGGAGTCTTTCACGAGAAAGGGAGCATACTTCTGTTTCCTACTGTGTCATCCTCCCAGCTCAGCTTCCCTCCCCTCCTGCAAAAACAGAAAGGAAGCACGTCTGGGAGTCCTCAGCAAGCTGCTGGCTGCATCCAGAAGCCTGGAGCTGGCAGGCTGAGCGCCTGCTTGGAAGTGGTTGGTCCCTGACAGCAGGCGTCCTTTCAGAAAGGAAAAGACAGGGAAAACACAATGAATAACCAAAATAACACAGTGATCCCAAGTGTGAAATGGAACATCGGCCTCCTTCTTCACTGATGGGACGCAGCAAGGCAGGATGTGGAGGGAGGGAGGGAGGGAGAGTGCCTGGTGTTTGGCCAGCAGATGGAACTGGGGCAAAACGACAAGCTTTCTGGCACACAGCCCTTACAAAAAGGCCACTGCAGAGGCTTCTTCAGGAAAGATCTGTGTGTTTGTAATGTTTTATACAACTATTGAATATAACTGAATAAGTCACCTCTGTCTCTAAACCTCACCCAGTTCTTACGGTGGCACAGAGGGTTAACTGGGCAACCCTGGTGAAAGTGATAAAGTATTGTCCATCATCCAGCGGCTCTCCCTCCATATTGCCAGGTAACTGGTGTCTCCAACAGGGCTCTTTTGGCTTTTCCTAAAAATAAAAGTGTGAAAACCCACACATCCTTCCATTTTCTTCCCATAAATATTCCATCTCCCAGTCTCTTATTCTTAATGTCAGAAGTTTCTTTCTGCAGCTTCAGGGGCTACTTGCAGATGGGAGGAGTTGTAGAGGGTAGAGCTGTCTGCAGCTGCTCCCCTCTCTGCCTCCCTGTCCCGGCAGAGCCAGAAAGAGAGCAGGTCTTTCCAAAGCAGGGATTTCATTTTAGGTCGTAATATGAAGAGCTTTAGTTAAATCTTTGCCTATACTGTAAATTTGTTAATGTAGGTGCCAAAAGCTAAGAACCAAAATCCATTTTTGAGTTTTTAATTTGTCTTGATTTCCAGAGCTCCTTATCTCGTATTGACTTAGGTATCTAATGACCCAATTCATCAAGTAGTTTGAGCATGTCGCTAATTTTAATCAAGTGCATAATCCCACATTTAGTTAGGCACACATGGAAGTATCTTGCTGAATGAAAAATGGGTATAAAGCCCAATTTAAGGCAAATCCCTGCTTGAATATGTTGCCTTTGTTCTTCATGTGGAAAACAAAAAAAAAAGAGTGTTTTCATAAGGAAACATTCTTAGGGCAGTGAACTGATCTTCAGGGTGGAGCCAGAAATCTGCAGGTGAGCTCTTGCCCTCCAAGTGCCGTCTGTAACGTGCGGTAGTTGAGTCTCCTCCGAGCTCCTCCTCATCTGCTGACCCTCTCCTCCCTGACATCCATTCCCCTCGCCTAACAATGACAAATGGAGTTATAATATTGGTTGTTGAACCATAAGCTGTAGATAAATGTGCTTCTGAGAACCACCATTAAGTCCCTAAATGGATTATATATATTTGGTTTAGAAACCTAATATTTAATATTAGTGTACTCTCCAGCGGTTGGCTTTATTTCTCTTGATAATCTATTCCCACTCCATTTCCTTTTAGATTTCTAACCTCATTAAACCTTTCATATCGCAGTTATTTTCTGTTCTAAACAAAATTAAAGACACACCATCCTCAGGTTTTAAGAGTCTAATTTTACTCCCGAACTGGAGAAAACACAGAGATAAACATTCTTTTCAGTGATGAATTTTAAAACCACTTTACAAGTCAGCTGGAATTGCTAACCATATTGAGGACTGTAAAAGTCTGTGAAAGGCAGCATAATAAATGATGCTTGAAATGGCATTTGTTGTAGGGGAGTTCGGATGCTTACATGGTATCTTTCCCTTCTCGGGGTTTTTTATAAAATGTGAGGATGTATCTCACGTTGTACAGTACCTGAAGAATTTATAACGTTTTGCTTCTGGTCTGATTGTCTGCAAGGAATCTCAGTTACCAGCAGGGGTTCCTTAAATTCACATGGCCAGGAGAAAGCGTTATCTGTGTAATGCTTTGCTCCCAGTGTGCACATTAAACTGGTTTTTCTTGATCGAGGACACATGTCTTCCTTATCATCGGGCACTTTGGCACATTACTTGTTCTGATATATATAAGTATTGCACTCTGCCTTACTAGACACATTAAAATTGTGTTTGACCATTCTTCTTGTTATACAATGCCCTGGCCCATACTGTGGCTTCTTTAAGAAAAAACTGTAATATATGTGGTGTTGAAAAGGAATTTGCAGGCTGGGGGAAGGTCTAAAATATATCCTGTGTTTGCCCAAATCCATTTCTTTTTCCCTTGTCTTCCTCCAAGGCCAGTAACACCTCTGCTAGTTATCAGAGAGGATTAATGACATTAAATCAAGGTTATACACTTCATAGCCCACCTGCTCCCTCTCTTTCCACTTCCACCAGAGTCACAGAGCTGAATGCTGACATCACATCAATGTGTGGCACTTTTGCAATGTGCTAGCACTTTGCATCTTAAAAGCCCCTCGGGTTCCCTGTGCCTGGCGCCAGGGGAGATACTGTTATTTTCCACCCCTGTGCTGCAGACAGGGAAGGTTGAGGCAGGGGCGGAGTACCCAGGAGACTTCTGCTGCACATCAATAGCCAGAATTAGCACCAGTGGCTCCTGGCTCCCTGTCCTTTGCTCATCTGTTAGTCTACAAGGTGAGAGCCAACGTTTTGAGGGTTTAAAAATCAGAGACAGGGGGCTCTGTAATTTGCAGAAGCTCTCAACATGCCACAGGAGCGGGCCTGGTGACAATAGGCATTTGTTTGACATAGAAAAAATGATAGTGAAAATTGGCTGAGCAGTTTCTGATCACTGAAGTTCCTGCTGATAGCTTTGTGCTGCTCTTGTTCAAATTCACAGTAAGAAACAGCATGGTGCTAATCGCTGAGAAGTTCTGGGAGAAGGCTGGTCAGCAGGGTGCTTATATGAAGAGTGATGTGATGAAATGATAGGGAAAAAGGTCTTTATCCTGACCCTTTTCCTCTCCCTTCCAATTGTGTGGAGCAGTTAACGATGACCAGAAGCTTTCCTGGCAAACCCTGGCTGGCGGTTTTGCTAATTTACATTTGTTTTCAGGGGTTCAGCATCATTGCCTTTAATAGGATGCTCTTGTCCGGGACTTGGCCATAGCTGTTTATGAGTTCCCTACATTTATGCTCTCCTTCTGTTTTCTTCCACCATACATAATGTCATTTTGATGAGGACAATGTCCTCGAGTGCACTGTGTTGCAAAAGGACGCATTATTACCACAGGTCTATTTACAGGCAGTTTCCAGCAGGTTTATTACACCCTGTGAATTCATTACACTCCTGCTCACCTGTCTGAGATGCCTGTGACAGTGTTCTCATCCTCCTTTCGGAGGGCAGGAGCGGGTGGCTGAGCTGCTCCGGTTGAAGTTCTAACAGCTGCTTATTTAATACAGTTTTACCTTCATGCACCCATAGCAATCACCGCCTTCAAAATCACCTCCATTACATCCATTCTGCTCTCCGCTGGCGAAGAAATCAATGCCCCTCTGACAGCCTGAGGTGGTGTGAGTGTGCAGGAATCCGGAGGAATCAATCGCACCCAGGTGCAGCGGAGGGGAGTAGTGGTTTTCCCCAGGGAGACACGGCTGGTGATACTGGTCCCTGTTCTCATGACTCAGCAGCTCCACTCCAATTTCCCATTTCAAGTACACAGCAGTAAGCTCTAAATCTTCCATGCCTGAGCGCAGTGTGGAGAGCCCAATACAAAGTTACATTTCACTTTGTACTGACAGATGGAAAGCCGTAATACCGTCCCTTTCTTCATGATGAGGGATGGGTTCCCACACACAGGCAGGATTCAGAGTGCTGCTGCAGAGGCACAGGCAGCGCCAGGAACTGGATGCTCACGTGAGAATCCAAGGGATGTTGTTTGGTGTCTCACCCCAGGTGGGATAGTTGCCATCTGTTCTCTAATGGTGGTATCTCAAGACTGTTTGCAAATCCTCACCCACAGCCCAAAAAGGCTGGGGATTGAAGCAGGCAAGGGGAGTGAAAGCCTTGAAGGTAATCGGTGTAGGATGGGTATCAGGTTAACAGGAGGTCAGCGTGAGAAAGCTTCTACTGCATTGCACAAGCAAAGGAGACAAAGGATTTAAGCTCCAGGGTTGGTGCTTCTCAGCAATATTAAATTTACTTTTAGGTGTTAATGTAGGGCACCTGACTCAACTGAGACTAAGCAGCCATCAGGATGAAAGCAACAGATCCTTATGACCATAAAATCATGATAATCCTATGCCATAATGTTAACAAGCCTCAGTTTTTCAGGCTTGCCGTATACAACCCCCCATTTGGCATTAGCAGACACTACCAAATGTTGTCACAGGTCCAGAACTGGACTTTTTTTCCCATTTCCCACGTTGGAAGAGACTCCTTTCTGCAGAGAAAAACTGCAAGTTTCCCTGTAGGTCAAAATGAAAAGTTTTCCCATCAAAGGAGCAAGTTTCCTTCCCGTTGAGCTCACTGGTGCTTTCAGAAGCTCTTATTTATGTCCAGCGTGCCAAGTCAACTCTTGGTGTTCCTGTGTCTGAGTGTGAAGTAGACGCTCAGCGTGCCTCGGACTGACTCTGTGAGCTGGGAGCAGATGTTGGCCCTGTGACAGCTCTGTGTCAGCAATGTGTTTTGATAAGAACAGACTATTCCCAGCTGGTTTCTCAAGAGTTTTTCTCTGCTTTCTTCCTCTCTTGCTTTGCGCCCTTCTTCATCAGGCTCAAAGCACGCATTCTGAAAAGATTCACCCAGCTCTCTGCTTGATGTTGTTTTATTTTCTGTGTCATTCATGTTTTGAGGCTTTTTTAAAATGTTATCCTTCACATGGTGGGGAATCCCCCAAGTTCAGTTTTTCCCTCACTGATTTCCCCAAAAGAAAAGTCTGCATTTCTTTCAGTCGGGAAAGAACATGGAGAGATGCAGTCCCCACCTAACGTAGCTCTGCCACCAGAAACCCAATAAAAATCCAGATTTAACACAGTTAGCTACATCCATTCTGGGAGCTCTTGGTCTGCAGCCCAGGGCTGAGCTTTAGTATCACTCATCTGGGTGTGCTGTGGGAGATGGGCACAGCTGAGCCCGGGGAGTGTCAGCGGTGCAGAATCACGTCCAAACGGGAACGCGTTCCCTGCCTGCAGCCCAGCAGTGCCGTCAGCCAAACCATGGTTCTCTGTCAACGTGTTACTGGCCTCCAAATAAAGACTTGAAGAGGCGGAAGCTTGTGATGTCTCTCTAGATTAAATATGGGAACCAAAATTCACCCACTGCTCTTCTTATCTTCAATCAGATTCAGTGTTAGATTAATGTTAGAAGACTGTTGAATGGGTTGGGATAATTCTGTATTCCACCTCCATCTTCATACATCTGCTTACCTGGTTAGTTGTGGTTGAAAAATCCTGCAATCCCTTATTTTAAATATATATGACATTTTTGCTGCCTTGGCAGGGCAGGAGCTGTTTGCTGGGCCCACGCTCTTAGAGGATGCTTCAGACATAGACTGATTTGAAGAGCCAATAGCCAACTTCCAGGCATGTTATTGAAGCAGCGTGTGATTGTGAACTACTTACTTGACCTCTCCGTACAGTAAATCTATAAAAACAGGGGGAAAGTACAACCTCTTGGAGCTCCAGACGATTTGCATCTGCTGTATTCTCTTGGGTTACGGTGAAACTGCACGAGTCACGCTGGCACGAGTAAATACAACTCCTTCGTTGCCAGGAGTCTGTAAGACCTCGTTGTTTGTTCACCTACTTTCTCCTCAAGTCTCAGACTCCCCGCACCAGTTTCTAGGTGAACAGCAGGTTTGGGGACTGTGTTGTAATGGGAAACCTCCATTTCCTTTTAACCAGGATTTCAACCCTGCAAAACAATCAGCTCTTCCCTTTCCATTGAGAGGCAGCAGTATCTAATCAGGTTTCACTCCTTTGTTGTATCTATTGATCCTCAGCACTGTAAGATGCAAATTGCCATGCCTGACAGGATTCAGGGTGTTTTATCATCAATGGAGAGTAATTATCCTTGGCTGCACCAATATTGGATTGTTAAGCCCCAGGATAATGCACAAGGTAAAGACATTTAGAAGGCAGTCCACCTTGGGGATTTGTGTAAATGTGATGGATAGAGTGAGAGCAGGATAGCTGAATTACAGCCCCAGGGACTGACAGCTGCATGGGAGTGTAGCCTTGATAATCCTTACAGAGAAGCTAGTGCTGCAGTTGGTATTGAGACACACAGTGTGTCTAAAGCTGTAAGTTTCCCTTTCTGTTTAATCCTTGTAATGTGTATATGCTGAAGAAGAAAACATATGCATGATTTTTAATGGATTCTGTGCGCTTGCAAGACTGGCCAAGTACCTTCTTCTGTTCATTTATTTATCTAACCATAATTCAAGCTTTTCGTGTGAGCATATTTTAGAGGCACGAGGGGTTTGGGTGCTTATTTCTTTGTCTGTGGGTTCCAATTCAATACTAACAGCAGAATTACAAATGAATAAGTAGGAGATACTCTTCTTTTTTGAAACTATCTGGTTAACCATTGAATATCCCGGTGTATAAAGTGGTTAAGCTGTTTTAGCTGTGGGGAGAAAATGTATGTCAACAGAGATGCCATGTTAGCTGACTAATCCTCAACTGATAGCAGCAAACCTGAAAGTAGACTCAGGGAAGAAAATCTCTTTTTCCAGAGATACCCATATGAGCAGAGTCTTATACCTGCCACTTTGTTTCTTTTTTTTTTTTTTTTTTTTAAACCAGGCCATTTCTGTAGTTGCAAAATAAACAAGAACAGAGATATAAAGAGGAAAAGGAGTGCTGGGGCCTGAAAACTCCTGCTGAGACTAATGTTGAGGGTAGTTTCCAAAACCGTCAGGCTTCACACACAACACTAAACTTGCAAGCTGCGAGTTCTGTTAACATTTTCTTATGTTTTTAGTTGCAGTTCTTTCTTGTCAAGCAACTCCTTGTGTTCGACCAAGGCCGTGACTAAGATCAGCCAACTTGCTTGGCACGCAAAGCACGCTTTATTCTTGTCGAAGCTGCTAAAGACACTGAAGAGTAAATGCCAGAAACTTAAGCAAATAGCCCGTGCTTTACCAGAACTGTGCCAGATTTTGCGGCTATGTGCAGCTTTTGCTGGCAGCGTGTGCCCTGTGTTGCCACGGAGGTGTCAAGGTTACTGTAGTCCAGTGGGATTTTTCTGACATCCTTCACAAGTGCCCCTGGCTGCTTCATTTCACACGTTATCATCAAAGTGTGCAACAAGCTCCTTACATCGCTCCATACCTTCAAACGAGCAGGAAAGGGTTTTGCTCTGCAGTCAATTTTAAATGCAGTTTTGAAATAGGACAAAATTGGGAAAGATTAAGAAAATTGTCTCAGAAAGCTACGCTGTTTGCTGTGTTTTTATGAAGGGAGCAAATTTCACGTATGTTTTGATTGCACACCGTTCAGGAGGATGGAATCCAGGGGAAGTCATGCCAGGGGGACTTGCCACTGTTGTTCCCTTTCTTTTGTCTGTCAAAGTAGTCCCCATAAGCCAGAAGGGGGTTCTGTGAACGAAGAAAAACAATGCAGTAGGAGCTGATGCTGGTTTGGGCTTCTCCCTGCTGCCCTTGCCTGCTGGGGCAGCCCGGAGCGCTAGGGAAACCCTCCAGGACTGCTGGGGGAAAGCGGCTCCCGCAGCCGCCAGCCCCATCTGTGCTCTGCCCCCGGCACACCGCCGAGCCCCGCCGGCACCGGCCGCTGCTCTGCAGGTAAATCTTGCTGCTGGCTCTGAGCGCAGGAGCCCCGCAGCTGCTCGGGCAGATGCTGCGAGCGAGCAGCCTGGAGCCTCTAATCCATAATTGGCTCCCTGCGGCTCCACGGCTCCCACTTCACCCCACATTTTCCCTGGGAGACCGAAGCACCTTTCCTCCCGGGGTGCCCCGCCAGCCCGGGCACGGGACGGACGTGCATTAAATCACCCCCGTCAGTTAGACACGGACAGCCTTGAGTAGAAGCATTTCCAGATTTCCATGTGCATCTGCTGCTTTCCTGCCCGTGCTCCTCCCGCGCTGCAGGGGAACACTGGGGCCGCTCCAAGCTGTCGAACTGGTGGCCAATTTCTGGAAATGTCAGCGTATGTAGGGCATTATCTGTGGGGAGTTCTTGTTGCGTGCCCCCTCTTCCACACAGTCCCTCCTTTTTTCCTAGAAGCGACTCAGAACTGTGTGGCTCTGCAGTCGAAATTTGCCGTGGCTCTTAGAATCCCTTGGGATGCAGAGAAGCGGGTTTCCGAGCAGCTGACGGGCTTTCTCCACCGTGCCAGCCATTGCTCTCGGTGGCGGACACAGAAGCAGATCCATATTGTAGCCTCCAAAGAGGATCTGATGATGCAATTCCAAACACAGCAAACCTGGAGTGCGGGAAACTCGAGATCCAGACGCCCGTTTTGTTGCAGGGCCTGAATATTAATCAGCCCAAGTGAAAACCCACGTGAGCGGAGAGGTTTTGCCCTCGAATGGGGGGAGGCACCGGTTCTGAACCAGAGTTCAGGGCTGAGACCTCTCGTGCCCCATGGCGTTGTACCGTAACGCAAAGCCTGCAGAATCCCTTTGTCGGTGCAGATATTTTAGGTCAAGTATATGTGAGCGGAGGATCAATACCGAATGGCATGCGTGTTAAAATGAAAACATGCGTGTGCTCATGGCTGTACTTGCTGTATTCCACACCAAAGTAGGTTTTGGGGTTGGGTTGTTTTTTTTTATTGGGAAAATTGTGAGATTTGATGGCGGTATGTAATTAGTAGTTTGCCAGCAATAATTACAGGGCTGTGCTCCAGAATAAATGATGTAGCATTCCTGTGCATATAATATGGTATACCACAAAATAGGAGTTGGAAAATTGCAACATTGCTGGATCATCATATATCTGACATGTTGAAGGGGTATTTTTTTTTTTCTTTGCTCTGATAGTTTATGAAAAATAGTAAGTATGGTGCACTGTGAACCAAAAGGCTTTCTTTGTTAAATTAACCACAATTGCAACCACAAATTACGGCTTCACAAACTATAGATTTAAGACTGGCTTTTCATAAATAGAGCTTCTTTGTGTTTTAACAAAACATACACAAAAGAATGTAGCTGTATAATGATGCCAAAGTAGCACTTTCGAAATCATCAGCCCATTCAAGCCTTTGGAATACAATCATAATATTTGTTTAAAGTTTAATATCCAGAAAGGGAAATCACAGCCATTCCATAAGCTTAACACGGTTCTGATATCATTTCTGTGTGCCTTAATGAAATAATATCAAGATAGTGACCTTAAAAAGATAGGTTTGTGTACATTTGAAAGTTTCATTTACGTAAGTGAATAATTGGTCGCTAAGTGACTAAGCAAAGGTTCTGCAAAATGAGACATGGCAGAAAAATCCTTATGCAGATTTTTTTACACATTATATGCCCCTATATGCAAAGGGCCCAAATCTTCCAAGGCAGGAGTTACGCCAGTTTCTACCAAAGGTAAATTTGCCCAAGAGGAGTTTGCTGCAATTCTGGATGATTGTTGTAGATTTCTCCAAGTTTTAAAATATCCTACAGCTTATTGGCGTGCAAATCCCAATTCTGAAAGGCATACTTCTGGCAGCAGCGAACTGAGGAGGGCCATGTGTTAACATCCTGGTTTAGCAATATGTATTCCCACATGCTAAGCTCTCGTACAAATGCAGTTTTTATTGCTGTTGACTTCAAACGAAGATGCTGTGACATCTAAAGCTGTATATGTTACAGATGCAATGCCTAACCATACTCAGGCTGTATATTTTAGGATGAGCTGGCTGTGGTCCCAATTATACAATCAAGTATAAACACTCCTAGGATACAGGGCCCCATACAGAGAGTCACTTATCTTTGTTGTGCTGTGTAGAACTGCACTGTAACATCTTGCTGTGTCTGATGTTTTGTACTCCAGCTCATTTGCACGTTGTTGCTTAACACAATATATAAATAACATGTAGGAGCAGGCAACAACGCTTGTCTGCTGGCTTTGAATGTGGAAGAAGCATCCTTAATGTATTGCTTAGTCGCTCCCAAATCCTCAGGCTGAGTGTTGCCTGTCCAGAGAAGCAGGCACTCCGTTGCTTACCCGTTCTGTGTTTTCTCATCCTTGCACTAACAGTGAGAAGGAGGATAATAATCCAGTTAGGAAGCATTTATAAGAAAAAAAGTATCTGTATTGACCATAATCTTCTGGGCTAAGCAGAGTAACTGCAGTTTAAGGTTTGGTATTTTAAAGTGGTGGTTGGCTGTTCAGCTTTGCAGCTGAACAGGTTGGTTTTCTGGGAAAAATCTTTAGAAAGTTGAGTAAATCATTCTTCTGCTTCCACCGCTGTCCTCAGAAGGAAAACAGAGTTCTGCTTTGCTTCTGCACCCATCTTTACAGGGAGTCTGAGCCTGTGAGGGCCAGCTGGGGCTATCTCCTTCTGCCTGCATAAAAGCTCCAGGTTTTGCCCTGGCAGCTCAAGCAGCTGGGTTCTTGACGTGGGAGGATGCTACACACCCACTTTTGCTTGGATTCATCCCCTGCCTAGACTTTAGACTTTCCCCAACAATAGGAATTGTGCCACTCCTTTCATTCGCATCCAGGAGATAGCCGAGCAGGCATTTTTGATGTGTAGGAGCACCCCTTCATCTCTCAGCAGCACCCCTTTGGGGTCCCACTTGCAGGCTGACTGCAGTGGGGTTTGCCAGGAGGGAGGTCTTGGAGAGCTGACAGATCCGTGGGGAGATGGGGGTCCCCGGGGAGGGCACCACGCCGGTGACCACACTTGGCAGGAGACCTAAATACGAGTCTCGCCAGTCTGCTTGTGTTTGCATCCTCCAAAGGTTTGTGCATAAGGGTTCACTCCTGTAGCTGGCAGTGTGTACAGGAGTTCTTGTAATAATAATTAGCTGTAAATATTTTGTATCAAATTCTGAAATGTTACTTCAAAGAAACGTTTCTTCCTATCGCTTGGGATCTCTTCTTCTGTTGAAATACACATTCATGAGTGAAGTATTGCAATTACAAGGATGTTTAGAGAATCACAAAGGTATTTATTCTTGTCCTGGCTAGTTTATAGTAGCAAAAAATTGCAAGTGGAAAGGCTAAGAAAATGTATTCTAAAAACAAATGTGTAATTGTTTTGTTGAGAGTTAGAGTCAACAGTGTTTATTCATGAGTCTTAGCTGCCCCAGGCAAGAGCAATCAGACTGGAGGTACCATCTCCTGTATCCTTGTTCTCTTTAATTGGAGCCATAGCCTTGGATGCCCTGAGGCGAAGGGCCGTCTCTAACTGTATTCTGTTCGGTTTATGAACATTTGAAAGCACAGTGGAAAAAAACATTCTTTTGTTTAGACAGTTTCAGGCTTCCCCTCCCTTTTCTGTTCAGCCAGTGAAAATTGCACGTCAAAATTAAGCTCTTGAGCGGCCATAGATTTTGCATGTAATGCGATAGTCCAGCAGCTAAAGCCTTCTGCAGGGCTGGCTGCCTGCGGAGTGCAGCGGTGCAGCCCCAGCCCACACGGGCACAAGGCTGCAGCCCAGCTCCCACGGGCACGGGGCTGCAGCCCAGCTCCCA
>JANVCC010000060.1:7960126-8067728 GCA_025345505.1 Todiramphus chloris collaris
TTGTGGTGTTGTTTTTTTTTTCCCCCCCCTCTGTGCCTTTTTCGGTGCAGGCGACGAGAGGTGGTTTGATTTTTCCGGCCGCGCCGTTCGCTCGCTACGGGCCCCCCAGCCCCGTGGCTTTCCGGCCGTGGTTCGCGTCCCTCTCTCCCGAGCGGGTGCCGGGCTGCAGCGGGGCGAAGAGGCAGAAACCTCTCGTTACCCATTCCCGGAAGCCAAGCGAGGAGCTCTTCGTACAGAGTGATGGAGAAGAGTTTTCTTTGATGGGGGGAGACTGTGGATGCTTAAATATAAAATAAAGCGTCGGAGCGGCGAGGAGCTGCCGGGATGCGATGCGCTCCCAAGCTGCTTTTTTTCCACCCCATTTCGCACATTCCTCCAGTGCGACCGCATCCCTTTTCCCATCCCCCCGCCCCCACTTCCAGGAGGGAGGAATTAAAAAAACCCAAAAAGATGCGAATGGAATCGCTGCCTTCATCGGCCCGGGGCGAGCGGGGCCGGGGCGACCCCTCCCCGGGCTGCCCCCGCCCGCGGGTGAGCGTGGTCGGAGCCGGCAGCCGCCCGCTGCCCGCCTTTGTAGCGCGTCCGTGCTCCCCTTCGGCAGAATATCGCGACTCGGCTCTTCAGGGGTGGTTTTCCGGCAGGCCGGGTGTTGTAGCAGGCTGCCGGCTGGGGACGGGGTTTGTCTGGGATCGCCGGCTGTTAAAAACGGTGACAAACTTAAAAATCTGTAGCCGGCGATTAACCCCTTCGGTGTAGGCCAGAGCCCCCCTATTCACAAAGAATGACGAGTTTTGAAATGCTCTTCGTTGATTTTTTTATTATCATTATTTTTTAATTTTCTTTTCTTCCGTGTGTCTTTCGGCCTGAGAGAGAAGCCGGCCGCCTCCCCGAGCCTGGCAGATCGCGCTGGGCAGGCTGCAGCCCGGGGCGCAGGTTGACTGCCCAGGCGTTGTTCTGGCCCCCGCGTCTGCTGCTGTGCCCCTCTGCTTAGCTTCAAAGGAAAATTTAATCCAATTAAGAAATTAAACCTTGTGTGTTTAAAAGTGACAAATTTGAAAAGGGGAAGGGGGAGGGCGAAGTAAGATTTCCAGGTCACTGGTTAACTAAAGATGGTTTGGGAAAAGAGCTCGGGAATAAGGAGAGGGCAGAGGGAAGGAAAGAGGGACCTTTTTAAATGGCAAAGCCTTGTACGTCTCTCTGGAATTTAAACTGTTTTTTAGGCTTGTAAAATCTTCTTGAAGTTGTGCATTTATCTCAGGAGGCTGCTTGCTAGCTAATCTTCTCAAGGCATGTCCTGGTTTTTTTGTAACATTACAGCATCTGAGGTCCTTTTAACCTAATTTTGTAACAAAGATAATTTCTTGTTATGTAAGTTACTGTGCTGAATGATTGCTTTGGGTCTTGGAGATCGTCCTTAACTGGTCTCTCCTGTGGTGCAGAAACTGGAATTATTTACTTCGTTATCAATTCTTGAACGAAAGCCTTGCTCAGCTGGAAAAGACTGCCAGGGTATTAGAGGAAAATAGAGGCTTCTCATTCTTCTTTCTAGAGACTTAAATCTCTGGTCATCCCTGATCAGAATTTACTTCAGAGGTTTATGTTTATGTATAAATCCGATTTTCCCCACATGCAGACTTACAAGGGCGAGCTGCTTGATTTACACACACAGCATTAACTTCCTACAAGTGGCAGACTTCTAATGCTCTCTTCAGGAATTTTCTTCTTTGCTGACAGCAGTTCCCTAAAAGTGCCCTGTGCTAAAGCCAAAAGGCACTAGCTTGGTCTGCCTGATGGCCTTTTCCAGAGGAGACTAATGCTATGAAACAAGAAGGACAGTATTTTCCTTAGTTGCATACTAAGCTTTAGCTAGTACAGAGTGATTTTTATTTATTATTTTATTTGGAAGGTGGCTTACTCTGAGTGAAACCTTAAGCCTTGTTTATCAGAGACGAGCAGTCTCTTCTCATAAACAAACGAAGGGGTGAAACATATCCCGGTGTTACTCTATCGGGACGTGCAGTCATCTGCTGGACCCTGTGGCCTGTGCTGGCTGAGTTCAATAGCAGTGTCACAAGTACCTCCGGTATTTTTTAAGTTAAAAAAGGAATTGTAGTGTGCTTTGGATTCCACTGACAAACTATAGATATTTAGCAGGAGTTGATAATTATCTTGCACGAATTAAGTGTTAACTTTCAGTAAGGGGTACAAAACCAAAGCTGCTTTTTAAACTAACAACTGTTAAGATGTTTAATGGGTGATAGCTGACAAAAGTAGCAATGAAAAGGGCTGCGTTCTTCAGTGAGCCAGTCTGTGCTGTATGGAACTTCTGGAAAGCACAAATGTGAATGTTATTTTATGCCTGAAATTTTTCTTCTTTTTTTTCTTCCCCCCCCCCGGCCCTTGAATCCCAGCATCATTGTATTGAGTGGTCCATAATACCTAGGGGTTGTGGTGTCCGGATATATTGGAATATGAAGCAGTCTTTTTAAAGCTGTTACAGAGATGCAGTCAAATAAAATAATTTTTATCATTGGAATAGGAAATCTAAGCTGGTTAATTTTAATGGCTTCATGAATTTCAAGATCTGAAGTCAGGCAGGTACAAGAAAGTGTTGCTCTTTGCTTAATAGAATGTTTGAGCAAAGATTGTCATTCTGCATCAGAAATGGAAATTTTAGGGTTTCTTGAGTCTTATCCTTCTGAATAAAGATGGAAATTCTGAACTAGGTAAAGAAACATATGTTTTTACCAGAAACTATTTCCTAGACTGATCAATTACTAGGAGATGTAATGAGAAAGACACTCCTTTGGGAGGCGAGGGAGGGATTGCCATTACATAATATCCCTTGGGAGAATTTCTGTATTGCATAATGAGGTTGGTGATGGAGCATTTGGGGAAAATGCCTATGGATAGGAATTTGTTCTTCAGATTTCCATAAGCAAAACATAGTACTGAAAAATAGTCTTGTTAAAAGTAGCACTGATACGTTAGTAGGTGGATGCTTTGCATCTGTACACATTTCTTTTGTTCTCATAACTACTATGTAAGTGATTAGGTAACTGTAAGATTAAAATGTTCACAAAATGAGAGATGCTGATGAATAATTTCTACACTTACTTAACACTGACGGTAAATCATTAAGGGCTTATATTTTGTTCTAGGCTTCATTAAATTATTTCTGTTTATCTATTGAAAATAGGTCCTAAGGAAAAGAAAATCTCTAGCCTTCATGGTGTAACCATGAATGACCTTATCCTCATGTTGGTGAAAATGAAATATATAGAAATGCATATACAAGATGTTGTGGATTCGGTAAAACTTGGTAGCTGGATACATGTTTTCAGAATCCTCTTAATATCCTAATGATCACCTAGGAGCTGACTTTCAGACGGAGGAGAAAGCGCTCATTAAAAATTACCTCAGTACTAATAGCAATTGCCTTGAGGAGGAAAATCATTCATTTCCACACACCCGCCCTTTGGCGTTTTTGACGCTGGGAGTCCAGCGTGAGCTGTTGGCCTCCAGGAACCCATCCTGAGCCTGCCTGCACGGGCTCAGAGGTGTTAAAACCAACAGAGGAAAGAGGTGAACAGACTTAACACCTCTGTCACTGCTGGGGAATTTGCCTCCTTTGAGTTGCTCATTTAACACCTGAGCGCTGGGGATTCTAGTAATTTTTCAAAGGGCTCGTCCAGTTTCTGCCCCTTGAGTTACAGATGTGCTCCAGCTTTGCGGGTTCCTCTGGAAACCCCGGAGGGCAGCAGCCGAGGCGAGGCAGTGACCCCTGATGGTGGCTGTGGATGAGAGGCAGGTTTGCAGGGCTGTCGCTGCTTTTAGGGGGGTAAGGTGCGGTGCCTGTTGAGCAGCCCGGGCCCCTCTTGCAGCAGTTTGCAGTATTCTGCGTGCCACCGTGTGGCAGCCGGCCCGCACTGCAGCTCGCACGGAGCTCGCTAGGACCGTCCCAATTTCCCTGGCTCTTGATGGTTTTAGTTTGCCTCGATTTAGTGGCAGTTGCCTGTTTGGGTCCTCCTGACGTTGACTCACTTGTGAGATGCTGGTGCCTGGAAGTGCAGACCAGTATGGTGGTCTCTCGCTGCTGACCACCGTGTTGCTGTCAAAGTTCATGGCAGGGCTTGGCTTTCCAGAAAGGTGGGAAATGGGGCTGTATTCAGTCACTGGGAGTTTGCACAAAGGAATTAGTGACGTTTCTGTAGCCTCTAGAAAAGGCCACCATCAAGGGAACTGAACATATACATGACTGATACTGGTGGAAGGATGTGATTGCAGAAGGTGACGCCGGGGTAGTAATCTTCCTGCCGCCCTGTCCCATCACCCTGCTGGAGTTTTGGGATAGTGACCCCTGTGTTAACCACCTGACAGGCCTGGCTTAGCGGGAGAGCAGCTCTCGGGGTAGCTGGTGTCATTTTAAATGGTAAGAATAGCAGCGTGTGATTGTTGGTTCTTAGGAACTGAAACTAGGGTGGTGCTGTTGACGTGGATATAGAAATACACCTTCTCCAAAACATCCATTTCTGCCTTATATGGCTGTATTGAAAAGGTTAGAGATAAATAAAATGTGTATCCTTGAATACTAGAAAAACAAACCTCAGTTTATGGTGGGTGGTAGGAGAAGAGTTCACATGGAGAGTGCGTTTCAGAGTGTCTCTTTGTGTTGTTGCCAAAGATGTTTCTGTCTTGCTTACAGAAGGAGATAATTTTTTTTTTTTTTTAATTTTCATTTTAGAAGTACTGAGCCTAGCTTATGTTCTTGTGGTAAGAATGTTACCATTAAATTGCTGTGGAAGGCAGCTACAAGGGCTTTTTATATCAAGTTAAAGCAAGCTGGGTACATTGTTTGCCATAATGTTTCTGTGGGGGGTGAAAAACAATGTGTGCGTGGCTGCTGTTTCTGCAGGAACTGCTACACCAAAGGAGAATCGGGGACAGGGTGGGGATAAATCTTGTAGGCTAGTTGTTTTTTTTTTTTATGGAATAATCAGCAATAAAAAGCATTTAGGCTATTAAGATACCTACAAGTAGATCCTTCCTCCAGAGCTGTAGGTTGTAGAGTTACAGTGTAGTCTGCCTTCAAAATGGTTGGAAATCCATCATAAATATCTCTTAACCACATACTTTCTATCTCCCTGGATGATTGGCTCTCTAGCAAAGCCTTCCGTAGAGGGTGCACTGTAATCCTTTTATGTTACTTCTTCAGTGCAGATTACGCAGCAAGAAATAATTAGGAGATTAATTTTCACCTGTCACTGCCAATAATAGATAACCTTGATACGGTGACAGGGCTAGGAATTTGGGGAGCGGGAAAGTGGTTAACCCTGCAGTGATTGCTGCAGGGACCAGGCAGAAAATGGTTGCCAGAACATGACCTCCCTGCTCGCCGACACAAAAAGGGAGAGACGTGTTAGTCTTTCAGCTTCCTCGCCTCCCGCCAGCGCCTTGCCTTGCCTCGCCTCGCCCGCAGCCGCGCTGGGCGACTCGCACGCTGCCGCAGCGCTGCCGCACGCACCTCCTGCTAATCAGCCCCGAGCAGACGGCAGAGACCTTTGTAGCCTCGTCTTTTAATTCAAATGCCGTTCTGTTGCTTTTCGTGATTTCAATTCCCAGTCTGACTGGTATTCCTAGTCTGCTAGGGAAAGGAGCAAGCTAATGAAGATGGCTTCATTAGGCAGAGCGCAATTTAGCCCTCGCTTCTCTCCAACAAATGCAGCTGAAAAAACATCCCAGAAGTAACTGTGCTTTTGGTCCTCAGAAGACGCAGAGCTGAGGTGGTTCTGCTCCCTTTCAGCATTAATTACTAGCTTGCATCAAGCGAGCTCAAAAATGTAGCCTATTCTCTCAGACAGCGAAGGTAAATGGGAAGAAGAAAACCCAAACCACCTTCCCCTCCTCTTCTGTTTTATTTTTTTTCTTTTGTGCTGAAGTTTAAATCTACAATCTGTTGAAAATGTAATGGGAAAGCAGCCTACAGAAGATGCCATTATTCATATCATCCTGAGCTCATTTATTTTATCTGCAATAGTAATGATAAGACAGACTGCTTGGCAATGCTGATAAGCTGAGAAATATCTTAGAGCTATTTGTAAAAGTTAAAGCAGATCTTGGTACTGAGAGATAGGGAAACTGATGAGCCTTTGGGCAATCTGCAGAGCTGAAAGCTAATAAAGATTTTAATAGGAAGGCCTCATTAGGATTAGGGAGAAGATCTATTATCTGGGATTTGCACAGCACAAACGGCGGGGCAACTTTAGTTTTTGCTTCTTTGTTCATTAAATACTATTGCCGAATGTGAAGCCTTTTAACTCTGATCTGGATCTCTTCGTATGTTCAGGGAACAATCACCAGCTGTTGATTGAATAAAGATAGAAGGGCAGTTTGTGTGAGAGAGAGGTTGCCACGCGTGAGAAATGGCAGAAAGAAATCATTCAGGGGCCAATTGCTTTCTGTAGGTGCAGAAATACAGTTGGTTTCAGATGCTTGGGTGGGAGGGTTCTCAGTAGTGTCTTTTTCTTTTCCTCTGTTGTGAACAATATTTCTAATCTTTTGGCCCTGAAGAGCTTCTTTAGAAAGAAACTAACACATTCATGTTGTGCTGGTTCACTTGAGAGTGAACTACTAGTACTGGATAGCTCATCTGCCCAGTTCAGCCTAATTGGGTGCTAACTCCCAGTCCCACAGTGGTGGCTTTTTACTAGTCATGATCACCAGCTGGCTAGAACTGTTCTTGTAGAGGATCTGTCTCCACTGCCACTGGAGTTGGTATGGTCAGAGTACGTGCCACGGGTGAGCAGACTGAATGGTTTGGTGTTGATACAGAAGAGCTGATTATGGTGCCTCCTTAGATGCGTGAGGCACAGAACGTTGCCTTGTTGAGGACCCTTGGTGTGTACAGGCACCGGCCACGTGGGCTCAGCCGCTTTGTTCCTCCTAGCACAGTCTGTGAGGTGTGTGTAAGCTGCTGAAAGAGCGTGACTTTATACAGGGTTTGCAGATATATTTAATATTGTCAAGGACCATCTGAGTTGTGGTTGAACTGAAGTGTAGAGCAGGAGCCATGCTGGAACATTCTTTGGTTTGCTTTTGAGGTGCAAGCCCTGTTGTAACCTCATTCTGCTAACCTACTCTTTAAACCATTTTTACACACAGCCAATGAGGTCTAGTTGAACCTCTGATGCAGATGAAGGGGTTTGTTAGCAGATAGCCATGCTGGCTGTGAAGTGCTGCTTGTGTGACCATACCAGTGTTCGGGAGCTGTCTGGTTTCTTCCCTGTGTGGAGCACACAAGACTACAGGAGTCCCAGCTTCTCCCCCGTTTTCATGGCACAGACCAGCTCCTCTCTTGCTGCTGGATCAAGTAACTGCAGGGGTAACTACAGCAACATTGCTTCCATGGAAGAGGAATATTTGGAAAGGATGTTCTGGTATTTTTAGTGGTCTTTAATATGATGTCATGGCCATAACCTAAAAGGGAGCGTAGCACCGTGATCCGCAGAGAAGTCTATTCCAGACAGCAGTTTGGGGATCTGCTGGTTGAAACAGTGGTTTCATAGGGCCTGCAGGGGACAGCGTAACGATAGATTGAATTCCAGGTATTCCATCTTCTATGTGCTTAAGGAACCTACTCAGAGCAGCTGCAGCTGTGATGCCCTGCTCTGTGCCCTCACCAGCGTGCAGACCGATGGGCAGGGCTGGGAGGAAGGCTGCCTGCTGCCCAGGACACAGTTTCCTATAGGTGCAGTTTATTGCATCTCGTTCGTAACAAGGCAGTTTGTCAGCAAACCAGCATGGCCTCCTAAAGAACTAGAGCCATTTGCACGTAGCATGCTGCTCCAGCAAGGCTGCCATTTGAGAAGTTTCTAATATTTATGTTTGATATGAATGAAACTTTTTGTTTTGTCTGTAGACCGCAACGGAACTGGAGCTGACTCGTATCAGGAGTGCCTTGATAACAAGCAAGGTATGAGATCAAGTCTCTCCAACATGGGCACTTGGGACTGATTTAGCTTGATTTCTTGCAGCTGAATTGGTTGCTGTCGCTGTCTCTCTCACTCTGTCTCCCCCCTTTTTTTTTTTTTTTAATTTATTTATTTTTTGTCCCCACTGTCTCCAAGCCAATTCACTGTTAACAGTTCCATGTCAGCTAATCTGTTAGCTCAGGGTCTCATTACACCATTTGTGATAAAGCTTCTCGTTTCTAGCACCCCAGACCCTCTGTTCTTGAGGGAGGAAGTGGGAAGGCTATAAAACAAAACTAGCATGTGCACTTGCTTGCAGCTTCATTCTTCCTTCAGGTTTAGTTGCACAGCCAAGCAGAAGAATATTCAAGTAAAAGTTGAGTTAAGGGAAGGCAGGTCCTGGGTTACCTTAATGCCAGACATCCTGTGATAACTCGTGTGCTGACGCGCTGACTCAGACTTGTCCAGCCCGCTGTCTTCTCCAGTGGCAAAGTTGATAAGAGCTGGAAAAGTCTCTTGTGACTTACAAGGGAGTGATGATGGTGAAGAAGGAACCTGTTATCCTTTTACTGTAAACATGGGAAGAAGAGTCACGTCAGTGGAAATGAAAACTGTAAAAGTATCTCAGGAACAGGACCCAAAGGCAAGGTTATTGATTTTGTATTTGGAAAAAGTGTTGATGTATATTACATTCTCTTCAGATGTCCTCTCTGACAATTGCAATCAGAAGTGCTACTCCATCACTGTAGCCATGTAGTGAGTGGTGAACTTTCTGGTAATCAGGGAGAACAAGCACCCTTCAGTCCAGAATTTCATTCATTACAAGCTACAGCAGAGAGCTAAGAGGATACGTGTCTCTGATCCGGGTTATAGGCCTCAGTTACCTGTCAGCTTTTTACCCTGCTGTTGACCCAGATCTGTGACAGTAGCTAAAATGATCATTTGCAGAAATTCTGACCCTTCTTCCATAATTTTCTGAAGTAGTACCAAAAAAAACCACAAAAAACCTGTCCCAGTTTTGGTACTTTGTTGGGTTTAATTTTCCACTAGTGTCTTTGCTTTCAGTATCCATCAATCAGTGTTACGTGTGCTTCAAGTCAAAGCTGCCGTGAAGTGCATCCCCCCCTGCTGTTGTTGGGTCCGGGGTGGGGTTATCTGGGGGCTTGGGGATGCTCTTGTTTGTCTTGCTTCCTTCCTCAAAAGAAAAAAAAAGTATATTGTCTCTCTGTTGACCTTTACACTCATCTTTTTTCACTATTTCTCTACTGATTGTAGTAAATACCTAATCATTGCTAAGCTTTCATTTTCAGAAGTTACAACTGGAAGACTAATGTGGAAGAACCCTAATCAGTAATCTTTTTTTTTTTTTTTTTTAATTAGATCAAGTTTCAAAGTCTTCTAGACCGATGTAATTCAGGGTGCTCATTTGACAGATAGTTTGTTCTTAGGGAGAACATTTTTTTGGTTGGCTGGAGGGGCCACGGTTCCATTTGACGTTTTGTAGAAAGCCACTGAGTTTCAGGTTTTTAAAAAATTGAGTGTTCTCATTTTTGGAAACCAGTGGCAGTCACTTTAATGTGCCAGTTACCCTGCTTTATCTGACAGGTGGTATTAAACAGCATTATATCCATCACTTCAATTTGGCTGTCAGTACCCTAGATTTTTCTGGTTGTGTGGTTTTTGGTGGGCTTCTTTTGACTTTGTTAGCATATGAGCAAGCTGTACCATTATAAATGCTTTCAGTCCAGCGTGAGTCGGATCTGGTTTGGGTAATTTTCCATGTCCATGCTACATAACCATGTTTAAAGCAACAGCCTTTAAGAATGCGGAGCTTTAAAGGTAAAAGTATACCCAGTAACTTGTAGTTGGTCCTTTACTGTCCGATTCACGTGCCATTTTGTAAGCATGCAGTAGAGCTGAATCCACCATTTGCAACAATTTACAGAATATAAAATACAGAGCTGACAGTGGACCCATAATTCTGGTTGCTTTGTTACGTTTAAAACAAACCAGCGCCAATGGTTGGAAGTAGCAGTGGCTCTCTAGAAGTATTAAATCTTCAAGCTATGTGAAATGCAATTGCCATGACTTCTTTTTATAACAGCATGCTTGTCTCCTAGAAATTATGCTATAATGAGGTTTGGTTTATATATTTTACCCCTTTCCTCATTAAAGTGCTATCTCTTGGAGGAAGCGCTTTGTGTCTTGAAATACTGCACGGTTAAAATGAAGGCAGGTTTATAAGGATTTAATGTACTTGGGAGCCAAGGTTCTGCAGCTTTATGGCAAAGATGTTTTAACAAAGGGCTTTATGGTAAGGGTGTGCTGTATTTTAGTCAGGCAGTTGCTCAAGGGAAAATTTTCAGTGTGAGCACGTCATGGAAGCGAGGAGAAATTCAGAGGGAAACGGGCCTCTGAGATCCAGCCACTGTCTTGGTTGATATTAAGTGTTCATTCTTTGCAATTTCAAGCCCTGAATTTTTTGTACCTCTTGGCTCAAGGAAGGCAAAGTCTTGTGCCATGTCATGCAACAACTCAATCAGGTCATTTAGGTTTCTCATTGTGCCTGGGACAGGCCCAGGTGGGATTATTCACACCTCCTCAGGACAGAGCTTGGTTTTTAGCCCTTTATCTCCAATATTCATTATTAACATCATACCCTAAAAGCAAGACTTCAGAGTGTTTGGGGTTTGGAAATGGAGAGGGTAGCAGTTCAGAGCAGGTGACCATCCACTGCAGAAGGTATGTCCTGGATATGCCTGATTCTTTGATTAATACCCCATGGTCTCCTGAGGGCCAGTGGGATCTGCCATGGAAAACAGGTATAAAATTGCAAGCAGATGTAGTTGTTGCCAAAGCATCTCAATTGGAACTCACTCTTCTTATAAATTAAACTATTCTGGTTTAAGGGTTAGGCAGTGAAAAGCACTTAGCTAGGGCCTTGGTGGCAGACAGGAGATGGAACCTCACATCCTTGAAACAGTGTGTAGAGAGATGGTCTTGGAAAATTATTCTGAGGATTTCACGTTATCATTTTCAGCGCCTTCCCTTATCCATAGAAAACTGCATTTTACTTTCCTTCAGCAGTCTTCTCTCCATCCCTGTATCCTCATGTGGGCTGGTGGTGGTTATTTTGCCCCACTGGGCTCTAGCTTTCCAAGCAGAGCTATAGGTTCCTCCCAGAGGAATCCAGTACCTTTTCCAACTTTCTACTGGAGTATCATGGTTCTATATTACTTCCCCACACATGAATTAATTGGTATTTTTACAAGCTGAATGTGGTTTCATCTTTCGGATGGCACTGTTGACTTCCTAGGATTCTTTATATTTCATTTCTGGTATTTTACACCACTTCCTAAATTCAGTACTGCTTATTGCTCTTGTTAGCTCACCTCTAGAGGCAGGATGGCTGTAATTTGGAGCAATATTTGGGAGCAAGGACAGAGGGCAGTAAACCTCGACAGTGATCAAAATCCATCTGTCACTGAGGCAGTGCCTCTGTCTGAGACTGTGGAGGACCGAGTGCTGTGATGGGTTTGTGCCGTGAGTGGATCTCGGGCAGGTTGCTGAGCAGTCGTTACAGGGGTAGGATATCTGTAGGATCAGGTTTGAGTTTGCAATAGTGGCTGTAAACTGAAGACTTTTCATTCTATTACCAGTCCCCTGAGCCGTACAGTCCCAGTCTGTGTCATCTCCTATTAGTCTTGATGCAACCGGTGACCTTGTTTGTGTGAGTGCATTAAGCACAACATTAATATCTAATTTGACTACTTTGAATTCAGACAGGCTGTAATCAATCACCTGAACTCTCCTGACAGTGAATATGGCTGGGTGGGATGAGAACAGATAAAATGTATGCTTGGGCCAAAAATCTAGGAAATTGGAAGACTGCTTGTGAGCCTGCGTAGCTGATGGAGCTGTAGCTGTTGGTGGAAACAGGTTCTTCACTGGAAAGCAAAAAGCTGCAGAAGAAAGAAATTTGTGGTCTCTGTTAGAGGTCTGTTCAGCCCTCTTCCTACCTGTTAAATACCGTCATGGTAAATGGGACTGCCACGATACAGAGGCACCCTTCACAAGATGTTACTGGGAGAAGTTCTTACCTAACCCGGTTGTTGGATCCCTTTTGAATCCCGGCAAGATTAATTTCAGGATGGCAAAAGATGAATTGTGAGGCAGACAAATAAAAATGGCAGACTGGCACGGCTGGATTGAAGAGTGCGGTCAAAACAGTTCTGTCATTGAAGATGTTATTTCCATTAAATGTTTTGCGATTTCGTATTGATTTCAGAGAAATTACCCTTAAAAACAGATTTCCTCCAAACCTTTATTTTTATGTATTTGTTTTGGAACTACTTTAAGAGACAGAAAAATGAAACTTTTGCTTCAGACAGTTTTTATGTTTTGAAATTGGCTTTTTTCACTGTATGAACAGTTTAAGAAATATTATTTATTATTTGTATTCCAGTCATGCCTGTGCACTCCAGTTATGGGCTAAACGTCATTTTGCTAACCACAGCGCGGGCTCGGGGGGGATCAGTTTCTGCCTGAAAAAGCTTTGGTTTTGTATTTCTGACTGGGGCTGCATTGATTGCCAGAGCCTGTTTTAAAGAAAAAAAAGAAAAAACAAAACAACCTTCTCATTTTACAATATGTTGGCTGCCTTTTTGTTTAAAGAATTATAAATACATCAGCAGATTTTCCACAAAAACACATATGCTTTCTTCCTGATGAGCATGATGACGCACTGAGGATCCTTGCAAGAGGCCTTGAATCTCCTTCAAGTAGAGGATAGTGCTGAGGTTGAAATTGAAATCTTAAATAACTCCCTTCGTTAAAAAAGATGCTGGTGGGGCCTTGTTAGCAGAAGAATTGCCATTTTCTGACTAATTTTTTTTTTTGCTAGCATGGGAACAAAGAAAGAAAGGAGGAGGCAGAATAAAAGCCTGTGTGAGCGTACATACAGAGGCTGCAGCTCTCTAAACTGGTAATGGTATCTGGAAGGAGTCCAGGCTGTTGTAAATATGAACTTTTGTCAATATTCCCCAAGCTTCTTTGGACTCTAGGGTGGGCTTTATTAGCTGAAGGTCACACCATTGTGCTGTCTCCCTCTCCTGAGACCTCTGATACCTTCCTGAAAGGACAGCCCATTATCCCTGGGCTTAGAAGCCAGCTTTCTCTTCAGTGGCTCTGAAGCTGATAAGCTTAAGAGGCATATTTCATCCCCCCACTGCTGCTTTCAGGAGACAAACAGTGTTTATCGTTCCTGATTAATTCCAGTTGAACAAAAAAATAAAATAGGAGGCATGCGTGTGCGCACACGTGCGCGCGCACCCAGACACACCGAGCCGACCGGGGTTTTTTAGGCTGCTCTTCGTGCTTAACGTCAACTCCTTGCTCTGGGCTGCAGCGAGCAGGGTCTGGTGCTGCCTCTTTGTTTTCCCTAGGTAGTGTGTTCGAAGATTGATTTAGTAACGCGAGAGGATCCTGGGCTGCGATCAGGGCAAAGAGAAAGGGGTGGAAAGGGGGACCGGGTAGCAGCAGCCTGAGCATCGGGGTTGGAATTGATTTGTGGCAATTAAGCACTGAAGCCTAGGAGAGCAGGACCACCCGCTGGGAGAGTGGCTTTCCATCACCTGCAAAAGATGAATGGCCGGAGGAGAGAGAAGGGCAGGGATTTTGTACTTGGCTACCTGAAGAGAATCTTAAAAACATGCTGTATCTCGCTTCTGTATCTTACAGCCCTGTTCATCACAGCTAAATCGCTTTGCTGGGAATTGTATGCAAGGGAGCTGGAAGATGTAAATGCTAGTTGCTTCTACGCTTTGGCTTCTCCAGTTCTCTCTTTGGACCTGGCTTGAAATTTGTCAGGAGGTGTCGTGCTGATTTTCTTGTTACTGCTATTTCAGTAAGAATGTCTTCTATGCACGACTCCCAGTTTCTTAGGGTTACTTTTTACCTTGTACTGAGATTCAGAGTATAGAATGAATAACAATGAATAACACGTGCAGCGCATAACATATTGTCCCTCTCAGCCCTCCCGCAGCTCTGTACAATGCTCGTGTAGCCTGTCCCAGTGCCTGGGCTTCCAGGGCAGGAGACCTGTCTCTGTGCTCCTCTCTGACACGGCCTTGCTGGGCAAGAACCTTTGCTTGTCTATGCCTGAGGTTTTTGAGTGGAAAATGAGAATATTGGCACGGTACACCGGCCCGTTTGGATGACCACGTAGCTGCAGCCCGAGTCAGGCCTTGTGCAAAGGGCTCTGTATTTCCTGCAGTTTCGTTGTGTTGCTCTTGCCAAGGCTGAGGAGTGAAAGAGGTGATCGCCCATTGCTGGAAGGAGGCTGTTGATAGCTGGACTAGAGGAGCTGGGATTTCAATCGATAAAACTACTTAAATTTTTTGGCTTTTTTTTTTTTCCCCCTAAAAAAAAAAAAGAAAAAGTGAAAATAATAGAAGCTGTGGTGTGTGAACTGCTGTCTCTCGCTTTGCTCTTTGTTCATACTGAACAGCTGGGCCCCAAGCACTGCTGAGGGGCTTCTCTGCTCTGCCCCTGCCCGTGCTGCGGGGCTGCTGCTTCTGCCGAGGGGCATCCAACGCCGCACCGAGCAAAAGTAAATCTACCTAACGTGCCTTGTGTCCAGTCTGTGCTTCTCTTGCCACATAGGCCATGCTTAAACCAAATTCTTGGTACTCGGCTTGCAGCTAACTCAATTTCCTTTGCCAAACAGGCAGAGATGGAACAATGTTAAAAATAATTTTACAGAACTATTTACTGCTTGCCAGTGAGGCTCATGTTTAAAGATGGATTTTGCTGCTAGGACTCTAGCACTAGTGCTAGCAGTGGGGAGGGCTGTTGGTCATCTGCAGGGAAAAAGGAATTTCCGTAACACACTTCACACTGGAATAGATCTGAAGCTTTGGCTGACCAAACACAACCAGCTTTTCCATGTTAAAATGTATATAGTAGCATGAAATGGGAGTCGTGGGCCTCTGATACTGGTTTTTCAAAGGTAGGTGTGAACTGAGGGCACTTACTTTTGGTCTGTGGGTTGGGTTAAACTTGGCATTCTTCACGTAAAATAGAACACGGTTAAGTTTTAGATGAGAACTTAAATATGCCACAGACTCCTTTTTAAGGACAAAGTGTATTTGAGGGAGAAAATTCCAATGAAATCTTAGTGAAGGGTTCTGAAGGTACATATATGGCTCTTTCTCCAGATCAGTTAACGTGGTGGAAGGAATTTTATTAGTCCAGTGGTGCCCTGTAGGCTGCAGTGGGATACGTGCTTACTCGGCCCCCAAGTTTGGTGATAAGTGAAATGTTAATCTGTGCTTGGCAGAGCAAGCTTTTAATTTCCCTTAAAATGAAGGGGGCAGAAATGATCTCATCAGACGAGATGCCTTTGGGTTCCTGCCCACCGTTAGATATGTCCTAGACAAGATTTATTTACTTGGTTGTGGACAGATTATTTCCCTTTCCCTCTGTGAATCTGGCCCGCAGTAGCTGCAAGCAAAAGAGCTTTCCACCTTCTGTGTCACAGGAAGTGTTTTAGCTCTTGTTGAAATATGAAGCTCCCTTCCTTTATTAAAATTAAGAACCACTTTCTCACATGGCAAAGTGATAATAAAGACTGAAATTGGATCTATAACTTCATGAAAAGAAAGGCAGGTTTTTTAAAGACAAATCATGCATGGTAATACCTCCATTGTTCTCTCGCCGTGTTCTTTGTATTGCTTAACTCCTGGCGAACAAAGAACCCATAACTGGAATTGTAAAAACAATCCAGGCATTTAAGTCAAAACTCAAAAGGCCGTTGGGAATCTTGTGCAAAGGTGTGCCCTTGAAATGATGGTTTATGAATTGTCTGAGCAGGTTTGAGCATCCTGGCCCTGAGGAAATGGATGGGAATTCTGCTGCTGACTGCAGTGGGGTCAGGGTTTCGCTCTTGGTGCTTTGTGCGTGCTGCCGGGCATTGAGCAGAGCCGTCTTTGAGGAAGTCTGACTCCCTCCTCACATGCAGGCAGGAGTTTTTCTAGTTGGTTGCACACGTGAATTCTAGTGAAGGGAATTGCTTCTGGTCCCCCCACCTTTGTCGCTTACTTAAACAAACATGCAAACTGGAAACGTGCACTTGGCTTGAGTTTCAGCAGCGAGCTCTTATTACTGATCCAGAACTTAAGCTGGTTGGGAAAGTGGTTTCAAGGTAAGGTTCAGCCATGCTGAAAGGAAACTAACTGAGCAAAGAGATGGGAAATTTTATTCCTAGGTGCCATGCAGATGTCTGAAACCAGCTAGTTTGAAGTATGAAGGTTAGTTCTCAGAGCTTGAACACAGATCAGTACAGAGGTTGCATTGTAAATAGAAGCAATGAGTGCTTCTTCACCAACATATTGCAAAATAATGTGGTTTTAAAAGCACAGGTCTATCCAGGGTCAAAGTCACTGGCAAAGGAAAGCACTTAAATGAACAGGGAGGGAATTACTCCAAAGTTTGCACGCAGATTGAGCTAGCCAAGGCCCTTTGAAACTTGCTTGAACACAGAAGATAGCCCTGTTTGAGCCAGATGGCCTCTCAAAATCCCTCCCACTTAAGTGACTCTACAGTTCTCCGGGTAGATGTCTCGTGCCTGACAGTGTATGTGAGCAAACCACTGGATTGTCTGATTATTGTAATCATGGACATCATCTTCCTCTGTCATGTCATAGTCCAGGAAGAGGAGGGTCACCAGAGTTGTAGCAAATTCCCCTTTGTCCTTTGTTCCAAAGTCATGCTGTGGTGGCCAATGACATCATCTGTTATTTAAGTACTGCTATTAATGGAGTGAGCTCTGTATGTAATGAAAAACAAAGTCCAAAGACACCACAATCCCCAAAATCATGATCCAAGTCTTGAAGAAAATTGGAACACTGAAGTTACCCAATCGTAGTTCTCCATGAAGAGAAAAAGTTCAGGAAAAATTAATAGGGGAAAAAAACCCTTCTAAAGCTTTCAGCAACAATATCCCAGACTGTTGTCAATCCAAAGTAATCCCACAAAACTCAACAAACTGGTCTTTAGCTGACTTGTTTGCAATGAATGCTAGTAGGTCAACAGAGCGCTCTGTGTGCCCCTTGTGGTGTTACCGGTCGTTGGAAGGGGCAGTTGGAAAGCTACATCCTCTATACAATAGGAAATTTTTTTTAGGCTTCTCTGGTGCTCAGAAGATCACAGAAGTGTTGCAGTGTCTGAAAGATTGGCTAGAACTTTTCTGTGTTTAGCTGTAATGGAATGTGTAAAAACTCAAAAATTCCTGGAAGGTGCCTGGAGAGACCCAAGGATAGTGTCAGCAGGGATGTGCTCTGGAGGGGGGTACAAGTACAACCCAGTATGGACAGTTGAAAATGTTAGAAGCACATGGTTAAATTTTGTCAACTTCTTTCTTGCCCAACCATGGCTAACAGACCTTTTTTTAAAAAAAAAAAAGCACAGACCAAAACCAGCCCATGGTTATTCCTCACTGTAGCTGTGTCTTGAGGGCTTTCCTTAATGAGCTGTCTCCTTATGTCCAGTATAGAAAGAAAAACAGAAGATTTAGAGCCCTTTCTTTGTCCCCGTGTGATTTTAATCTGATTCATTCACTCCTTATCATCTTGAAGGATTATAAAAACAAAACCTGTTAAATCTTGGTTCTTACTTCTATTCTTCCTCTCCCAAACATCATCATTTGTTCTTTTATCATGTTGCATTTCACTACCCGTGAATCAGCTGCCTTTTCTTTATTTTTTTTTTTCTCTCTCTTTTCCGTATGTAACAAAAGTCGGGCGGGGAGCGAGGGGGGGACGGGAGTGCTGCTTTCTTTGATTCGTTCAACACACAAGTGTTCCTTGGCCTTTCATACCGAGGAGTGGATGCAGCTCTTGAACAAATTGGACCTACTTGTTTGCTGGCCTAGGCTATCTTGTTATCCAGCCAGCTGTGTTTTGATCTTGGAGGGCTGTTTGAAGATTAAATTGAGACATCTTTTGTTACTATTAAGTGCAGTAATTAAATCAGCTCAGTGTTATTTAAGTGTGGAAAATGTTGCTTCGCTGGCCCATGGGTGCCTGAAGTTGCCATTAGACAGCTGTGTTGCTTCCAGTGCTAATGATGAAGAGGTAGGAGAAAGGAGCCAAGTGCTCTCTAAATAATTTCCAACTCTTTCTGGGTTATTCCAGATCCTCTCCTCACCTTTTTGTGTGATGTCTCTCCACCGTCTCTCCTCAATTCATGAAGAACAAGGGTTTTGAGAGGGATTTTGTGAGTGCAGGACTGGGAGCAAGTGTCCTGTCCTGGGCGGAGGGTGTGGGTGAAAAGTGCCATGGCACGGCCAAGTTCCCCAGGTCAGCAGCTCCTACTGCATCTCTGCATTTGCAAGTCATTGGCTCTGTGAAGGACAAAGGAGGCTGAGCTAGCAGGGTGGATGCAATAAATGAGCAAAGTTGGCTGCTTCCCCCCCCCTTCCTCCTCAGGGGCGAGTCTGCCAGTCAAGTTGAGCACAGCCAGTACATTTGTTCCCATGAGGGTCATTGTAATACAATTTGCTGGTGAAGACTGGCCGGCCTGTGAAGTGCTGGCACCTGGGAGATGTGAACTCTGGCTGAGGCCGGGGCTGGTATCATTCAGAGGTCACTTGGGGCTTAACAGGGTGAGAGTCAGTTGCCCTTACCCAGCCCCCTTTGCTTTCTGCTTGCCGAGCAGATTGCTGTGAGAGAAGTGGCTGGGGGTGATGATTGGCAGCAGGGAGGGGGCAGAGAGATGCTGGAAGAGAAAGCGAGATCCTCAGTGGGAGAAGCAGTTCTTTGGAGGTCGAGTATGTTTTAATGCCGGGTTAAGTTGCGCAGCACTGTTGGCTCATTGCTACTGGCAGCACTGATCACTTGAGCGTTGCCTTGCTCCCTCCCCGTCGTGCCCTTGAGAAACCCCATCTTACCCTCCTGCACGCAGCTGGACGTACAACTGCTGCTCTTGTGGTTCCCACCGTGAAATCCAGCAGCTCTCACTTCTTGACAGGGTAGTGGCAGCCAGGGTCACCCACAGCCCATTTCGCTGCCGTGCTGCCCGCTGAGGCAGAGCGGTGGGCTCCAGCCTCGCTTCCGAGCCCTCGTCTTGTTAGGCTGTCCTCCCAGATGCTCCAGACTCTCAGGTTCCATCTCCAGTAATTGCCCAGCAACATCTATTTGCATTGCTTTGTACACGTCTGCGTTTTATAGAGGGGGAAGTGTATTTGCACGTCGCGAGTGCTTTTGAGCTGTGGCAAGGGCAGAAGTATGGCAGATGGGTGGGGATGAGAGAATCAGGAGCATGATGAATATGTTTTTCTTACCTTGTTTAAAATTGCCTGTTAAAATTCAGCAGCCGCACCTCCGATGAGCCTAATGGTGTCTGCCATGTTGCGAATACACAGTCATTAGTTGGTCCAATTCATGCATGCTGAGGTAGGAGGGTGATGTGAATGCAAAGGAGATGGAGAGAATAGGAGCTGGGGGGGCAGAGGAAGGAGGGGGAGAAGCTTGGTAATACAGTGACAATGAAACATACGGTAGTCACACTGGAAAACTTTCTCCTTCATTAGCAGGGATCTGTTGAGTTTCTGCTCACATTAGGGTAATTAACACAAGTACAGATTGTTGAACATCTGTGCAGTTTAACTATATGGCCGGTTCCCAGGCTTTAAACAGGACTGTGAGGAGCCAAATGCAAAGCAGTATGAAAAGCCCACACACTATTCATTTTACTGAAATTAGCATTTCTGGATGAAAGCTGATGTTGCACGTCGGCTATAAATTTTCTCTGGTCTGTTGCCAGGTTGGCTAATGATCTGAGGTTAGTGTTTGTTAATAATTTTTTAAAATTTGTTACTTTTAATATTCTGGAGGGGAAGTTTCTAGTTCATTCTTTTCTTAAAAGGCAAAACAAAAAGCAGGCAAAACAAAGCATATGGGTGTATTATATCTAATGTGCTTCTAATCTTTTTCCAGTGGAAACCCAGGAAGGAAATGTGGTTCAGCCTCCATCGGGAGCTGTTGGCTTTGTGCAACCACCAAAGCTTTTTAATATTTCTGACCAAACTGCAGTTTTAATTTTCTAGCCTTGTAAATGCCTGGGAGGCTCCGCTTACGATACGTTGTAGATAGGAGCTGTGTAAATAAAATGCAGAGTTTTATCTGCAGGATGGTGGTTACACAGGTATCGCCTCTCCGCACGTCGCCATCCCATAACTCTCTCCGCGTGCGTCTACGCAGGGTTGCCACTATAAAGGTATAGCTGTATTTGCGGAGAGCCTTCTGCGCTGATTATCCCAGAGGACTGTTGTTTTGCTGTGACATCTTGAAGCTTCCGCCTTGCCAGATAAGAGCTGCTGTGCCACGAGGCTTGACGGGCTCTGGAGTGGAATGGCCACGAGCAGCGAGAGCTCCGAGAGGGCCCTTCACGCCACAGTTCCCTCTCAGCCTTGGGAAGGTCTGTCTCTGTCAGACACAGACCTTGTTGGCCTTCAGACTACGTAGCAAGACCACTTAATACCTCAGGGGGGTTTCTGCTTTTTAGGGACAGGCCAGTTCTTCCTTTGAAGGATGATTCGTAAAGCCTTCTTTGCGTGGATTTCCTGACACTGGTAACTCATGGAGACGTTTTTGGTAGCAGATTTTAAGCATCTTTTCATTTTGCACCTAGGGATTTTCACTGGAAAGTTCAGATGAATGGTTTTGACGTGTGACCTTCCATCATTTTCTCTTCTTGATGCGATGCCCTTGTGGCTTTTATCTAACAGTGTTGTGGCACTTTGCAGTGTGCCCGGTTGTGTACTGACCTATGGGCTCTGGCTGTAGCTATACTTACCCTCAGAGCAATATAACTGCGTACCTGAATACACAGACACACCTGCCTTTGTGTACAATTAAGTTAAACGAATTTGTACCGTGCTAGAAACTTCCTGTGAAATTGGCTGTGGATTTGAATCAAAGTGTGCGGGGTGTGCCAGGAGCCATAACCCCTCGGCATTCCCAAGTGCAGCGCGCAGAGATCCTGTGCCATGAAGACACTGGCATTTTTTTATCAGTCATATTAGCTCTTTCAGATACAGGCTTTAACATCTGCTGAAATTAAAAACCAACCAAACAAAAAGCTTCCAAGACAACAACAAAAAAAAAGCCCCTAAACAGACCAAATTTCTTCCCCAAGTGAAATTGCTGCAAGGCGGATGGCTCTTCTAGCTGGGACAGCAATCCCTGCACCACGTGTGTCAGGGAATTTTATTGTAATGGAGAAGACATTCATGTGTGAAGATAAAAAGCCTACCAATGTGCATAAAAATAATAATGCTCATTAGCGCTATTTTGTCCCTGCTGTTTTCACTAAGCAAAAAAATGTTGTTCATGTTGGGGTTTTTTTAATGTAATCCCTGTGGGCTGATGTGAACAGAGCTGACCTTTGGAACCCTACTTAAATTGAAAACGGTTTGTGTGTAGTTCTTGTTGTTTAATGGGGGAAGGAGGGGACTCGGTGGCTTGGAGGGTTCTTGCCAAGAGTGCAGTGATTTGGTCCTTTGCTTCACCTTCAGCTCCTGCTCTGTGATGGCTTACGCTCCAGGACGGAACTTGGCTTGGCATCACTTGAAGCTGTTGGTGAAATTGTTGCCGTCACACCCACAAGCTCTTTCACAGTCTGCTGATAAACATCAGAGCTTCATATTCTTTGTAACCAGAAAACCTTCAGGAACCAAGATACGGTCTGCGGATCCAGTCCTGCAGCCGTCTGGCCTTGAGGAGAACCATCACCCAAGTGCCTGTTGGACGGCCCCGTAAATACCGTGCTCGGCGTCCTGTCGCTGCAGGATCGCTTTCTAGGGTGGAGGTGTCCTCACAAGACAGGCTTGCTGAATCATAGAAAACTCTGGAAGTTCAGTTAAATACGTGGTTCATTTTTGAAGCACTAATTTAGCTAATCTAGTCCAAAGGGAAATTTGGCCTGGCCTACTTACACTTACAACAGTTTTGCAGATAATTATTTGCGTGCGCACACGCGGGTACGCACCAGCTTAGTTAGGCAAAGAAAGACTGAGTGTTTATCTACATTTGATTTCTTACCCTCTCCCTAAAGGATATCAGAAGGTGACATATTGTGTGCTAACAAGGGACACGCGTTGCTCAGAGAGCATCTGTTACAAGATGATGACAGAGGGCATTTGCCCTTTCAAAGGAGGGTATGCAGTGAATGGAGCATTGAGATTTCCTCTCTAGTAGTCTTGCCAAAAAGGGTCCTAACTTTTTAGTTAAGAAATATTTGTTTAAGCCTAAACTGGGGGGGAGCAGGAAGTTGTCTTTTTTTTTCTTTTCAAAATGAAATCGGGCATTTTAACTGGTTTTTACAACCATGTCTGAAATCAGTGCTTTAGCTTTGTGTAGACGAGTCTGAGAGCAGACCAACAGACTGAAAGAAGGAGGAAGAGTTGTTGAAAGAGACTGGATTTCAGGGGAATGAGAGAGGGAGTTTCTTAGGGACACCTTCCCTCTTCTTAAGCAAGGGTTATAATATTCCAGAAGCTGTAAAACTGAAGGATGCAATGTATGGTTGGGGTAGGGGAGTGCTGACATTGGTTGTTAAGATAATGTCTCCTAGAGTGTAGGTATTTGATGTACGTTAATGCGAGTATTAAAATATTCTCCTGCACTGTTTGTCATCCTCTGTGCTGATGGCACAAGCGTGGCAGAGAGCTGTGCTTACAGGCTTTTGAGACATGTCAGTGCTGCCTAGTACAGGAAAGTGCACCAGGAGAAATTGTTTAAAATGCATCGGAGTGCTACTGTGTTAAATAGTTTGGGTTTTTCTTTCTGGGCTTGATAATAGTCAGTGTTACTTTGAGTATTGCCGTAATTGTGCCGCTTAAGTCGATGATGATCTTTGGGCTTACCAAGGTTCCGAGGTTAACACCTGTGCTCCTTAGATTTGTACCCCGTGTTTCTCTGCCTGGATTTTATTTGGTCTTGGTCTAGGAAAATCCAGCTTTATACAAGAGAGTCATGCTCAGGAAAAATAGTATTCCTATTAAAGCAAACAGGCAAAACTGGATTGTTTTCACTAACTACAAGGCAGAAACAGAAGTCACCTATTCGGGTGTGTGGAATTGACCATGAAACTAAAGGACTGCTGTATCTGCAGATACGTTGCCAAAATTAAGTTTTCCTTTATTAATGCACACCCCAGACACCTCGCCTCAGCCCTACTTCTGAAGAATATTTCCCAGAGACTGGACTTAAAATGCCTGTTCTGTTCCTGAAGAGCAGAAAATGGCAACGCATCCAGAGGAGTGGTTTCTGAGTTTTGTAAGATGGCAAAGCTGCAGCTGCTGAGACGGAGCTAACAGCCTTCGGTTACGTGGCTCTAGCCGAGACCGCAAATACCAACTTTGCTTGCAGTGTGACTACCGCTGATTTTTCCAGCAGATTTTTCCACCATGTCCACTGCGTACGTCTCCCTGCCTGGGAGGCTGTAGGGCATGCACTGAGAAACTCAAGGATGTCATTTGAAAGACTCCCAGTGTTTCCTCGAAGGTTTCATTTCACTCATCACTAAGCTAACTTCTGCAAAACACCAAGTTCCCCTGCTCTCCTGCATGATTCCTTGGAAAGAGTAGTTGCATTTATTTAAATACTTAAAATAAGCTGAGAGGACTTGAGGCTGTTGCTTTAGCTCGGTTGAGTATCCTCAGCTACTCAGAGCCCAAACTGCGTGCATCTTGCTCGCTAACCTTGCAGCTGTGTGGTTGGAATAATTTCCATTATGTAGATGGGCACACTGAGGCAGATTTGAAATGACTTGCCCCAGGCCACCCAGTGCTGACAATAGACCACACAGTCCCTCAGCCTCTTCCCGTGTCAAAACCATTCTCTTGTGTCTGCGGATGGAAAAACCAGGGCGGAGCGAGCGGACAGCGGTGTTTGCCGCGGTAACAATGTGCGTTCAGTCCCACGACGCCGTCGAAGGCTGATGAAGTTAAAATCAGCGAGAGGTGCAGAGGCTGCAGCGGTGGCTGCCACGCGGGCCGGCGCGACGAAGCCAGCAGCGTTAGCGGGGCCGGCAGCCCCTGCGCCAGGCAGCCCATTTGCATTCTTCCGCCGGGGAGCTGGAAGCTGCCACGGAGCAGTTTATACTCCAGCCTGCTCTGGCCCTGAATTATGCATGACCAATTTATCATGCCCCCAGCTGAAAAACTAATTGTGTCCCTGGGATATATTTACTAGAAATTGTAGTTCGCTGTGCTGGGGTCCCCAGAGTGTCCGGCAGAGCAAATGACTGGGAAGTTGGAGCGTGTTCAGAACAGGACTTCTGGCTCCACCAGAGCCACCACGCTGTTGATAGATTTTTCACTTCGATTGCCTTTCTGAGAGTTTCCCCCCCTCCTTCCTATTTTTCTTACACTGCATTACACTTAATCGGGCTGCAGGAGTCCTTCCAGTAGTCTCCAGTATTAAAAAGCACACCAGTCTGCCTGAAAAAAAGGCAATTTATTCAGGAAATGCCAGTCAGGTTTTGGGGAAGGGCGCTGGTTTCTTCTGTGTGTGGTTTTTCTTTTCTCTCTTTTTTTTTTTTTTTTTTTTTAATAAGCACAGTGTGGCTTCATGTAATGTCTCCAATTACCGTGAACATCCCCTCCCTCTCCAGGTCTAGAGTGACGAGATTGCCTAATTACTGTCATTTGAACAAGAGGTTGGGGAGGAGAGGATTTCTTTTCCTCATACAAAGCTTGTGGGGTGCGTTTAAGCTTGCAGATGGTTTTATCACTGGGTTTGGCAAAGGAGCACGGGACACTCCAAACCAAATTTCTCTGCAGTGAAATACCAACTCTCAAGCCGTATCTGTCTGTAAACCCTCTCATAAGGTAGAGCTGAGCCACAAAGATCATAGGTGGGGGCGAGATTTGAAAGAGAAGGCGGTAATTCACTGATAAATTAATCACTGAGTTCTGCCTGTCCTCCCCCACTTGTCACGGGAGGAAGATGTCAAGGAGTTAATCACAATAAAGGAGTCAACAGTAACACGACTTCAGAGGCAGAAGAGCCCTCTGGAATCTTGTGCTTTTTTATTATCCTCCTTGTCCAATCTCTTACAGCTGCTCCTGACACAGGGTGCAGCAAGGAGCCCACGTCTCTGAGGACAGCAGGAGCCGTGCCAGCTTCTGTCCTTCACTGCTGGCAGTGCAGGAGAGGAACTGGGAGCCCTGATTTCCTGGGAGGAGAGGCTGGGGCTGGGCAGAGGGGGGTGGCTCCTCTGCGATGGGCAGGAGCCTTTCTTAAAGCCAAGCTCTCCCACCACTTCAGTGGGATTCGGCGTGTGTCCTCTTGAGAGGAGAGCTGTAGGAAGTTAATTGGGCTGGAATAAAGGTGCTGGCAGAGGTGCTTTATTAAGTAAAGTCAAGATGTAGTTTGTGGAAGCTATTTGCAGCAAGTGTTTGCATGGGAAGTTGGAAGAAGTGAAGGTGGTTTTATTTTTTGTTGTTTCTGAATGTCGCAGATCTGGATCAGCTTTCTAAACATTCAAAAGCTCTCTTCGCCTTCCTTCTAGTTCTCCAAATTTGTATTCATCATATGTTCCCCAAAAAGATCTGGTGAGAAGATTTTGTTCAATTGAGAAACATCTTGATGCAGAAAAAGTAGAGCAGAGCTGCTGTGTGATGAAACTGTTCCTTTTTGCTGAATTACGTGATACAACCCGCATAAAAGTAAAGCTTGTAAAATTGTATCAGAGAGAAGGCAAAACCAGGTTTTTCCCTTTTTGTGAGCAAAACCAAGACTACAGAGTTCAAGGTTGGCATGGATCACCAAATCAGGACTGCCCAAACTCTAGCTCCTCAGATCCTGGTGAATGGGAAATAGGCAGGAATCTGGAGATAATGATTGGATCCAACACTGTAAGGTTGGTAAGGTTGGTTTGCTGCCTTTAAGCTATTGCACCTTTGCAGAGAACAGCGGCATGCAGCAGTTCAGTGGGTCTCTGTGCAGAGAGGCAAAGGAAATTTTTAAGCTGAGCTGTATGTTAGTCTGTTTTTCTGAGGGGTGTTGTAGCATGTATAAAATTACTGTGGTTTTTGAGCAGTGGAGAGAACACAAGACAGACAGACTGGGAGCTTGGATGGAGACCACTTTCACATAGCAGTTGTGCCACTGCTGAAAGCGTAGGTAGGAGACAATACAAACGGCAGCATCTTTTGTTAGTGTTTCTAGCTGCAGCAGCTCAGTGTCTGGATGCTTTTGCCCTTTGATTATTCAGAATGAAACATGTCAGCGAGTCCAGGTTATACTCCTTTTGCTGATGGTTCTTACTAGCTTGTTAATGATCTTCCTTGGTTTTAAGTGCCTACAAATGTGAGTCCTTGGATAACTTGAGTTCAGGGCAGCCATCCTTGGCTGGGTGTCCTGATTTCTCCTATGAAAATCTTCCATGTTTTGTTCTCTTCCAGCCCCTGTTAACTTATAAAAACACTGGCTCTTTCCAAGGGAGCTCTTCTGTCTGGCAGTCCACAGCTTTTGAGTGGCCCTACTGGTTTTTCTTCCTCCATTTCATTATTCAAGCCCTTTTGGCTTTACTGCTTTTTTTTTTTTCCTGTCTCTTGCTGTGCTGTGCTCAAGTTGCCTGAGCTGTTTGGTTTTCTCCTGTTTGCTTTGCTGATGCTGTGGCTAAGGTGAGACAAGAAGCTGCAGCAGTGCACAGGAAAGGTCTGGTGCAGAGGAACCCGCAAACAAGCCATGTCGGCAGCCCAAAAGATGAAAACAACTAGTGGAATTGGGGTAAAATAGAAGTCAGCATTTATAAGAGGCTACGTGACACAAACTGACCCTGTCCTCAGTTGGTGGTTTTTTTTCAAGTGAAGATCCTGTCCTCCTTCCTTTTCTTCTTCCTCCTCTCTGCCTCCTGTAGCTGGGCTACTCTTCAGTGTCAATTTTTGTTTAATCCTATGCTTAAAGTTATGTAAATAGTTAGAGAAAAACAAGCTGTGATCAGCAAAGAGAGGGGGGTGTATTTATTTATTATTATGCTTAAGGGTTAGGGAAATTACGCTAACATCAACTACAACTTAAACATAGCACTTGCTGCCACAGCCTCCCATCAGTGTGAACACATTAAAGCAATGTTCTGGCTCGGGGATTTCAGGTGGGGGGAGCCCAGTGTCCTCACCCCAATACATTTCTAAGCATCGACACATTCCTCCCGGTTAGGAATGAGAGCTGACAGCAATAGATGGGGAAAAGGGGGCAACACATTTTTTTCTCGTGATAAAACCATGGAAGCATCTCTGGAGATGTTCGCCCATCCGGTAGCAGATCCATCTGCCCCCGCGGCTTAGGGAGCTGTGGAGGAATTCCGAGGGGGACGCGGGAGGATCAACCTTGCCCGCTCTAAGAAACCCCGAAAACATCCATCAGAAACGCTGCGAGGATTCGGAGGCTGCTGGAAGCATTCCAGTATCGGAGTCTTTGTCTCCATCCATCACAGGCACTGCAATCTTTGTGCCCCCAGCTTCAAACAAGGGCTTCACGCTGTCCTTGCAATCTGCCTTTATGCAGCGGAGTGTGGAGCCTTCTAATTACGAGGCCGAGCGGCGCGGCGGGTGGGGCGGCCTGCTGGGCCCCGCTGCCGCGGACCTGATTATCCGTTGCTGAGGTCGTTAGAAGGGTTACTCCTGAGTTTAAGCCTGCTCCACAAGACCCCTAATTATATGCTGCTCTGCAAGTTGCATTAAAAAGAAATTGTTGAAAAGACAAAGGACAGAATAACATTTCCTCCCTTGTCTTCCCCTCTCTCCCCCCTGCAGCACACACAGACACACTCCCCCACCTCTCCCTGCTGGGCCCAGAGCTACTTCTCACGCTTGAGTTGGTGCAGGCTCTGATAAAGCCATTGAAAGATGCAGCGGGGAGACGGAGCGCTCCCAGGGACGGAGGGGAGCAGGAGAGGAAGCCGGAGTAAAATGACCCCCTCCCAGGTAGATACAGCCAGGCGCTGCTTGCTGAAGGAGTTGTCCCACAGAGCAGAATTAGAGAAGAGATTAACCGTCCTTTATTGTTTTGTTTCACTTCCTAGGGAGCAATGTAATGTGGTTTCTTCCATCGTGAAAAACCTGCTTCAGCTGGAGCTCCAGGAAGCCTGAATCGCTATAGATAACACATTCAAAGTGCAGTATCCCTTGCACATGCTGCCAGTTCTCATTTTAATCTCCCCAGACATCAAAAAAATTAAAATGTAAAATTCTAAGCTATACAGTTGAGTGACGTGAAGGCTGCGCTCGCTGCAATGCAATTTCCAAATCTGGGACATGCACGCATGTGTCCATCCCTGTCAGAGATAACGGTTTTATGTGTGCTTTCCATGAGCCCATGAAGTGTACCACTAACAGAGATAGAGAATTGAATGGGTTCTTCATTACCACATGTCTGGACTACTAATGAAACTAAACCCAGGTTGATAACAGTAGCACTAAATATTCCCAGCCCTTCTTGGTGAGATGGTAACACTTTCAATTTACGGTGGAGATTATTACAAGGGTGTCTGCAGTACCGAGGCTGACGTTTCCTCAAGATTGCTCTTGCATGGGGCAGGGGTTTTTATTACTATTTGCATTACAGTACTACCTGAAAGCCTGACTGACAGACCAGGATTTCACTGCACCTGGTGCTGTACAAACATGGAGGGGAAAAAAGGATTTGCTGCTGCAGATTGGGGTTTTTTGAGATGTGGCTATGGGCTTTTTTCATTGCTTTTGTAGCTGTAGAGACACTCATATTTGAACAGGTATTTCAAAGACAAAATGTCAAAGTTTGAGTCACTTCTGTACTGGAAAAGCTTGCTGACTCTATCATGTTATACCTTGCTGTAATCTGTGAGCTTTAAACCTTGCTCAGTCTCTTGAATGTCTCGGTTGTAGTGCTCCATTGTACGCTCCTTATTTCTTACTAGTTTGCCTTCATTTTATTGTGGTGTGCAGCACTGGATTCGCTGCCCACCCAAGGCGCTAACAGCAGAGAAGCTTCTGCTCCTCCTATCTGATGTGACATTCTCCCCCCCCCCATGTTTTCATGCATTCAGCTGTCTCTGTGCGGTGAGGAAGGTCCCTGCAGCGGGCTCTGGTTAGCACGGCTCAGGAGAGGCAGCGATGCAGCCGGGCTGGCAGCACAGCGTGTTATTCCCTCCAAAGCTCTGGGTCGGGCACCGGCTGTCAGGTTGAATGTGCTTCTCTCTTGGTCACCTTGTGCTCACCTGCATTGCTCCCTCCAAGGCAAGATCTGAAACCACCAATCGATCGCTCTCTCCTCCTGTTTCATGTGTTTAATGTGGACTTAGAAGCTTCTCTCTGTATATAAGGTGAAATAACCCCAAACCTTGAGCCCGATAACCTAAAACCTTCTCTGCGCATCAGCTTGACATACCCTTTTCTCTCTTGTGCGCTGCTTTTCACTGCTGGCTGTTGAAAAATGTCTTAGGTGTGATTACCACGGGGCATCGTTCCTGCGTACCTACCTGAGAGCAGGTTGAAGATGGCCCTTATCCCACTAGCAATTTTATGTGGCTTTTATATTTTGGCAAGATGACACAACAAAGTCATCAGCTGCTTTGAAATTACTCCAGAGAGCAAAATCTTCATTTCAAATGATACTGGGAGATCTTCCAGTCATGCCTCATATTTTCATGGCATCTGTGTCTAAGACAGTTCAAAATCTCTTTGATTTAAAAAATGTCTTACTGCTTGAGCTGAGCCTGTAACTCGTCTTCAAACTGGGTGCAGGAGTGATGGTGTCTTCTTAGTCAGTGGTACTTTGTCTTGTACGCTCTTCAGTTAGCAGGAGTCTCTCGTTGGCTTTTCTGGTTTTGTTCTGTGATGCCTCTCTGCTTTAAAAGGTGCAAAGAGCAATCTCAGTTTTTTGCATGCATGGTTTGTCGGTTCCTTCAACCCCAGAGTCCCCAGGGTCTCTAAGTTGAGTCATTTTTCTGCTGGCACAAACTTGTGCAAGAGGCATTACTCAGACATGGCAGATAGTCTAGAGGCCTCAGCTGTGTGTTGTTGAACGGTCTCCAGAGTGACTATCTTGCTCATTTTGTCAGTCTGGAAAAAAAAGAACTTGAAATCTAGAAGTGGTGAAGATAAAAGTGAATTTCATTGTAGCACTTTTCAAACCCCTGGACGCAGGCAAGAGAACAAAGCAGGCGGCGTGTTCGGCCATAGCTCACTTAGCAGGTCTGACACTGTGACCCATCTTGTTGAGCAGATAACCACCACTAGGCTTTTGAAAGACAGCGCTGTGACTTGCATCTGGACATCTGCCAAGGGTAGAAGGGACATGCTAACATCTTGCTTAGGCCATGACACCTTTAATGTGATCATTTTCCCTGTCTCAGAATCAGAATTGTCTAAATTCTTACCTCTCATCTCTGAAATCTGTCTGTGGTTCAGAAGCCAACGAGATACCAACTCAGACAAACCAGATGTGGCTCACAAACCTTGGGATTGGAGAAGGATGGCTTAGTATTTGTTATATTTTTTCCATGCATGTCTTTCCATTGTGTGTTGGAGATGGATTTTAGGTAGCACTGGCTGAGGTCATGTACCTAGTTTGTACTAATGGAGGTGAGCCATGAGTGCTTTGATGGAGCTGTATTTCTTTATTAATTTCTGTTCTAAAAATGAGATTTCCTGGCTGTAGCCTGTGAAACATCCACCCCAAGATGCTGCAGTAGCAATGCAAATGAAGTATGCTTGCATTTATATGAGGCAGTGATAAAATGTGCCCAGGAAAACGTGTGTGCTGAACTGATGCACGCCCTGGTCCTGCAGCTGCTGTTGATCCCCAGTGACCTCACACGCGAGAAGGATGTGCTGCCACGCGTCAGGACACTGATTCCCCCCTGCACTGCTTCATCTCAGCACAAATGACTTAATGCTTTACAGTGTCTGATGTGTTTGTGGCAATAGTCTGCACCCACTTCTGTTCATGGGCTGGCAAAGTGTATTGAAACAACCTGGTATGCGAGGAGCTGGAGGGATCAGGGAGCGGAGGAGAGAAAAGAGGTGAGACGATGAACGCTGGTGGTTGAATTTACGTGGAGCCTCTTGGCTCTTCCTGAGCAGTTGTGAATTTTTCTATTTGAAAAACTCAAGGCAAATCTTTTCCACTCTTCTGAAGCTAAAGGAAATATTTGTATGTTGATAGTGTTTGCATCTGAGGTAAGGGACGAGCAGGTTGATGAAGGTGACGTCATTAGGTCAGGCCCTGTGCTTTATGGAGAGTATAAAGTCATAGAGCCAGCGGTCGTGACTCAGAGGCAAAAGATTATGGGGTGAAAAAGAAGGGGGGAAAAGAGAGTTCCTGATTTGTGCCTTCTCAGTAGTTGATGCTTCTGGCCATCCAGCTGCCACAGCCTTAGGACTGTGTGTGGAAGGCTTTCTTTTCTAACGTTTCATCCCATCGGCATTGCTCCCCAGTCTGTCCCTTCCACTCTTCAGGACCGATACAAGGCAAGTACGCTTTTAAAACACTGTCAGTGGCCGCTGCTCTGCGCCTTGTCTTCACCAGCACTGGTGCTTTGCTGGGACTGGACCAGCAGAAAGCTACTGTGGATTGGTTCAGCAGAGATGAATACCGAACGCAATTGTCTGCCGCTAGCACGCTGCAAGAAGCCCCTGCGAACAGAGCAGTATTAAATCTGAACCTTGCAAAGATGTTTGAAAACCAGCAGAGCGGGTGGCTGGAAGATTAACTCTGCACGAGGACACTTTGGAGAGCAGAGAGCCACAATAGCAGTTTCGGTGCCAGCTTTGTCCTAGCTGCCAGAAGGGACTTTGTCAGGGGAGTCCTTTACCATGGTACTGGTCCCCCAGCTGCTGGAACAATTGCTTGAGACCACTGGCAGTCAGCATGATTAAAGCAGCCCTCAGGCTGCTTTATTTTACATGGGCACTTATCCAGGTCCAAGAACTGGCTCAGCCTGGAAGTATGTAGAAGGAAGTTTGCCATATCGTACCCTTCCACGCTGCATCTCTCCTTCGTCTGCGTTAAGGATCAGGCCTGGCTTTGTAGTTGATCTGTAGCCACCCCGGGTTGCAGTTCCGTGAAATGCTCCCAGTACCTCTGGGTATTGATTGATGTGACAAGATAGATCATTTTTTTCTTTCTACATAAAGGAGACATTTAATTGAATTAATTATCTATTTTATTGCCTGCCAGACTGGGCTTCTTAGCTGTATGAATTAATAATACAAACCAAGAGCACCCTTAAAACTTTAACCTCTTCCCTTTCTCTTGAACTGGGTTGCAGCTGCGAGATCCCATTTACAAAGCCACTGCTGGTAACAGATTTACTCATTTCATGTCAGGATGGAACTACAGGCCCCAAACGAGGCTGCTTGCTCGTTCTGGAGTTCCTTCCTTAGACCAGGTAGAGCCTTCCCTTTGCCTTTGTATTAAGAAGGGAAGCTAGGAGGTATGTTTACCCAAATGGATTTTCATCCCAATGGGAATGGCCCTCTTTTGCTTTCTTCGGCTTTCTTTATGTGAGTATGTAAATATATGTAAATGCATACAGGGGCTTGGATTTACCCTCTTCGTCTCCCCCTCCCATGTATAATGTATGTGTTAAACACGTAATCATTAATCAACTTTGTGGGGAGTGGAGACAAGAAGGGCTCTTTGATGATAGATGTATACTTGTGACTGTGCTTGTCTGTGTGTTTATTAGGCAGCACGGTGCTATCAAAAGAAACTCCAGGTCCCCGAGGATAAGAAACAGCATAGGGAACAAATGAAGAGGAAAGAAATCCAACCCCTCTTCCTGTAAAACCCTCTGTCTTCTACCATCTGTCTGCTTTTTCAGAGTGAAATAAATTGAGGAGAGCTCTTTGAATGAGGTGCTTATTTGTAATGCACAGAAACATTAATATAGAGCAGAAGCAAAGTTACGGTGAACATTGCCTCTGATGGCTGAGAGTGTTGGAGGCAAGGTGACATTCTTTCTTTTGTCTATACATGCTGAAAATGGTTTAGAGCAAAAAAAGGTTATTGTGCACAAGCACAACTATTTCTTAGGTTTTAATATCATGTTTGATGTTCTAGAAGGCACAAATTAAAGGTGGTCATTGCCTTGATGTGTTCACGGTAAAGACAACAAAAACCACAGTGGTTTTCTCTGAATACCCAGCTCAGAACATGCTTCAGGCTGCTCTGGAGGAGGACTTTGGGTGCTGGAATTACTTGCCTGGAGATTGAGGCGGATGTGTAGGGATTGACTTCTTTGCATTTCTCTTCCTGTGAGATACAGCAGTAACTCTTGGGTCCTTCTTGTGATTAACGTGTCCTATCCTCAGTGCCGAAATCCCGGGAGACACCAAGGGTCCATTGTCAGACTCTCATAGAGAAGAAGGCAAAATGGCATTTTATTAAAGGCTACGGGCACTTATATACCAGTAACAGAGCCAGCCCTTCGTGGGTGGTATCCTACCTGGTTTCTGCATTGCCATTACAGCACGTGATCTTCTGCATCGACACATCCCTATGCTACCACAGGCCCTGAAAGCCTGGATTGGTCACAGGAAACCAAACATTTCCTTGGTTGTGTTCACGGGGAGCTTAGTGAATCTTGTAGAGTTGTCCATATGGACTTGCACAAAACTGTGTTGTTCACAGTGATAAAGTTGGAATAGACGTGTTTGGAGGAAAATACAAATTATTTACGTGCCTTGGATTATTTTTCACTGGTCTTGCTTAGCTTATGAACTTTCAAATGCCTATTTTGAGAAATACCTAGTAAAATATATATATCTCAAATGAGATTAAAAAGCGGCTTTGGCTCATTGGGTATAGAACTGCTGCACCTTTTGCTTTCTGTTCTTGCACAGCTAGGCAGGAGACTCTAAGGTCTGATTGGAACCACTGAAGTGCGTAGGAAACAGCAGTCCTGGCTCCATCAGCCATCTGCTCTAAGTCCAGCAATCAGTCACCAGCCAGGGGAGCAAGGGAAGGAGTTGCGAGTGTGTTAGTGGGGAGCAGCAGCAATGAGACTGGGAGGCAAATGCGAAAGAAGAATTCCATTTTCTGCAGTCTGCCCAATGCAGAGAAGCAGATGGATTGGCTGCAGCATGCCAGAGTTGTCAAGGTGTACCTGGTACTGTTTTAGGGGGAAAAAAACCAAAACAACAAGGGGGAAAAAAATAAATTATAAGCTCAGGAAGGATACGCCCAACAAAAGGTAAATACATTTGCTTTGGCCTGATCTAGGTGATATTTACAATAAGATAGCCACAGTGGATGAAGCTGCTGTTTCTCCTTATTTTCTATTTCTTTTCTCCACTCATCTGCCAATGTCAGCACTTCCAGATTGTTTTACAGATAAGCTTAAAGCCACAGGAATTCAGAGCCTCATCAGAATTTTCCTAAACTGTTGACTATTCAAGTCTACATTTTTCGTTTTGGAGGCCATCATTTTATTTTCCACAGGAGAAATAACCAAGGCATTGGCTCAGGAAAGTGCTTCAGCTACAGTGAGATTAAGCACATACGTGGAGCTAAGTGATCAAGTGCTTTTTTTCCAAAAGCACTTTCTAGAAAAATGATGTGCCTTCTACTGCTCTTGGTAAGCTAATCAGAAGATGCTGGGGTCTGATCAGAGCCTTTTGTGCATTTTGAAGATAGTGTCTCAGGAGGATCATCGCACACATCCCTCTGCAGTGAGTACAAGGGAATTGTAACCAGGAAGGTGTTAGTCACATGCAGGATTATTCTGCTTCCTTTTTCACTGTAGGCTTTTCATCTCCTTACTAAGCAGGCACACTCATGGCTAGGCTAAAATCACAAAGGTTTCTTGTAACACTAGACTTGTGCCTTCAGTTCAAGAAATAAGCTTCACTGAAATGAGCTGTGACTTTTGAAGAGAGGTATGGACAGGGCATGGGCTTCAGCCCTTGCCCCTAAGAGGCCAAGGTGAGATCAGCCAGGACCAAGCCATGGGAGCTCAGCCATTGTCTCTGGAGGGGCTGATGGCCTGATAGCTGAACGGATCTGTTGCCATCTTGGCAAATGAACAAAGTAGCCAAAGAGAGGTCAAGTACAGCTTGTGCTCCTGTTCTTTCCAAAAACGTCACCTCTGCAAAGCTGGTGGCTGAACACACACCCCAGTGATGTTCTGCTTCCCCCAGCTGGGCCAGCTTTCTTCTGCCCGGAGCCAGCCTGGCCCTTTGGCAAGCATGCATGTGAGCATACTGGAAACTCTTCATTTGGTGACCAAGTCAAGGACATCACCATGAAGAGAGAAGAGCAAAGCCAGGTCAGTGGTGCTCTGCTTATTCCCAGGTCCATGAGCAAACACAGTAGAAGGTTTTAGAACACAAAACCTCTGGCAGACACCTACTTTTTGCTGCGGGCAAATGAAACTTCAGAGGTGAAATCATACCAGCACACATGGAAAATAAACCTAGTAATTGTACTGCAATTCTGCCTTATTGTAATAACTGCTGTTAAATGGGCTGTCCTGCTAGAGTAAACCACCTTCCTGGTCTGAGGCATGTGTCTAGAGTTCAGCCTTCTGTCCTTTGAGGCTCGCCCAACTCCAAATCTTGTAACTTCTAGCATGAGGAACTGTGTTTGTGTTGAAAATAGTTGGTTACTGATACAAGCGAGTAAGTAGAAGTTCCTTACGGTTTGAGGCATGAGGAAATGGCCTGGTTTTGTGGTCAGCAGTTGGCATGGTATGTATTTGACTCCCTTAATGTTTTTTGCAACTCCACCCAGATCGTTGCTGTAGTACAAAAGAAAGAAATTTGGAAGAGCTGGATGGGTGTAGCTGATCACATATTCACCCTATTAGCTTCAGCTGGCTTGTAGAGCTCCTGTACCCAGAACATCGAGAACACAGAGCTTTTTGAAATAAAACTAGCTGTTCCCTATTTCAGATCAGTTCATGTCTGTACAGATGGTTTCTCAACTGGAATTGCCAGTAACGTCATCGGCAAAGGCTCTGAATGACATTTTTTGTTCGTTTGAGTTTGGGGGATTTTTTTGTTTTGTGTCTACGATTGTATTCATAAAGGAAAAATTGCACAGAAGACAGCCAAAGGAAAGTCAAGAGGCATTGTACAAGAAGGAAAAGATTATAGCAGGGAGGCATAATGTGTTGGAAGTGAAAGACCATTCCCGTCTATTGGGGATTTTCTCAAGACTGTGAATGTACACGTCTACCAGAAGAATGGGAAAAGAAGGGCTGACACTTTGTGGGGTTCAGACAAAAGAATATAGATCCTTTTCCCTTCACATCAAGTGGTCCATGGAAATTAAATTGTGCTCTCAATGCAGGGGGGAGTTCCTGTCCAGAATGGATCACAGCATGATGGTGACTGTAAAGAGGTTTTCTCTTCTACTACCTTGCTCCACGGGGCATTTACTTGAAGAGCATAATTAGGATATGCATCTGGAAAAACACAGCACCAGGCACAGATACAGTAACGCGCTGGAACCCGAGTATATTTCAGTTTACTGCAGATGGTAGAAAGGAAACTGAGACAAACAGTGTCAAAACTTACTTCCCATGAACTGTCTCTCCCCGTTTCTTAACGTACTTTGGCTTATGCGCATCCAAAGCTCCTTCTGTAAGGGAGAAAGTTAGGCTATTTAAATCCCATGAAAGAAGGTTGATTTAAGAGGAAGCTTGAAAAAGGGAATGAAGACCTGGGTGGTAAGGACAGGAAAGGTTTCCGTGCTTTGGAAGGAGAGCACAAAGAGGCAGATGCGCTGGCGCAGGGTTCACAGCGTGGCTGTGGGTGCCACAGCTGGTTTCTCCAAGAGCTGGGAGGTGGTGAAGGACGTTTGTGTTTGCCTGAGTGAGTCTGAGATCGGGGAGGGCGGCGAGATGCACGAACTGAGAGTCTTTTAGGTATTTTGGAGACAAGGATGAGGAGATTGTTTGTGAAAGCAACTGGAATGGGGCATGGAAAAATCCAGGAAGGCTGTTTTACCCACGGGGTGAAACTTTCTCTTTGGTTTGGACTGTAGCCAGTGGCACAGAGTAACAGAAACTTTCGAGTTCGTGCATCTGCTGCTTGGCCAGTCCTCGCTGGAGACTGTTCGAGCAAATGGAGCTGCCTCTTCTGGAACCATTTTAGCTAGAATCAGCTCCCAGAAGACAGCTGTTAATAACTCATGTCTCACCAACCCTCTCCTCCTTCACTCCACTCCCTGAAAACTGGGCTGGGAGACGGTGCAGGAATTCGGGCTCTCTCGGGTAGGCCAGCTACAGGGCGAGGGACTCTGGCTACGGTGATCTGCTAAAGCCATTGCCCTTCTGCAGAGCAGCTACGATTCAAAGCGCAGTCGTGTCTGAACGCTGGGCTGACTTTTCTGTCTATGTTAATGCTTTAAACAGGGCTGTGCCTTCAGTAGTTACTCGTACAGTGTTCTCCAGGCGTTTGAAAGAGACTTCTGTTTTCCAGAAAAGAGGAGGAAAGAGGTCGGAAGGGACTACGTGGGGCAGAGTAGGGGCAAGCGATAGGGGAGCAGCGAAAAAAGAGGGGTTTGGCTGAGCTTGTGCGCTGGGGAACTGTGGGAAGACAGGGCGCTGCATGTCGACTTGCTAGGACTCCCCCACACCTGGTACTAAACCAGGAAAAAGCCTTCCACCTTCTGTTATTAGGAGTTATGCTCTTTAGAGCTGAGTTCGACAGTTGTTATTGCAATTTTGTGGTGCTCTTTTGATTTACAGCTCTTTTTACGACCATTGAGACAGCCACAAATCGAGGAAATCTCATAAAACAGAGAGTAAACGTCTCCTTCACAACCCAGGCAGAGTTTTGGCATCCGTGCTTATTCCATAGAGCAGGATGTGTAAACAATATTGTGTCCCCTGAGTGGCTGATATCAGTACAGTTAAGTGGTAACAGCTTGAAAAATGCATTTCTCGTATATTAGCGGTAAAACTCGAAATGGGCCCCCAGGCTAAAGTAAATTGGTGACATTTTGCAGCAGAAAGGGAAAAAAAAAAAAAAAAAAGGGCAAGGATTGGAAATGCAGAGCCCCAGCTTTGAAAGCAGTGGGACTGGAGCCAAAGTTGGATTTATCTGCATTATTGCAGTACGGAAATAAATGGATCCACCACACTTGTTGCAAAGCATATCTAATTGGAGAAGACAGATTATATGTCAGCTGCAAACGGTGGACTGCCCCCTTCACCGCCTTCTTACACAGAAGATGAGGTCAGTTAATGCCATATTTAATCAAAGTATAATGATGAGAGCTGCTTTCTTGGCTTGCTGTGTAGCACAGGAGAAATGCTTGGTGCCCCTTTTCTGTGAAAAGCAGGTGAATGTGTTTCACTGCCCTTGAATGAGCGAGGGGTAGGAAGCCAAATGCTTTGCAGATGTGAACCGCAGTCTGTCTTCCGTATTTTTTCCTTCACAGCCTCCATTTGTAGGGAAATTTATAATCTGTCCTGATTCCCTCTTTTTAGGTTTTTCTAATCCTGTCTGTTGAGTCTTCAAATACTACTGCACTCTGCAGTGTGCCTTCTGTTGTGGGTGAGGCTGCCCATGCATGGGAATGGAGCTGTGGGGAGCAGCTCGTCCAACAGAGAGAGAAGGGCTGATGAGCAGACTTGATAATGAAGTTAAAAGAGTCAACCTAATAAACAGCAGAGACAGCTTCTAAAATTTCACCATGTTTCGGGATTACCACATTCGTATTGTTTATCTAATGAATATTTGATGTTTCCTTCATGTATAGAGTTGCTGTTACCTGATTGGGGTGACGGGAGGGATCACCACCTTGTAGCTTCTTCATTTGATTACCCATGGGTCTGTTGAATCTAACACGTGGTGGTCCAGCCCAGCTCAAATTAATCTGGTGTCTGTTCAAGGCAGAGAGTTATAAGGAGACCTTCTGCTGCTGTCTGCTTCAGAGCCTGGCAGGGAGTTTTCAAATAAAAAAGCTGTCATTCTTTTCCTGGACTAGTATTTTGAATCTCCTAGCCCATTTTTAATTACCCTAATGGATATTGTTAACACTTGAGCATCTGGAAGGGTTCATAGACACATTATCTGGGTGGTTCAGGAAATAGTTTTCTCATTGGATCAAGAGAAGAGGAGAAGGCAGATGATAATTTATTTCTGTTTGATTTTGCTTTCTGATGCTGTCTGAAAAGTGCTCGCCTGAAGATGTTCCGTAGGGCTGTGGCAGTCGTCTTCGGTATTTCTGCAGTTCCCGTGGGCAGAATGGGAATGGACATTCCCCAAGATCACCCATAAGCCTGGCACTGTTAGTGGTAAAGCTGCAGCGAATGATGTTTTTATCCAGTAGTTACTTACTGAATTGTTTACTGGTGTGTTAATAGAATTGACTGGGCCGAAGGTGGTTGGCAGTGTTTGCTTATGAATGTCTTCATGTTGGTAGCATTTTTCATGGAGTCACGTTGCTTCATGGCAGTCTCAGCTTACATATATACTACATTTCAAAGGGAAAATCCTTGAGTTCAAGGATTAAACTTGAAAACTTCAAAATACAAATGAAGGTTGACATATGTAGACAGATGCCCAATTTGGTTTCCTTTAAAGATGTACTTTTTAAATCTCTCTAGTGTGAGTCCCCTTGGTCTTTATAGTAACTTAGCATTGTCCTGGCAGAAGCACAAAGCTGGAGGGCTGCAGCAGGTACTTCCTTACTGAAGTAAAGGAAGAGCGGTCCCTGAACCATAGTCCCTTAGAACAGGGGAATCTAAATCGCTGTGCTGTTACAAGGGATGGAGTGCTCAGAGGGGGCAGGGCCAGCACCGCTCCAGTGCGATTCACGCCACTGTAATGCTCATCTTGTAGTAAGAATCTCTCCTACACAGAGCTCTGGTAAGATTGACAATTTCCCACTAAACCTCTTAGCAAGGCTACCGAGTTAAAAAGAGGAGGTACTTCTTAGGTGGTGAAGCCTGCCTGAAAAACACAATCTCTGCAGTCACAGCAGGAGCTGCTTCACGCTGCCGATGCTCCTGCTCCTGGGCACATCCTTACGCTGGGTATCAGATGCTGGTGGCCCAGCAGACCCATCTAAGAACTCTTGGTCTCTTAGGGTTTGCCTTGGACTTGCCTTTGCATTCGGTGCGGATGCACCCAGCACACCACAGCTTTGGGTGAAGCCAGGGATGCGTTTTGCATCAAAGTCAAAGTAGTTTTCTGCATAAAAGAGGAGCCCACTTGAGAAGCCCCATCCTCCTCCTGGATTGCACAGCTGTGAAAAGAGTGGACCTGGGAAAGAACAGTGCTTTTGTGCAGCACAGTTATGTGTTTAACATAATAAATGTTTATTGTCCTCTGGAGCAAAGGAGCAATAGGCTAAATTATAGCCCCGGGGAGGGAAAGCTAGAATCATGAGGTATAGGCTGTTAATTATCTTTTTTTTTAGCTGTCATAATGTAATGGCGTTTGCCTGCAGCTCCCCCCCTCCCACTGCTCCATTACCCCCCCCCACCACTATCTCTAAAATATCTGCTTCCCGTACCGCTGCGCTGCCCTCCTCTCCGGTCCCCTGCTCTTTCATTTGTAAGGCATCTCCGGCCTCCTGAGAGATTTGTGACTTCTCTCCCAGCAGCCGCTTACGGTGATAAAGGCCCTCAGACTGCCTCTCTCTGATTAATCAGCCCTCGTGCAGCCTCGATAGGGTGTTAATTTGTAAACTCAGTGGACAGGCAGCCGTGATAAGCCTCCGCAGCTGCTGTGTGTCTGCCGGGGGGATGGGCAGATAAGGCTTCAGCCCTGGGATATAGCCAAGAAATATTTTGGAGCAGTGAATTAGAAACAACAACAACAAAAGAGCCTTCTGCAGAGGCACTCCTTTGAGGTTGCTGCGGGTAATACAGCAAGTTTCAATAGCAGCGGGCAAGAGCCACCTTCCTGATAAGCTCCCTGACCCCCTAGACCAGGAAAGGGCCACGTCAGGATTGTATCCATAACTGGGAACTTCTGTCACATGAGTGTCCTTGTGTGGTATGTCATGGCCCAGGCTGGGAGAGCAGCGTGCCCTTCTGCGTATCCAGCGTATCCGTTGCAGTTAGCCTCGTCGGAGAATTTGACACTGCTTTGTCAGAGGCCGTCTGCAGGACACATCACCCGCAAAGAAAGAGATGGCCACAGATACATCCGGAACAACAGCAATATCGAAGGGTTTTGTGACGTCCCCAAATGTTTGCCGCATGATGTGGTTCACGTAGAGTGCCATATACAGGGTCCACTGCATACCTAGCATATGGATTTAGAATGAGGAGGTAGCTTTTCCATTAGACAGCATCCTGAGCGGTCTGAAACCGCGGAGTATTGCAGCGGTCTGAGAAATAACAAAGCACGGTGCTAAGCTCTGGAGCACCTGGGCAGCTTGGAGCGAACTGCAGTGACAACAGGCATATCACTCTGCTTACCTGTTCAAGGTGCTTATGTCAAATGCAATTTTTCCTTTTTCATTGACTTTATTATGTTTGTTTCAAAAATGGAAAGGAGAAGATATTTCACTGGATTCGTATCAGCTCTTTGGTTCATCTGAATCCTAATGATTCTGCTATTGTTGGCCTCCCTAATTGTTCTAATATTATCTGACAACACGCAACAGACCATGGAAGCGGTTTCTTCTCTGCCAGTGCAGGTTGTTATTCAGTACGGTTTGGAACTGCAGCAATTCTCAGATAGACAGTGACCTTTTTATGAAATCAAATGTCTTGCAAAACCCTCTTGGTCTCTGAACTGTGATTTATAGCCATTTGTGTTGGAGAAGGCTGCAGGTGGGATCTGGGTGACACGTAATTGGTTAAAAGATAAAATGAAGGTTGCCCTGCTGGTACAGCGATGGCAGGAGCTACAGGAATGAATTGCTTGGCAGTGCAGAGCCTGGCCCTCCTCCTCCCGCCCTCCTCCGTCGGTTGCCAAGTCCTGTCTGGCAGGCCATTACAATGATAAATGCAGGTAGCTGGCAAAGACCACAGCTGAGAGTTTGTTCTAGCGTGCCAAGCCCTGCTTGGCATTCCCAGTTGGTGCCAGCATTTGCACTCTTACTCAGTTTGACGGAAACCAGGACATGAGGTGTGAATTTATGTCCGCATCCTTCCAGGAGAGAGTTGGGATAATGAAATGCCAAGGCAGCCCTGGGAGCAGCAGAGTAATTTGGTAGGTACCAAACAACAGTCTGCCACCTGTCATTTGCAGTACAGTCCCTGCTCTCCCCCATCATTCTTCCTACAATGCAGCCTTTGAATTATAAGAAGTTTTAGGTACTTCTGCAAAGAGCACTCGCCATTCCGTTTGATTTAGTGCAAATAAAAATCCGTATCCCAGCCAAATTGATGGCCTGGCTAGATAGTTTCAAGCTGTAACAAGATAATACAAACTACTATAGTAGTATGTTACACAGCCTTCCCAACCTTTTCTAGTGGCAGGCCAGTTTTCGCCTGCGCTTGTAGCAAAAGCTAGATCAGTAATCAAGGCTGCGGTTGCCTAAGTCAGTGTCTGGGTAATGGAAAAAATTTAACTGTGGAAGTGCAGGCTGAAAAGGCTGCCTGCTCGGGGAGGGGTCAGCTCGCGGGGAAAGGCGTGAGATCTCTGATGGCTTAGATGTTTGAAAACAGATTGTACAAAGCCCTTTTATAAGCGTAGCATGAGGAACTGTTTTTCACTGTCTGGGGCGTGTATTAGTTGTCCTTAATATGGAGACGTTGCTGCCTCTGACTTACAGTGAGAGGTGCAGCCTGACCCAGTGACACCAGGAAGGGACTGTCCTCTGCATGCCATTCATAGACCAGGCTACCCAGAAGCTGAGCCCATGGTGGTTTCCGTGAATGCAGAAGTATAAACAATCTGGTGCATGAAAAAGGCCAGCAACATCTTCACATTCTGCTTTTTCTCTTTTCCTGCTTACTGTAAGTGGCACTTGCTTGGTGGGAATAAGCCGGGACATGGAACCTATGAACAGGATGCAGTAAAGGAGAAATCAGGGCTGGTTAGAATGGAAAATAGCCGGGAGTGTAAAATCAAGGTAGGTTTTGGTAGCAGTTTGGGAGCTGCGGTTTGAGGGAGGAGGATACTGAGATAAGGCCAAGTGCACCTTAATCGAAATAGGGACACACAGGCACAGTAACATTAAGCAAGGCTTTTGGCTGGTTTTAGTGAGGGACAGCTGGAATTTCTGATTTCTGGTCGGTGTCTCTACAAACAGCTGAGGAACATTTTGCAGCTGTATGACCAGCCTTGGTGAGGCCCTGAAACTCCCCAGCTTCCTCCCTTCTCCTCCTTCACTCAAATTTTTTTCAGTGCATGTATTTATTTATTTATTGGAGCTGAGCTGGGAACGAGAGGGAGTTTGATCTTTTCCTTTGGGAGACAGCAACCGCTCAGAGGAAGATGAATCATAAAGCATGGCTAATGGAGGGGATGGGAAGGGGAAACCTCTGGGCTATAGCCGTTCTCCAGGGGCTGCAGGGATGGTTTGAGAAGAGGGGGGAAGAGGAGTTAGCAAGCCTGTGCCCCGGGGCTCTGATAGCAGACACGCTGTAGGTCAGGCATCCCGCTGCCTTTGGAGCATGAGGTCACCCTTCCTCACGGTGAGAGGCGCATCTGTGCGATAAGCCGGCAGACCGCGGCAGCATATGTTTCAGAATTACAGTTGCTGCTTAATCTCGACTAGTTTCATCTATCCCAAAATGGTTGTAAAACGTTGAGGAACATGCTCTGGATTCAAAATGGTGTTATTTTAAGCTTTCTGTTGTGTTGCCAAAAGAGAAGGTCCAGAACAAAACCGTAGCGTCAAACTTGCGGAGGAGCAGCGGGCTTGGCTCCTCGTGGTCCTGCGCTGAGTGCATCGTGCTGTCTGCACAGCGTTTCCTTGGTGTCTCCCAGTCATCATCCACGTTGCCATCATGCAAATTCAGGGTAATTCACTGGTGAATTGGGACCAGTGATCTCTGCTTCTAGGCTCTCTCTGGCCTAATTTAATTCTCTGTTCCCAGACTTGTGCTGGCTTCTCAAGGGGGCTGTGTCAAAGAATAGTCACGGTTATATAAACTCCTGAGAGAAAGAAGCGTTCTTGGATGAAAAAGTGACTGAGAGAGAGCATTGGGAGAGGGTCTTCCCAGGCCTAGAACGGTACTGAATGTGTGTGTGCGAAATGAGTATGAGGTGAGAACCTAGAGAAGTTTGTTGGTGTATGAAGGTACAGTTCAAAACGCTATTGTTTCTAGTAGACCTTCTGCAGAGTCAACTTTCACACAAGATACGGAAGACCCATCAGTACCTCCCAGTGATGGCCTTGAATCAGAATTGAACCAGAAGTATCTGGGGCATTAAAGACATTGCCATTTCAATGAAATAGATGTTGCCTGTTCAGGATGTTTGTGCTGCACGTTCCACTGTGACATGTTACGATGTAGCTCAAGGCACAACTGAAGTTTTAGGATCATTGCTAGAAAACTGGAGATCTGTCTGGCATTCATTCTTGCTTAGGGAATATTATTTATCATTAGTCCTAATCTGCATTGGATGTCAACAGCCAGACTTTGATAAGTGATCCTGACCATCAGCCAGAACAGGATTTTTCACAACAAACTGGTCACCGTTCAAGTATCTAAAGGGGTTTTTAGAAATGCTGCAGACCCAGCAGCTCCAGGCAGATTGGTGCCCCAAAGCAGCTGCTGCATGCTGAGCCCTCTTGGGTGCCCAGTCTGTGAATGCTGTGTGAAGGTCTGGGGCGGGGACGGGTGAACGTCTTTGCTGTCAGGAAATAATCACAAAACGGAGTGTGGATTTGTAGAAGTCCAGTGCTTATCCTGTTCCCTCTTGCTCAGCACAGCTGGGTTGTGCTCTGTCCCAGCCAGCCTTGTACCATAGTGCTGGATTTCTGTAGAAGTTGTCACAGAAAGGTAGTTTGTGTGCTTCTTACTCCAGCTATTTTTTTCCTGTGATGGTGAATGAAATGACCAACTTGCAGGTCTAACTTTTTGTCTTCCTAATTGAGCTGTGATTTCCCTCTAAAAATAACCCTGGTTTTGAAAAGACCTTAGGCTCCTGTGAAACCCCCTCTCACAATGCAGGCAGTGTTACCTGCGGGTTACTTCTATATCCTGGAATATGTTGAATACTTTCTTGCTCTTAAGGGTGAATTTTAGTTTGTTTTCTGTGTCTGTGATTTGTAGGCCCCTCTTGCACCTTTCCATATGTATCAATTCCCATTTCCTATAGAAGAATCACAACCCAAACAGTACCTTCCTGTTTTAGTTATTGTTCTCATGTTACTGAACGACGGAATCTGGTATGAATGACTTACAAAGAAACAACTGGAAACTAGTAAAGCAATACTGACATGTGCTGAAATTCTCCGCTAGACAAGCGATAAAGTGACATGGGAGTGGTAGGTAAAAGCAGGGGAAACAAATCAAAGGGAAGAATGCAAATTGATATGAAATTTTCAGGCAGTGTCCATGCTTTATGCTGAAAGTTAGAGTCTCTAAACGTGTCCAACACTTAGAGTTTGAAAATCTCCTGAAGAAGGGTTGTCTTGAGAGTTTCTGAGTACAGAGTTCAGTAACAGTGTGAAAACAGTCTCTTGAGACTAGCTCTTGTCTGTCTAGAAGATAGGCAGCCATCCAGAGATAAAATTTAAACGGTATTCTACTGCTGCCTTTTACTTCTGCCTACCATATTGGACTCAGAGTTGGAGGGAATGCTTTCCTTTTGTCCTGTACCAAACGTCCTAGGTCCCTAACACCACATGCTCTTGCTCCTTGTCAACCAGAGCTGAAGCCTTGTTAGCAACTGCCCAGTGTCTTACGATGTCGTTCGGGGCTCCGGGAGACCGTGCGCAGAGCCTGGTGTTGGTGATAAGGCACCATTATGGCCAAGGTTAGCCGTTTTATAGGCTGCAGAGAAAGAGACGGGGAAGGAAAAAAGGTAATTACAGTGGGGCCTGACATAGTTTATAATGTCTCTGTCCGATGATGTTGTTCTGTTATATATAATCATTAAATTATTAATCTGTAAGAGCTCTTACACCTTTCAGCTGCCTGGGGTTAGCGGGAACCAGGATGAATGAGGCATGGACTTCATTATGCCTGACTGTTCACCTTCAGAGGACAGGGTGTGCTACATCCTTTGTGGTTGCCACCTTACATTTTGAGGAAAACGCTGCTTTTGCTCAGCTTTTAGTGCTGAAAATTGGATCAGTGTTTTTATGTGCTGAGTTCGAGGGGAGAAAAGCTGAGGGACGGGAGCACCACTCCTGCTTTTCACGCAGCAGAAAAGGGTAGAAATGTTTTTCTCTGTGGTGTATTCAGCCTGGTTTCAAACTGTTACAGAACTGGGTGGAGGCATTTTCCCCTTAGATCTGGTGTAGAAAAGAAAGAAAAGCAAAATAGGACAGAGAATTGCTAACTTTGTTGAAGAAACCACAAAGGGGGACCTGCAAAGCTTGGAGCAGGGTGCTGGGTCTTAAAAAGTCTCAGCAATGTGAGGCTACCTCAGAAGCTGTGCTGCTCTAAAATCATCTCTGTGTGTGTTTCACTGTGGGGACAGATGTTAGATACGCTTAAAATACAAAGGTCGGTACTGAGGATGAGGGTGGGACTTTGCAAGCAGCAGCTTTTATGAAAGCATGCCTGTCTTGGGCTCTGCTGAGATGAGCAGCAGATGTGTGCAGGGAAGGCTCAAGGTGTCTTTTGTCTGTGAGCTTCAGGCTGGGGATGTCCCTCTGCCTTAGGAAGCAACAGAAAGGAATTGGGGGGCAGTGAAAGACTTGAGGGGTGCACAGAGCTGCTGCAGCTGCCCTCATCCCCAAGGAGCTCCTTCAGATGGAGACAGGCAATGAGAGACAAAGGAAATTTCTAGTTTCATATTATAATCAAAAAAAAGTGTGATTTCCTGGGATGGCTTGAATCCTTCCGCACGAAAGACTCCAAATGCCTGGTTTTACTCACAAGGGAAGAATTCCACGTGGCTTTTTTTTTTAATCTCATCTTAAACATATGCAAATGATTTGCTTGAAACAGCAGAAAATTTGGGAGGGGACTTGTTTTAGCAGATGCGTTGGTTTGCTGGATTTTTTTACTCATTAGTGGGCTCCCTTAGACACATAGGTTCTATTGTATGCTTCCTTTAAAAGGTGACTGATGGAATTGAATGATGTATTCAGGCTCTTCCTTCCCCAGCGTCCCTCCTGCCTTTACAGCAGCTTGCAGAATATCCTATAGCACAGAGATCCACTGTTTCAGAATAGTGCTCGTGCCAAAACCTGCTCGGATCTGGAGCTAGAAATCACCAGAAGTGAGAGCAAAAGTTACTGTAAACTCTAGGTGTGAAGGTTTGTGTCTGTAAACTGTGGCTTTGATGTCGAAAATGCTGCTCTGTAAATGCTGACTCTGATTGTTGAAGGCGGTGCCACAGACTGCTATCGGCAGACTGAGCAATAACCCGTGTGTTTTACTTTCTCTTAAAGTGAATTTTCTTGGTTGACTTCCTTAACCATTGTTTTTATGTAGTCTGGACCTGGAGCACGGCGATCTTTAGCTCGTGATTAAACAGTGCCGGTCTCTATGAAATCCTCGGTACTGAATTACGCAGAAGGGAGGGAGCCGGTGGTTGCCGTGAAGCGGTGTCAGCCGGACCCAACTTTCCAGAGCAGGTGAAGCGCAAAAAGCTTCTCCCAGGTGGGGTGGCTGGTGCCGCCCGAGCGGGTCCCGTAGCCGACGGGCTCCTCGCGCGAGCTGCACACCCCGCACCCCGGCGTCAGAGACCAGCACGCAGGATTTGCGGCTCAGCTGCCGATTTACTGCTTGGGCTTCCCTGCGAGCCACGCCGAAGTTTCATTGCCTGTGAAATGGCGGAATCTTATTTATCCACCTGCCACGTGTCCTAGTGCTTATGCAGCGCTTTGAGGCTAGGTCCTGGCTTTGTGCGAGCTGGTAGCACGGGTGAGTTCCCAGAGCCTGCCCATGTGCTCTGCATCCCTGGCGACTTCGTGTTGATTGCAAGTGAAAAATCTCTTAACAATGGGTTGTAAATTCAGAGTTGGCTGTCAAACGTTTTATGCACCACTGTTGTTGCTGCTGTGTGACGCTGTTACACTTTCTTTGCAAACCAGCCTAGGCAAAACCTTGTTTAATCCTGGTTCTTCCTCTCTTTAATCCATGCAGTGAAGGGATCGCGCAGGTAACTGTTTTTCCCTAAGATTTGAGGATCTTTTTGCTGAGCTGTGTAACGATCATACATGCCACAGCTACACGTGCAGCTTTGTCGTGGACATGATTCAGAATTTCTTTATGTGTCTCAGCCTCAACCTATTTTTCATGTTGTTTTCCCTCTCTTTTTTATGCATTTGCATTAAGTAAGACATTCAGTGCTTGCAGTGCCACTTTCCTTAGAAATAACATTAATAGATCACTTTCTTGCTTCTTACGATATCTCATGCAGATCTTCGTGCATTTTACTGTTTGTTTTTTTTCCTTCTGAGTTGTCATTTAAAATATATGACAGCGTAATACAATTCATAGTGCTCTTTATCATGCAAATCTCCCAAGGCATCTTGGAATAAAATCAATAAAATCAAAAAGAAAGTCAACTTAGTTCAGCCATGTGTTGAATTAATGCATTGTTTTTAAAGCAGAGCCAGGGGAGAAAGGCTTTTTTCACTTTCAGTATCTTTTGCTCTTCAGCTTTGTACTTCACCCCATTTTATTCGTGCAGCAGCCTAAACATTGATAATATTTTCAGCTATCTTGTAGATGGTAGTAACGTTGATCGTGCTCCCTGCTCCCAGACCAGCTTTGATTCTGTAGAGGCTACTTGCTATTTTATCAGATAGCGAGGAGGAAAAGCTTATGCTGAAATAGGTTGATTGTTTGATATCAGTGGGGGGAGGGAAGGAAGCCATCCAATTAACTCATAAAAGCTTTATTTATGATGAATGGACTTTTTTTCTCTGTCTGTCATTATCATCTTGTCTGTAACCCAGTGACCCTGATTATCATGAAGCTGTTTACAAGGTTTAGGTTAATTGGATTTCTTTAACTATTTCCCAGAGCTGTGAGGAGCACAAATACACTGCCGTGGAGTTCAAACAGCATAGTGCAACCCAGTTTGCAAGGAGACGGGCTTCTTCCAAGAGGAAGTCGTTCTTTTTCATACTCAACTAAGTGCATAGCAGCATGTATCTATCATTTGGCATAATATTAAATAACACCCTTCATACGGATGTGTTCAGTTGCAACTTGTGTTTCCAATACACAAATTACATTTTGCATGTTCAGCAAGAAATGAGCTTATTTTCAATGAGAGAGGCTTTGAAATTATTTTTTCTTTTTTTCTTCAGCTTGATAGCAGTTTCACTGGTTTTGTTTGTATATCAGGAATCATGGATAAAATAGCTGTGCATTGCATGGCTGCCTAAATAAACGAGACAGGAGGATATAGTTGGGTGAGATCAGGACAGTACTTGTGTATGCTTTGCTTTCATCTCCTCAGGATGCATGCTTGTTCTTTAATGGCACAACATTGCACCCTCCAGGTGCAATGTGTAATTGCAGGTCTTCAGATAACCGACTTGGTTTATGAGCTGTGTTTTTGTGAGCAAACCTTCCTGAATTCTCTTTCAATATTACTCACCCGCTTTTTCTCTTTCTTTTTCAGGCTTCTGTAGGCTCTGAGAAGCTGTTCTCCCCTGCAGCGAATAAAGGTAAGTGATCTGGAGAAATGCTTTCCTTATCTTGGAGCAAAAGATTCGAGTTGTGAATCCATATCGTGCGAATAGCAAGGCGCGAGTTTTGCCAGCGCCTTTAATTTTGCCACACACGTTGTCATGAAGGTCAGTGCTCCAGGCTTGTGGTGATTAAGGTAAAATTTAGAGCTTCATTGTCTCAGTGTAGGGAGGGACTTCTTCCCTACCAGTCAGATCTGTAACCAAATGTCTTAGGAAGAGGGATTACTGACAAAGTAGCCAGCCCTTACTGTAACACAATCAAATCCTCTTTTGTGTTAAACAGTCTCAGCGTTACCTGTGTTATCCTTTCAAGGGCTTGCACATCCCTCTCCTGCCAGCGCGCTCGGGGCATTCGTGTCCGTACGTCTCGGTTCTCCAAAACGAGGTGCAGGGTGCTGAGCACGATGCTCGCAGCTCCCACTGTCTCTGGCATTGAGAGTTACCTGTGATACGTGGCGGGGGTTGCTAAGAGACTGCGCCGTTCCAGCCCCCCTAGGGAGGTACAGCAGCATACCTCTGAATACAGCCAGCCCTCCTCCCAGGGCTCGGGGCAGCCGTAACAGGGCTGCTCTGCTTCCGTCTGTTCTCGGGGATAATCTCACTGAGGTGGATGCTGGGCAAAAATAGTGAAGTAATGGCTGTTGAGCTTTGGAGAGGGCAAAGTGTAGTACATGATGGAATGCCTTGTGCCGGGAATGGTTCCACTTCATCCTGCGAGGAGGTTCGTGGTGTGGCTCTGAATGAATGGTCAGATCGTGTGGCTGTTCTGCAGTGTTCCCAGCTGCAGAATAAGATCAGTTCAGAGCAATAATGAATACTAGGGACATGCAAATACCCCAAAGAGGAGAGATGAGGCCCATTAATAAGAAGTGATGAAATAACCCTTTTGCATTATTTCAAGAGGGCCAAGAAAGGAGTAATTTGCAGTTGTGTAGGAGTAGGTGCTGGCCATGGAAAGGCCTTTTGGTGGTTGTGTGCTCCATCACCTGGATCCAGGCCCGGTTTATAGCTGGGCTCTTCAGCAGCAGTAAGTATTAGGAATTCTCTTTCTATCCAAGCTTTGCAGATTTTCAATGCCAAATGTAGAAACCGATGACAAGCCCATTATGTTATTACATTTGCAGATATTTTTACAAAAGTATGCAGCTTTATCTAGGGGAAGGAGAGAAGTTTAAACAAATGGTGGGGAAGAGCATTTCTCTTCCCTCAGCCTTGGCTCTCTGATAAGGCAAACCAGATTGCCCATACGGCACTGCCTCAGCAAAACAAGAATCTTGCCATCCTGCATAAATGCATGGCACGGAGATCTGCTGGAGAGGCTTATGTTGAAGCGTTAGCAGCTTTGTTGGCTCCTCCTCGTGCTGAAGCCTGAGATCCCCCACCTCTTCATCTCACGGAACAGCTCAGCAACATGAGTTTTCAAAATACCTCCCTATCAGGAAGTTAAATGTGTGAATGCCTGTGAATTCGCTGTCTTGAAGTTTGTGTTCACTGCTGTTTATATCCCTGTAACTGAAGCCTGTTGCAGTTTGGTTTACTGTGGATGTAAATGTTGCCAGCTTTGGGAAGCTCTGGGTTCAGATCATGATTTTTGTCTTGGACTTCTCTTTGTCCTGACCCTGTATAGGTGGAGCCTTGCTGATCAGCGTGGGCTACGATTGTAGGCAGGTTCTGTGGGGGGGCTACCTTAGTGCTTGGCACTTACACTGAGAGGTGAGACAAATTTGCCTCGGCGAGATTTTGTGCAGAAACCCAAACGGTGCTAAATTCTACCCCTTGCCCCGTTATCACTCCCACAACACAAGAGCCAGATTTGTCTCTCGCACATGCAGATGAACGTTGCTCCAACACAACCAGGCTTGGCAATGCCATATGGCCGGGAGAAAGTGACTTTTCAAAGCGTTGCTCTTACATTCCTTTTGTGAGATAAGAGCGCTGATTTAAGGCCCGTGTTCTCCAGGGCTGGAGCCACGGTGGCTGAGCAGGGAGGGCATTAGCTCGACACGGTGTCCTGACGGGCACACCCGTGGCACAGCACGTGCTCATTCTCTCCCGTGGGCATTTGCACTGTGCCCTTCTTTTGTAAAGACTTGCAGCCTTCTTGGAGAGATATTAACTACCAAATCTGCAGCATCCGTGCTGCAGCTTTTATTGAAGGTAACCAGGCTTTTAAAGCACAATAAAGTGGATTCATTGTCTCGTGCTACTCCCCCCATTCCCACAAACGTTCCCTGGGGATGTGTTTGGCCCCGTGTATTTGTCTTATGCTGCCCTAGTTTATCAGCAGCTTAGCAATGCAATTAAGCATTCAGATGGATGGGTTTTGCTTATTTGAGACTGGAACAGCTGTAAAACATAACCTTTGACCATATTTCTCAGCTCCACAAAAGGCCTGAGGAGCAGCATCTTTTGTCTGGGGCTCTCTGGGTAAGGTTTGTCTCTGCCCCCTCCCCGCCGGGGCTCGGCAGCGGCGATGCTCCTCCTTTTGACACCAGTTCATCTGCAACAACAGATGCATGGCGTGGACGTCCACTTCAGGGACCAGTCGCTATTATGCGATGGAGAGAGGTGTCCTGACCTGGGCTGACCTCAGTAGGCACAGCTGTGAGATGGGCTGAATGGGGCACTTCGAGCTTCCAGGAGAAGAGAAGATTAAATCCTCCATGTAAGGAAATAATAATTAAATGTAAAAGCAGAGAATCCCCGATCTGCTCTGCTGACAGGTCTTTGTTTTCTGATGCAGAAAAGCATTTGTTTAGCCAACTTGTCACTGCAGCACAGTTACAAGGGCATTTGCTGCCGAGGGCTGGGTGTTACATCCTCCTGGTGAATAAATCAGTAAACAAATAATAAAGGTCTGTTTGCTCTCTCGTGCAGCCCCTTTCTCAGAGGAATCTCCCAGCCAGTCCTTTGTTTTTTCTGAAGGGCAAGTGCCATGCAGGGCAAAGGCAAAAGCCAGATCCCTCCCTCTGCCTCAGAGTGGGTGGGTGAGCAGAGGGAGTGACGGTGATTGATAGGAGGGCAGATGGGTGGTGGGTCTGAGGAGATGAGAGGGACGTTCACCAGAGTCACTGGAAGGGCCTCTGCCTGCCTACTATGGTGATATTTTTAAGTGTGTGGGGTAGGACAGTTTGTATTTTAAGGACTCGAGTGTTGCATTCTCGCTGCTGGCTCCCTCCTCCAGTGGGCTTCCCTGATGGTCTGGCTGAAGGCGGCTGAGCTTTCTCCCACCTCTCCGTGTTCCAGACTTGCTGTGTGCCAGGCTGCGAGGCCTCTGCTGCTGGCAGTGGGAGACGTGGTGCCTCTTCTACCACAGCGACCTCGCGGCTGTAGCCCAGGAGACCTGATGAGTCGCCAGTGTTCTAAGCTAGGACCAGTGGTGGGATTAGGGTGAAATGGGCATCTTAAATTAGATGTTTCCCAAACGGCTTTAGTGTTGGTCAAGGGCCCTGACGAGGAAAATCTCCACCGCAAAGTGGGGGCTGGGCAGCAGCTGAGGTCTCAGTTCGTAGCCCCGGGCAGGCCGTGGGTGTGGAGGTGCTGCCTGTGGGATGAAAGAGGTGTCCAGGAGCTCTCAGGGCATCAGCCAGGAGGCCCATGGAGGAGCCAGACCTGCACAGCCACATCTGCCCTGCAGCCCTGGGGGACACTTGGCAGCAGTCAGGGGCACAGGGGCTTTGAACTTCGAAGCCGAGTATGTGGCTCCTGTCTCTGGATCAGAATCAAACTGGGCACGGAGGGAGCAGTGTAATCCATTTGTCTGGTGGTGGTGGCACAGGGTGACTGGCCAGGACCCAGTTCTGCCCCGGGCTGGCTGGGGGCTCGCTGAGCTCCATGCCTCGATTTCCCCCTCCTGCAAAATGAAAACTAATGCTTGTCAGCCAAGTGCGCTGAGAGACTTAATTAATGAGTGTTTATCAAGCGATTTATCAAGAGATCCTTTTAATGAGAGATTCCATAAACAGTGCAACAGCTTCATTTTCATGGCAATAATAAATAACAGTGGAAATACATCTTATCCTTCCCCCACATATGCACCCCCCAGGAAAAAGGATTGCTTACCCTCCGCTCTCGCTTCTCCCTGGGTTTCTAGGCGGAGGGCTTTGAAGTGCTATCTTTCATCATGAACTGTACACATCCTCAAAGCTCTAGAGCTCACAGCCTGTGTCTTATCCCTCTGACAAGAGGGAGGCAAGCTTTCTCAGCGTGCAGGTCGTAATTGTCAGCCATGGGATGTGCCGCAGCCACCCGCCCCAGCGGGCTAATGCAGCTTATGGTTCTTTGAAGTTCCCTCCCTTTATTTTCTGTCCTCTTGACCACAAAACTGTGCCTTGGGCCAGCAAGAGAGATTTCTTGTTCAGAGACGACACCGAGCTCTGACAAGCACATCTGAACCAGAGAAGAACCCTTGTTCCTCTGAGATCACTGCTCCATAATGTTGTTGCCTTAAGGGGACTGTCTCTCCTTTTTCTCTCTGCTTCTTCGCTTCCTTTTTTTTTTTTTTTTTTTTTAATTCAGCACTAAACTGTCACACTAAATCATTTTAAAAGCTGGAACTACAAAACCTTCGGTGTAGGACATGCTGTTAAAAACTGATGGTTATTACTGTGAGATGGGGTGAGAGGGGAAAGGAGGGGCAGCGGGGCAGGGGTAGGACGGGAGGGCAGCAAGTCAGCTCTCCAGGAGGAACCTTCAAGTGCCCAGTGAAGCAGAAAACAACCTGAACACAGCTGAGCTCAAACAAACACGCTTGGCGCAGGTTTGCAGCAGCACAGCTTCATGGTTGCTCAGCGCTGACAGGGGAACCAAGAGCCCAGCGCTGCCTGCGTGCTTTGCTCTGCCTTGGGTCCTGTCCCCCCGGACCTCTCTCTCCACTTGTCAGGGTCAGAGACTCTCTGCCTGGGCTGGGACAGCATCTCCTGTAATTAAGTCCACCTCTCTCCTTCAGGGACCTTACTGTGCCAGGATGGAGAGCTTTCCATTACAAGAAGGTTTGCATAGACACGGAGCAAACCAGTCTGGCAGCACCCAGTCAGGCAATTAGCTGTGCTTTACGAGAAGGGGGGTAAGGAGAGAGAGCATAAATTTTCCCACTTTTCTTGCACGGGGTCCACAGCAGGGTCTGAGGTGCAGGAAAAGCAGAGAAGCATCCTGTCCCTTAATCTCAGTTTTATCCCCAGGTTCTGGTTACATTTTGATGAGGTCACTGTCTTGTGTGGGGTCACCTGCACAGTCAGCGAAAGCGAGGGGGGTGATAATTTACAGCTGAATCCTTGGACAAGAGTCCACCATAATTCCAGGCATGCAAAAACTTCCGCAGCAGCATCTGTAATAATAAATAAAATAAGTAATGCTTTTATTTAGATAGCAACCATATTGCTGTGATTTATACGGTGCTCAGGATGCGCTTCAGCTGTTCTACTCCCTGTGTTGCATCTCCTGTGATTTTATCACAACCTTACAATATTCTGGTTTTCATGAAACGCAGGCCCTCAGAGGGTTGTACAAAAGTCTATGCTTTATTTTCATTTTTTAAGCAAGACTTTAGTCGTCTTGGCTACAGACAAGAGCCTGGAAATCTGATTCTTCTGTGCTTCAAAGCCAGCAGGCAGTCACAAAGAAGCCCAAATACTTTGGTTTTAACCTTGTTTTAAAGATGATTTGTGATTTGTAAGTGCTTGGGGGATTGGCAATACTGGATACCCTAAATCCAGTGTGTGAGCCTATCCCCATGGCCTCTTTTTGAAAAGTTCTGTTTGATTTTGTCACTGCTTGAATGAGTACATTACCTTTTTTGCATATGTATATATGTAATTATATAGTGGCCTGAGAAGGAAGAGGACTTTGATTCTGCAAACTGGTGGTAACAGATATTCCCCCGAGTCACAGCCAGCTACCCGCATTTCCAAACAAGACCAAACCCAGAAAACAGGGCAGTAAGTGCAGTCCTGCAGGCTTCTGGCAGTTTTCTCATCTTGCAGGCTCTGGAAAGCTCTCGGCCTTCTCCTTGGGACTGGGAGCGTGCTCTCTGCCCCCCCACTTAGCACATCGTGCGTATCTGCCAGTAGTTCGGGGTGTAACCATCCCTACCCGTAGCAGCGGTCGGTGAAACTATGATGGACAAGCAGGAGAGACCATTCACCTTAACCACACCGTCTGGTTAACTTCATAAAACACAGACTGCAAAAAGAGGCTAATTTGTGAACTTCACAGAACCTGAGCGTCGCAGGGCCCCGGAGGTCGAGCTGCCTCGGGCAAGTGGCAGGTTTGGGCTGCGCCCTTCGCCGTGCGGTTCGCGGAGCTATCTCTGGGTTTGTCTCCTTCAAGTGAGCCAGCATAGAGCTTGCTTTGTAGCTTCAGACTGCAGCCAAGAGAGTTGAAAAGTTGAATTATAAACATTTCCAGGCCTTCTGGTTGGTATCTTGTGTTTTGTTTTGTTATTTTAAGGATGTGGGGTATGTTGCTGTATTCCTGTCAGTGGGATTAGAATGAATAGAAGCAATACTGTAGGAGATAAAATGTGTTTAATTATTTATTTGAGAATTACAGTCTGAAATTGCTTTTTGATTTAAAGCATCCAAGTCATGGATATGTTTTTGGAGTAGAGAGAGGCACACAGAAATATATACATGCACAATTACCCAGGGTAATGTAAGAAGTCTGCCCTTCCTCCGCAGAATTTGTTCATTTCCTTAAAGATTTTAAATTTCAAATGCGGCTTTGTTAAGTATCAGGGAAAGCTAACTGCATGCTGTGCCTTGCCCACCAAAACGTAAATAAAATAAATAAAGTCTTCGTTGTATAAATGTTATGAAGTGGGTGGTTTATTTTCTTTAATTATACTTTTTATTTAAAATAAACTGTAAAAGCAAAATAATGTATATCCTGAGTGGGCCAGCACAAACTCGTAGCGATTGAATAGACACATTCTAGCTTTTCTCAATTCATAGGCAAGTAGATAAAAGGACAATCAAACTGTAAATCAGACCAAAAAAAAAAAAATAACAGAAAGGGGAAAAAAGAAAAAAAAGGAATTGCTTCCAAATGCACATAGCAGTTTACATTGCCTAGGCTTTTAAAGGATGTTTTGAAGATAACATCTTTTACTCCTTGTTTATAGTTTGCTTATCTGTTTTCTTGAGTGGCAAAAGCCAGGCGGGTGGTGGTGGTGTTTCCAGCTGCCTGTCCCTGGTTGCAGGATGCTGGTGCAGGTTGTTTCTGAGCACCAGAAGAATGCTGTAGGGCGGTGATGTTAAGAGCAGCAGTTGCAACCCCCACAAAGCTGTTGGGTCTTCTCAGTTCTGCTTTTAAAATACCTCAGAGACATGTTTTATTCATGTCAGATTTTGTAAAGCTTCCATTTCTTAGAAAATTAAACGCTAGGTATAAACCTGCCTCTACCTTCGTAGGGCTAAGGCTGCGGTGTGGCGCGGGGCTCAGCGCCTGGACCTGTGCTACAGGTCTGAGCATTCCATGGCCACCATGTCCCCGTGTAAATCAGGCTTGCTCCCCGTGAAGGAGATTCCTCCTCCTCCACAGCCTTGCCCTGTGCTGGAGATGTGCACTGTGTCACGCACAGCCAAAGCTGCTGCTGGGTTTTTAAGCTCTCGGATGCTCTTTTCCGAGCCACTCTCCGTCCTGCTCTGTGTTTCTGTTTGGGGGAAGCTGTTTGACAGGTTAGCACTGGGCAGCTGTCCTGTGCTGTGTAATAGCCGTTAGGAACTCCTGCAGACACGGTAACCCTGCACTAGGTGCAGGTCACCGGCATAAAACAGGGCAGCCTGGGGATCGACAAGCAATTTGACAAGGCGGTGGGGGGTAAGAAGGCTGGTGTAGGGGCGAGCTGGATCTGACCCCAGGTTTGCTTGTTTCCTTCTGGGCAATCAATGGGAGTGATCAATGGGCCCAGGGCATGCTGTTTAATTGTAAATGGATCTGGTTACTCTTTTGTGTGCAAGGACAGCGGGGTGTGTGAGTCCCAGCGAGGCCCCAGCATCCAGCAGCAGAGACTTCGGGAGAAGAGGATGCTGTCAGCATCTCACTCATCTCCCTCTCCTCTCACCACTCCTCCAGAGACCGAGGTCTTCCTCCTGGGACAGAGATGTGACAAATGAGCCCTGCCGTCCCCATCAGCCTGTGTGGCGAGGAGTAGCGGTTCATGCCATGTTTCTGTATTTTCATATTATTTTTTTTACGTTAGTTTCATTTGAAATGACTGCTCTAAGTGATGCAGCTCTCTCGTGCAGTCCCATGGGAGGCGAGGAGGGAGGCCAGGTTCGGGGCTTGCTTTCAGCCCACACGGTTCCTGCCGTTTTCTCCGTTAATAACTGCACAAGCTGTGCACGAATGTGCTCGCCACTTCTCTCACCTCCTTGCTTCGCTGACCATCCTTCCTGCTAACAAGGGCTGAACACAGTTCCCCGTGGAGCCTGTTAATGTTGCTGCCGAGCTGCCTGGGGACTCGCAGCGTGAGGCTTTCCTTCCATCTCTGCTGCTCTGTGCGCTCGGCCCCAGCTCCCGGGCTTGGTTCAGCCAGGTAAAGCCATACTGACTCCATTGACTTCAGTGGATTTATTTGGGTTTACACCAATGTATCAGAGAGCAGGACTTGGCATAATGTTTGTGTTTGCGTGTCTGCCTTTCTGAAAAGGATACTTGTTCTACTTTGTTGGGTCTTTTTCCAAACAGTAAATATTTTCTTGTAAATGACTGGGATAGAAAAGTGACTGCAGTGCTTTTAGTTCATTTATTTGCTTTAAATTGATGGCAGAGCCTTACAGGAGGCAATAGGAAATTAAAACCTTTCTATATATTTTTTTTTTAACCATCCTGCAAAATTTATTGCGGAGTTATATCCCCGCTCTGGGATTCTGTCGGACAGTTCAAAAAGCCTGTGGAAAGGTTCTCGTTCGCCATTAAATTTTAAAAGTTATTGAAGTAATTTTTATGGAACCCTATTAAGTTTCTGAAGAAACATATTGGTTTCATCACTAATAAATTCTTTAAGCCTTATCCATAAGGGAATAGTCAGACTTGCAGATCTCTCTCCAGTGAAATGGACATTAACTTTTTGCCCTGTTGGAGATATATTCTGAAACAGTATCAGCAAGGTGAGCAGCAAAGCTGGGAAAGCCTCATTGCACCCGAGTACATCATCTAGCACTGTGAGATGGTGCGTTCTTCACTAGAGTGTGGATGGAGATTCTAGAGAGGAGGAGCTTGTTTGTTTTAGAAGATGAGGAAGATTACAGATGAATTCACGCAGATGAATCCCGGTGCGGGGTTAAACTTAGACCCTGGCATCTGTTTCTGAGCACCATCCCGCTTGGGAGAGGTTGCAGCCTTGGAAGAGAGGGATGATGCAGCCTGCAAGTCCCTGTTTCTCAGGCACTCCTAGTGCTTTCAAAATAATATGAAATAATGTGTTCACTGTGTTTTTCCACTGCTTCCAGAAAAGCACTCGGAGACTTCCTCCCGGCGAAGGGAGAGTATCAAGCTGGCTTTGTGCTTAACGCAGCGCTCACAAGCGCCCTTCGTATGCGAGCGCAGAGCCACCTGATGAAAAGCGAATGGGCTAGGAGGGAAATAAAATTGTGTAATTGCCAGTTTCCTTCAGTTCCGCTCCCTCTCCCGTTTTGCATAAAGGAGGCTATTTAAGTCTCAGCTGGAGTGAGGTTTGGTAATAAGCAGACGTCTATGAACCTGCATCTGCTGCTGGTGTCTGCTTAGTTTGTTCTGCATTTCCATATTTATTGATGATCCGGTTTTGAGAGAGTTCTGTGTCCCGAACGCTCCCCGTCTTGTGGGGTGAAGCCGGGGGAAGAAGAGCTTGTCGCTTCAGGGCCGTGAGTCCTTGTCCTTGTGACATCTTGGGAAGCGTAGGACCAGACAGGATTGCCAAAGATCACATCAGAGTGTGCAAACCCACCTCAAACTGCATTGACTCATGAATGTTAATCTGCAAAAGCAAAGCCAGAGCCTGCTCCCTGGGAAGCTATCCACAAAGCAGGGTGGCAGAAAAGGGCCAGCCTTGTTGGATGAAGCAGCTAACATTTTCATTTTCTCAGCACTATGTGATTTGGCTTCCAGACAGCTAAGCTGTCCCCAGCCAGTTGCTTTCCTACGTGGCTGGTCTTCTCTGGGCACAGTGAGCAGCACTCAGCGCAAGCTCTGCAGAGGCAACCTGGTTTAATATAGGCTTAATGGCTGGAGGAAGAAATGTATAGCGTGAGCATTGAATGTTTATACAATAATGAACATTATCATTATTTTTGTTATTGAACAGATCTTTAAAACTGAGCTAGAAACCTGTAACCAACAACTAGAGTATGTCCATTGCATTCTGTACTGGCCAATTTAATAATCAACGCGGAGCAGATTATTTTATTCCTTTCATTGGACCAACAAACAAATTCTCTGAGCATAACGTACCTTTTGGCCTGATATATTTTTGTGCTACAGGCCAGTCTGGACCCTTGATGTCATTCCAGAAGTACATGCTGTAAAACAGCCTTAAACAGCCATCTGAGGACTCCCTGCTGACAGTGGCAGCATAGCCAGCCAAGCTCAGTCCTGAGGCCAGGGCAGAAAAGGGCCCAAGTCCAGTGGTCGTGAGCAGCAGAGCACCCTTTTGAAAGCCATCGAAGCAGGAATAATTCAGAGACACTCTCAAGATACTCCAAATGGTGGTATGAGCTGTACCAGGAGCTTAGATGCCCTTGAGAGCCTGTGTCAGTCATCTCAGCACTGGTCCAGTCAGAAATGCTGCCCGGGCTACACCATTTGCTGTCTCCCCCAAGAATGCTATTGGTTTAAACTAAGAATAGGCCAGCATGGCTGCATCCAGGCCTTAATTAAAAAATATTGCTGCAGGAGCTCTTTATTTCCTCCCATCCCTTCCCCTCTTCTCCTGACAGTTGAAAAGGACTGGGTCCAGGTTTTTGGCTCAGACCCGTGCCTGCTGCGTACATTTCCCCCACCAAATGCACACAACTATTATCCTCTTTCTGCATCATTTCCCGTGGGGCTGTCCTAAACATGCTGCCCAGGTGTCCCCGTGGAAAGCCACTTGTTGCTGGGCCTGGCTGCATCGCTGCTGGTGGGTTTGCCACCGTGTGCTCACGGCAGGACTCCCATCACAGTGTGTTCAGTTTAAACAAATGACTGCGCTTTGATTTGTGAGGATCTTTCCCATCAGGTCATATCAGAGTTTCTCGCAAAAGGGAAGGGTGGTTTCTGTTTTGTTTTATTTTCCCTTTTCCCCTGTTTTTAATATGATCCCTGCAATTTTGTTTTCACTGAAATATTGACTGGCAGCATTGCAAATTGCCTGCATGGAGACAGGAGCTTGCCAGCACTTTCTTACTCAGCTAGCCGTCAAGGTTGTGGATTCCACCACAAGCAGTGCCAGGAAAGCTGTTGATCAAAAATATTCCTAACATCTGTGAGTCCTCTCTATCCAAATGAGATGTAGTTACATTCTCCTTTTCCCCGCGCTCCTTCCAAAGTGTTGCTTCAAACACCTAGAAAGCCCTGGTTGCAAATCATGAGTTGATCTCTGTTTGATTTGCAGCTCCATTTCCCACTCTGTCGAAATCCAATATAAACTCCAAAGCTCCCTTCCCCCAGACATAATACAGGAAAAATATCAGCCTCCAAACGGAGAGCAGACAGGGTGCGTTTCTTTGCCCCATAACTCATTGGATCCAGCTGCCATCCGGTGCTGTCTGTGGCCGCTGCGGTCACGAGCCAACAAGGAGGGTCTTGTGAGCAGGGTGGACGGAGAGCGGCCGCAGCTCGGGGCGGGCTCCCCGGTGCCCGCGGGCACGCGCGCTCTTCACCAGCGCCCGGAGGGGACCGGGGGTGGTGGGGAAAAGCCCCGTTTCCCTTCCACCCTCTTCTTACCACCAGCACCAATTCACGAGCCAACTATTAAATAATTAACGTGCCCAGTGGGGCAGGAGGAATCAAAAGCTGTTGTGTTCCCAGGTTTTCTCTGGCTCTGAAAGGCACGGCTCGCTGTGTATTCTGGCACCTCAGAGCGGGTTTTCCTCCCTCCTTCACCTCCCCCTTATTATCCCGTATGTGTGCTGGAGAGGGAAGTGGCATTCCCAGCCCAGCGGGGGATGACTGTTATTTCAGACTAGCAACAGGGGAAAAGGAACAGCCTGTTGCCTGATTGATGTTTGTTTTTTGTGGACAGACACCAAAGGTTCATTAGAGACGGAAGGTTTGGGAGGAGGGGGGTGGCGGCGGGGGAGACGCTCGCTCTTAAGGAACTATTGTACCCCTGTGCACTAACCTGGCTCTGCACTTTCTTTGACTTCTGTGAATGTCTCAGCTGTACCGTTTTGGCCCCCGTGACTTTAGGAAAATATACATGCCACAGAGGCTTCGGTGAAAGCGCTGCGATGAGGGTGTCAGGGGGAAAAGGAAGGGGAGGAGAGAACAATGCAGTAGGTTTTGCTGTAATTAATTTCAAATGTGCTGCTCATCTGTTCTCCTCGGGTTTCAAAGGGGGAGTTTGTAGGGCTTTTCCTACCACATCTGCGTCCTTCCAGAGGTGGGGATGGAAAGGCATCTTTCCTTCCAGCTGCGGGTTTGACCAGTCTGGCGACGTGGAGTGCTGAGTGCAGCACAAACCGATGCTGGGAATGATGTACTGCCTGGAGGAGAGGGAGTGGAGGGAAGGGTGTGGAGGAGCTTCTCTTCTTACCACCTTGTGTAGAGGAAGCTAGAGAGACGGAGAAGGTTGGTATTGGGTAAAGCAGATTTCTCTGCTAAGAGTTAATAGACCACATTTATTTAAATAACAAATGTTATTTGTTACCGTTGTTGGTCCTGAAAAGCTTCCAGGTTATGGTGCAGGTGAACTGTTTGGCGACAAGGCTTTTAAAGGTTTGGGTCAAACCCTCACTTAATCTCTTGCTGACTTTGTGCCTTTGAAAAAATCTCCCTTCGTTTAATCGTGTCAGGAACCCATAAACTAGTGATAAACCTTTGGTGTTACAGCATCTTGAGTAGACAGAGTTCCTTCTGATTGCTGTTTCTCAGATCTCATCTGTTGGACTGTGGTGCATGACGCACAAAATAGGGGCTTGGCATCTGTTGCAGGGCATCATCCTTGTGTTCTTTGCCTTCAGGTCTGAGTATCGATGAAGTCATACGATTGCAGCAGTAAAGAGAAGTGAAATGGGCTTGTTAGATTATTGACTTTGCTCCCCTCAACAAGATATCCAGATGCTAATTTGATAGCCCTATGAATCTTAGCCAGAAAAATCAGTAAAACAGAAACTTAAACTACTCTAAATTACTGTTAGTGCTTTAATAGCTCTATTTTCAAATTGCTCTTTGCTTAGAAGCTTGCACTGAACCCTGGAGCTGGTGGATAATGACCTCTTGTTTAAACATGTGGCTATTTTATGATCCCTAGCTCTTAGAAAAACCAACCTCAGTATCGAGTGATGAATATTTCTGAAGTTTGTCTGTGAGGAAAACATTTCTACAATACTGAAGAAAGTGTTCGCTTTGCTGGTCAGAAACTAATTCAGTGAAGCCACAACACACTGAATACCCCAAAGGTACTTGAGATGGGCACATGTTTGTGATACAGTGCTTCTCCGGGTTGTCAAGTGCTGGTATGTGACTGGTAGAGCTTGACCATATAGTGATAAATGTTCCTGTGGTTCTTTGGAAGGGGTGTAAATACTGCAGTGGTGTTTCAGACTGTGGAAAGGTGTATGCCAGGTTTTGTAGGCTTACAAACTAGACAGACTTTCTGGCACTGCTGTGGGACTGGCTGCTGAAAACCTGTTCAGTGATAGCGTGTCACCAGACATACACACAGATGTCACCAGCTGCTGGGCACGGGCATCCTGAAATTGCCTCCCTGCAGGTTGTGAGCAGGCAAGACTGACAGGGAGAAACAAAGAAACAGGGAGAAGCCCAGAGCTCCAGAATGTGGCATATCTATAGAGTACTGCAAGGACTTCAGACCTTTTTCTCTATAAATTAATTGTGGAGGAAAGGGAAGTCAGATTTGGAGAATATTCAAGCCCACCACCACTCCCTCTTTATGTAAAGAAACCCATATGAGAGAGGAGGGAGATCTGAGTCGAGTCCAGGTTTAATTTCCTGGTCCTCCCTCATAGGAAGAAATATCCCTTCCTTTTAACTCTTGAACAAACAACTGCATTGGCCACATCATAACAAAGCATCCCTTAGATCACATCCAGATAAACCTGGATTCCAGCATTTCCTCTTAGCCATGGGTGTTTCTGTACCTTGTGCTTGCCAGCTAATACAGAAAAGGAGCAGTACCTGAGGTCTCTACAGAAGGCACATCTATTCCTCTGCCTGCTTTGCTCATAGGTGGGTTGGGGACCGTATCCGAATTCCCTGCATGCAAGGGGCAGCCATAGCAACACTTTGGAGTGCAGCAGGGGTGTTTTGAATTCTCACTCTCCAGTCCTGGCCATGCCTTTCCAGCTTGTCACCTCTTCCTTCCTCGGTTTTGACAATAAGGGAAGGAGAAAGGCAGACGGCACGGCTTGAGAGAGGAGGTGGGGAGCAAGCTGATGTCCCAAGGCTGCAGTTCTTTCCCTACCTCAGAGGAGACCTGATGTCTCCAAGTGCCACAGAGCAAACCCAGCTTTTGCCTGCTATGCCCTGGGGGTCCTTTCCTAGTTAGACTTCTTCACATGTCATAGATAATGTCAATTATAAGGCAAGAGATTAAGTTATATTGTTATCTTCACTGTACTGAGACACTGATACCCTCCTCTTTGTGGTAGAGGACCAGAAAATTATTGTACGGGAGGGTTCTGTTAATGAATAAAAGCAAAACCCCAAGGATGGTTTTATAGGTCTGGCTTTTTAATCTAACACAAACCTTTGTTTAAACATTGGATAGTTTCTATATGTTAAAGAAGATAGAGGCTTCTGCTGGTTTTGTAAAGCTAGATCTCCAAATCCATGGCAGAAGACAGGCTCAGCCCCTAGCCCAGCCCATCAGGCTCTGGGGCTGACAACATCCCCCCAAAGCAGGCAGAGCCACCCCACTCCCTGGCATCCCCAGAGGCAGAGGGTGCGGGTGCACGGGGGCAGTTTCTTCTCTCCATCCCAGAGCTCCAGTGCTGGGGCACCGAGGGAACCACTGAAGCTCACAGAAGCAGCAGATGTGCCTGCCCTCCGAATGACTCTCGCGGGTGCTTAATAAAACCACAGGAATCAGAATTTTATTCTTTTTATATTAGTTACAAATTCTTTTTCTCTCCTTTAAAGGATTCCCACCACCTGTTCCAGTCAGCGAGGTTTGCTTTAAAAGCCTGTCTTGCTCCTGAAAGGAGTGAGAAGGGCTGGGGTATTGCAGGAGCCTTGAGCCACTGAGAGTTTGCCTTTAGAGATTCACAAGGGAAGAGCAGGAACAGGGAATGCTGTAGGGAGGTATTAAATGAGGCCCTTTTGTTTCTCTCCTTGTAGAGCATAAAAATGCCCAAGGCATGAATACTCTGTTCAGATTACTCTTGAACATTTAAATGTCTGTTCTGGTAATTTATAAAATGAAGGGATGGGAAATGCCTTACATGAGGAAGAAAAGGGAGACCTTTACCGGCATCCAGCGCTGGTGACGGGGGAGTTGTTCTGTGCTGCTGTGGGAAGAGGGGGAGGAGGTGGATTTGACTTGGGGATGCAGCAAAGCTGTAGTCCCTGGAGATGCGGTGTGGCATCAGAGAGGCCAGCTGCTCCCTCCGTGCCCTCTTCTTTCATGATGAGGAATGTCCTTGCTTCCTTCCTGCCACTCTCTTGGTTGTGTTTCATCTTAGAAGAGGCCAGGCTCTTTCAGAAGAGCACAGCACCTAGCGTAAGGGAAGACTGGCTTCAGTTTTAATGAATTAATGGGAAGAACCATACTCAACTCAGAGCAGCTACACCGAGCTTCCAGCAGTCTGACTGCTCTAGGGAGTGCAGAGTCTGTGGATCAGCCCAGCTCTGAGCTGGTCTGCCTGTGAAACAAAAGGTTGAGAAGAAGTTTTCTAAAACCACAGGAACACCTACCATCTGCAAGGGTTTAGTCCCTAATTTTCCTTGTCTGTATGTGAATTAATGGGTGGTCTTTCCATCCCACCCGAATTTCTGTGGAGTGATCATAAGGTAAGGTGTGATAGTCCAGTCACTTCCACAGCCTGTAACAAAACCACCATGGCTTGTGTTTTTCGTGTGACGGTTATCCCACGTTGGCATGGACCAGTGCTGCTGATTCCCATCTTCTGGGGACAAGCACACTCCTGTGTATAAGGTGAAGAGAAGCTGTTGCAGTTTGGTTAGGTGCCCAAGAAAAACCAAACGGATATGGCAGGGAAAGTAAGAAGGCAGGGCAGAGGGATGAGGATGCTGTGTTGGTGTTACATGCATGGACTGGTTTGTTCTCTTTTGCAGTGCAGTGTTCCAGTCCTGCATTGCTTTGGCATAAGGGCCCTTGGTCCTCCAGCTTTGTCTGTGGTCCTTTCTGCAGTTGCATCTGAGAGCTGAATAGGGTTTACCATTTCCCTTCTTGTCAGAGCAGAAAATTAGAGTGGAAAGGCAAAATGCTAGGTTGGGGATTAGTATTCTTCCTTCAAGCCAAGAGAGGAGGAACCCAAAATGGAAGCATACTAGAAACTGATGTCCCGACCCTTTTGTCTGTAATTGTGGTTCCTTTCTGTGCAGGTTCCCCACTACTGATAGCGCAAAGGAAATTTAGGTCAGTTCACTGTTAGCGTGAGGAATCGGGAGGATGGTGTGGATTTTATTACTTTCAGATATTTGGGCTAGAGGCTGTCATGCTGTCAGAGCTGAATCAAACTCTCAGCCAGTTTGCACGCAACATATGTGATAGATTTTGCAAATGAATATGTTAATGTGGGAGGAGGTGGTTCCCTGAAACTCCTAACCGCTGGCAGCTTGCAGCGTTGTCCTCCAAAACAAAACCGTATTGTGTCCTCAGAAAGCAAAACCGGTGGCACCAGAACTTGGATTCTGCCCATTGAGAGATGAGGCATTTCATTTGTAATCTTTGGATTGATGAACCATTTGGGGTCCATTCGGACGAATGTAGTTCTTAAAAGGAGGAATCCTCTCCCTGCAAGGGTCTAGTACATGCTCTTCAGTTAGTTTAATACGAGCAAAGGTGCCTCAAACTGCCAGTGAAAGGCTGTGTTGAGGACCTGCATCGCCTGTACCATTTCTTTCTGAGCCTCTTTGGTGAGGAAGCTATAAATTGCTTCTAACTGTGCTGAGATTTCCTATTAGTCGCAAATACTTAGTATTTATGAGCCCTGCCTCATGCAGAGGGCAGCACTCCTCCTCCAGCCTGCGATCCAGACTCGCTGGGGAGCAGGTGGCTTTGGGCAGAGATACGAAGGCTCAACTCTGACTTCACAGAGAAATGCTTGCAGGGAAATACAGATCTAATGAGTGAAAGATGTTGTCTGCTGTGCTAATGTGGAGTGGAAACTCAAAAGAATTGGCTTGGACCACACTTTCCCCTCCTAATGTGCAAGAATCTGGGATTACAGGAATTTGCCAAACCTGAGTTGCTGTCTAGTCCTGTGTTTCTGCTTGTTTGTGTTTCTGCTGTTGGGAAAAAACTCTGACATGGAGAGGACTTGAAGGAAAAACTTAAGAGTGAATTAATTAGGATTGTTGGTACACATGGCAAACATGTGAAAACAAGAATATGAATTATGGAGAAATTACTGTCTTGGAAAAGTATCTGCAGGCTGAGCCCAGATACTTGTCTCTCTCTTTCACCCCATACCGAAATAAAAATGTGCAGCAGTTTTGCATGAAGTAATTCCTGTGATTATCTTCACAGATGTCTGAGTCTGTACTTGTTTGGTGCCTGAGACGGAGGTTAGTCCTGTGGCAGTGCCTGCCCAGTTCCAGCTCAGAGGGAGACGTGGGGGCTGTGAGAGTTGTGGCTCTGCCTGGGAAGTGGGAGAGGGCAGAGCTGTGTGCTGCTGGGGGTCCCAGCAAATCCCATCACCAAGAAAGCCAAATGCATCACTTAGCAGGGCAGCAGATGTTCCACTGAACGACTCCCTCACTGCAGTGAATAGTCCTCATGAGTGTCAGAGTCACAGGTGTCTCCCGTGGCCTTGACAACCTGCACATGAAGGTACCACTTCCATCCAGGAGCTTGTGCCTGACAGTCGTTGCAGAGCCAGTGTGGTGGGTGTAAAGGGACACCAAGGAGTCAATGGCAAGAGGAATGAAGAGCAAGCATTTAGCTTTACAAGTCTTGAGTTATTGTTTCAGGCTTTTTGCATGTTCAGGCTGGCATTGTAGCAGCCCAAGCAGCCTTGCACTGTCCAGCACCCTCCAGCTCTCTGAGATTTCCCTCCGCAGCCATAAACCCTCAGGCAAGAAGAGATTCAAGAGTATCTTTTCCTTAATAGGGTGTGATTCCCTTGCAATGCACAACACTGCATCCCTCTGTTAGATCTTACTAGATGCCAGATCTTACGTTATCTGCAGGCATTTCTGGCACCAAAGTATTTCCAAAGTTCCTACTGCCCATTGAAGGATTCACACTTTGTCAAAGGAGAAAGCTGGAAGGAGCTTTGCAGCTGCTTTTCACACACTCTGAGATCTTGCTGAAGGAGTTTGCCTTCTGCAGTGCAGTGAAGTACTCTTTTCTTTTCCTTACTGCATACCAAGTCACTCTTCCTGTTTTGAAGGAAAAGCCAATCATCCCTCACATTTTCCTTCTTGCGCACACTGCGACACTGTCCTTCACATACTTCTGCATTCTCAAAGCTTGTCTCCCATTGAGCCAGAAAGATTTTTCTCAAGATTTTGATGCAGCAGCTTCCAGTATGGGGAGTGGAAACACAATCACAGTTTCTCAAGAACGGAGAAGTTAGAAACTGAAAAAAAGCTCCTCTTATTAGAAAAGTTTTATTATAAGTCGCAACACAGTCCAGTTTTCTTTGTCGTTATAGTGGCTGTGTTTAAAGGAAGAGTGGGGCTTTTCCACTCTTAAAAAGCAAAAGGCCATCCGTGGCTTGCTGATGCTGTTTACAGACCTTTTTGCCTGTGCTGTGCTTGTCAGTAGCTGTATTTATTCATTGCTCACTCTGTGAATTAAAACATTGAGGCAGCTCCTGACATGCTTCTTCCAGCGCATCATTTTAGAGTGAGTATTTGGTTGCCATAGGGACCAAATCCAAAGGGCACACACCATTCAAGTAAATGTTCTCTGATTAACAACCTGCAGCTTGTCCCTTAAATATTTTAATTATCCATGATGCACCTTGAAATGTTGTTGAATGTATTCAGTCTGTTAATTTCAATATCTCAGTTTTCCTTAAGATGCCATTCCAGCAGCTCTAAAGCTGCATTTTGACCATGCAGACAGGAGTGAGGTGGGAGACCTTACCGCTCCTGAGCTTGCAGGAAAATTCTTCCCGTGTTTCTGCATCTTGACCCTAGGTTCTCAACAGTCAATGGAAAGAGTTGCTGCTGCATTAACTGCCAGCAGAACAGAGGCAATTTGTTAACAGCTAAACATGGTGTTTTAAACTAGGAATGTGCTGCTACTAAATTAAGGGGGGGATCTTCCTGGAAGGTTCTTCCTTATGCCTGCATTGTGGTGGGAGGCTCCGGGGTATGGGGAGCTGCTGGTTGGAAAGCGCTGGCCCCACTTGACAAGCACTCGAACTCAAGCATTGCTTTCCCAAGTTACAAGCACATTAGCACTGATGTGACAGCAGTTCCTGAACTGTGAGGGCTGGAATTAACAAATAAATAAGACAGGATTTCACTGATTTGTGCATGGTCAGTCACTCCTCTCAGTTCCCGTTCAGCAGAGACTGAGTCACCTTGCAGCAGAACTTTCCATTCTCACAGCTCTAGCCATAACATCAGGTATGGAAGCTAGTCAAGTTACTGAGAAGGTTTCTGAACAGTTCTGTTTGCCACCCTTTTATATCATTCAGTTCTGGTTTGCCTAGGCCAGGAAAGCAGCTCTGGCATTTCAAAGGCTGATCGCACAGAAGCACAACAGGCCTTTCTCTGCAGTCTTCTGGCACCTAGCAAAGACCACTGCAGGCTTAAATCCATGGGGAATTATTACTGCTGTCTTTGTTATCCCTGAAGATGTAAATGGCAGAGTTTAGCACAGACCCTCCTAAACAAAGTACAATGTGCTGAAACAGTGAGTCTGGTAGGCACAAAGCATGGGGGGAATGGACAAGTCTTGTGCCTTCTTGATTTAGGTGGAGAGATTTCGTTCTCTGTATCCTTATCGATAGACTCAGGAAGGGGTAAAAATGAGAGTTCTTTCCCTTTAAAATTTTGGTTTCTATAGGGTTCTCCTCTGCCCTGAAAAGCCAGTTTAAATCCATATGCATCTATCTGGGGGCTGAATTTGGATGTCTTTGTTAAAAGGTCTGTTGCGTGCCTCTGTGTTTCCAGTAGAAATGTTTGGAAAGCCAACCAGGAGCACAGATTTGATGCACGTGGCCATCTAGAGAACAGAGATGAGCTCTCTTTCAGGAGATGTGTGTAGGAGGTTGGATTTTGAGCCGATGAGTAGCACGTACCACATTCCAGACAGGAGATCACAACACAGTTTGGTCTTTCTAACTTCAGTTATGATCTCTGGCCTTGAGAGAGGAAGAAAACTGTTGCCTGGGCTCTTTCGGGCTCCTTCTGCCTCTGCTGCGGTGGGGAATAGATAATCTCTCTCCTTCCCCTTTGTAAAAGCTACTTGTGAGTCTGGCAGTGGAGAGCCATGGTGAGATCCCAGCAGCAGCCCTGCTCTCTACCTGCTTGTTTTCTTTCCCTGCCTGATGTGGTGTCATTTTTCCATGAGCACGCTGAGCCTTGGCCCGGGCGGTTTGGCCGTGGCCACCAGCAAGCCGGCGAGGGGAAGGAGCAGTCATGTCACACCCACCGGAGACGGGAGCCGGGGCCTGCAGGCTGGAGGGGACAGTATGAACTCATCTTGATTAGCTTCCTGGTGTGAGTCCATCACCGCTTAATTGGCTGCCAATACCTTCCTAATGAGGGATGATGGATGGCGGATCAGAAGCAAGGACGTGTGCAGAAATAGGGCTCTCACCTGGAAGGGACGTGGGAGCCAAACGGCATGGCCAGAGAGCCTGAGCACAGGCGGTTCCTCTCTTTTCCTTGCGTTGGGACAAGCATCAGTTGTCTTCCAAGGCAGAGATGGGAATTTTTGTGACCCTGTGTATGCTTGGCTGGTCAGGGTAATCATCTCCTGTTCCCAGCAGAGATGATCTGGTGTTTGAGAATGTTCTCGCTTGCCCTTTTCTGGGTTTGGTTAGCAACTGTGCTTTCTCGGCCAGCCGTTGACTTAACTTCTCCAGGCTGGAAGGTCTGAAAGGTCATTTGCACTCCTCCGGAACAGTCTCACTTTCTGATTTTACTTCAAATGGTTCTTAGGGAGGTTGGAGTTCTCTGATGTCATTTAGAAAAAAAAAACCCAAAATCAAAATCTTCATGAGACTGTGCAGATGAAACAAAATTGTTGTCTTAGCCCACACAGGGTATTATGCAGCCTGGCAGATCCCTTCCTTGTAGCAATAAGAAAAGGATTTGGCATTTAACCTCTTGAAATTAAACCAGAGTGTGAACTTCAATAGTTCAATCTTATCAGGGCTTTGCTAGAATAACAAATTGTGAAAAAATGTAATCATGTCTCCAATGTGACCTTGGCAGATCTGCCTCTGTGATGTGAGGGAGATTAGGTAACTGTAAGCAGATGTCTGTTTATTTTGAAAATAATAGTTATAAAATCTTTTTTTTTTTTTTTTTTCCCCTAGTTTGTTTTCACTGCCTGTGAAAGATACAGCAGAGAATTGCGGTCTGCATGGAGCTCTCTGTAACAAGCTGCTCTATTATGCTGAGCAGTAATTGCTCTTGGAGGTTTGAGTTATCGATCTATTGGTGGGGGTTCAATTTCAGCGTAAAGACCTGTGTTCATGATTTAATTGGAGTGATTAATAACTCACTCGCAGGCTGGATGGGAATCAATATGGATTTCAAACAGCAGAAGCAGTACTTTTTCTCCTGTAATGTAGTAGTTGATGGTTTATTATTTGCCCTTGTTCATCATAAGGTTCTTTGGTACATAGTTTTTGTCTGTTTAAAGGCTTACATCTGGAGCTGAGTATTTGTGCTTGCTTGCTTTCATGTGAAGGGGGTCTCTTTCTAACAGCTTGTTTACCGTGTTGCTTGTCCATCACTCAGATTAGGTGTACAATATGCCATCATACATGAAAAAAAATGAGAGAGAGAATAAAACAAGACAAAAACACTTTTAGTAAGTAACTACAAGAAGCTTTAGTAACGTTTTGTGGCCAGGGCAATAGAGTGACTCCTGTGTCGCTGGTTTTTAGGCCTCCAGCATCTGCTTAGGAGCAGAGCTGAAGAGAGCGTTTGATCCACCATTATAGCCCGAGATTAAAAGCCTGTATAAAACTTTCAATCTCATTACAACGCCAGCATCCACAGTAGGTGCTTTAGCTGCAAATCCAGTTTCGGCTTTGCATTGAAATGCTGCCAGAAGCAGCATTGCTAGGGAAATGCAGTGTGACTTACTTTGGGGGGATTTGAATGGCGATCCTCCTCCTTTATGCTCTGGCCCCAGTCCTTGTGTTTGGCACCCGTTTTCATTCAGCCCCTGCCGCTTTGGAGTGTCATCATGCATGCTTACAGCTAACATGCCTGGATAGAGCATGGAAAGCTCCCAAATCTCCGGGAATAAAACATCCCATTAAAGAAGCATAAAGCAGGAAATCGCCGTCAAGTCCATAGGTCTCAGTGCGGTTGCTCTCAGTTTCTAGGGGAGGGGGTGATTTCTTTCTGCGCTACAAGCTTTCACAACAAAGGCTGCTATCTACATAGCTGGCTAAGGAAAACATTTAGCGTAGTGGGGTTGCGTCTTCTTTTTGATTTGCAGATTCCAATAAGCTTTCGAGTGGAAGTGACGATTCCTATATGGCAAATTAATCCTAATGATAGTGGACCTTTTCTTTTTGATTAACATTCACAGACATCTTGGTATGTACGCGAGCCACAAACCAAAAACACTGATCTGGGTGGAAGTGTTTGAATTTTACAGAAGTGTTTCTGTAGGCAGTCTCTCTGGAGTAAACGTATATTTGCCGTGCTTGAGTTTTCAACGGCTGGGAAACTGTGGAAGGAGACGAGCTGGAGTGGTGGGTGCAGAGCTGGAGGTGGTCAGGGCATCTTGAAGCCATCAGCATCACTGGGGTTGCGGTGACCAATACAGGGACAGTGCTGGGGAGTGCCCACGGGACATGTCCGCTCAGGTGTGCGAGGAGAGAGCGGCTTTCTCTGCTCAGGTTCCTTCTCACACGAAAATTGTGGAACATGTCAACCCGTCACTCTTGGAAGCTGCTGGCTTTGTGTTAAAAATGTGAGATGCTTTCCTTGTCGTGACATTATGAAAATGACTTGAAGATATTTTACTTTTAAACCTAGGTACTTCAGAAATGGGGGAGGGGGGAGAGATACCCTTGGAAGTTAATTCTGAGGACCAAGCTGACAGCTTTTTGCCACTGTTGCTTTCTTCTGGGTTGAAAAGCTGAAGGCTTGTTACAGCCCCAGCATACAGCAATCTAGCAGGTTAAATGACTTGGGCAACACAGTTTATTAAAACTGGCAAGTGCTCGCTCCAGTTCTCTTCCTGATAGTCAGGGCTGTCTGGGAGAGTAATTGATAGTGGCAGCTGTTCGGAGGGTGTTTCAGATTGCGGCGAGACGATTTGACTTGACAGACAGCTCCGTACAAACGAACCGAGCGACAGGGGCTGAATCCCAACCCGGCTGCAGAAGGAGCTTCCCGCGGAAAGCGGTGACGGGGCCGGGCCGGGGGAGACGCCCCGTGACCAAAGAGGCGCTGCCCGGCAGGCGGGCGGCAGGCCCGCTGCAGAGCCAGGCCCCGCGGCCTTCGCGCTGCGAGAAAACGCTGCCGGTACCGGGGGCAGCCCCGGAGCAGGGGCCTCTGGTGTTCCCAGCAGCCCCTGTGCAGGAGAGCGCTGCGTTGGCACAGCCGAACGCGTGCGGCAGCGGGAACTGGGCATTCGCTTCCCGAGAATGTTCACGATGGTTCATGTTACACACCATGGAACCTTCCAGACGTTAGTTCTGTGTGTGAGTCCCAAGTCTTTATTTCTTACCTTAAGCTGATTTGCATTAAAATAGGCGGGGGAACTCGGTGCCCCACGTTGGGTGCTTCTGGGTTGTAGCTGTGCTTGCCTTACCTTTGCAGACTAAGCTGATTCTCTAATGTCTTACATAGTGCTACTCTCCTAAAATGCAATGAAAAAGCCATCTATATAAAAGCAAAAGCCAGCTAGGGATAAAGAATTAGCACTTAAATACTGGTTTTCACTTGTAAGCACTCTACCGGTGTCAGTGCTACCATTTCCAGTGCAGAACGCTTCGTTCCCTCTTGTGCTTCTATATGTTATGTGCCCACAGTACATTGTGCAGCATTCTAAAGCTCAGTCAGAAAAGTTTACTGAAGTTCAGTGATTACATTCCTTTAGTTATTTCTTTGTTTTGACCTACTGCTGTAAAATCATGCTCTTCTGTATTTGTTCCCCGTGCTGATGGTTCAAAACTCATCTCTGGGACTTGTCAACCAACTCTGAAATACTCAGCTTCTTGCTACATAATGTCCTTGTAATTCCTGTGGCGATGCTTTTGCAGCATTTCTTGCTGGAATTATAATATGGAGCAAGGTTCATCATAGCCAGCCTGGCCTCTGTCTGTTTTCAGGGATGTGTATGGGGTGGATGGATAGGCTGCAGATGGTGGTTGTTGTGTTTCTTGGGAGATTGCCATCGGTAAAGATGTCAGTGATGGATGTAGGAGAGGAATTTCTTTCTCACATCACCCCGTCACCCGTGCTGTTTGAATACAATGAGGGAGAACGCAGAAAGACTTCTCAATGACTCCGCTTTGCTTTTTTTCAAGAGACAAAGGAAAGGCGTGCAGGCAAGATTAGATTATTTCCAATCACATTGTACGTGTGTTGACAGTCGCCTTTCAGCAGCAACCAGCAGCTTGCAAAGAGCAGGAGGCAGGGCTGGAACTGCTGTTGCCCTAAGTACTGTTTGTATAACACAGTAACTGCTTATTGGAGTTCTCAAAGCAGCCTTTACATGTTTAATCCCTTGCACTTGAGCTACTCTTAATCAGCTTGAAAGCAAATTCCTGTAACAGAAAGGTTTAGTTTGTGTCTGGGTCTTTCCATATTGTAGTTGGCCTGCAATGCTGTGTAGTTGCACACGGGCAAACGTGTCACCCTGTGCAGCCGTGGGGATGGGCAGGCCGTTTAATTCCAGTCACAGATTTTGAATTCACTGATGTTTCAGATTGGATCCATGGGGACGGTCTTTTCAGGTTCAGGTAACTCCTTTTGAAACACGCTTTTTGCAGCAAATTCAACTGTATTGACTTCAGAGTTTCCCTTGAACTTCAACTCCTGTTTCTACAGATTTACAGCAGCAGTAGCTAAAGCTCTCTGTGCTTTTAAAACTTGTTCAAAGTTTTCATCTTTGCCAGGTTAAATTGGAACGGCATGTAGCCCAGGACACAGGGAGGTTAAAATTTTACAACACTCCACATGACAAATTACTTGATCAAGGAGGCAAGAATTACTAATCCCAGGTTGTTGTTATTTTTCTTGTTAAAGCACTTTCAGCCCTTTCTTCCCTGTCTCTCCCACTCAGTCATCATTCATCCTGTGAGATCAAGACGTGTTTCACTGTCTGTTCATTTAAGAAAACCTCTCAATGGAAGAAGTCCGAAGTGTTTGGTTAGAAAATAAACAAAGTTGGCATGCTGGAAAGGGGTAGCTCTCTGCGTGGTGGAGAATGGCAGATGTGATCCAGCCTTCCCATAGCATGGCTGAAACATGAATCATTGCAAATGTCAGATTTCCTGTGAAGGGACGAGCTGAACTGACATGCGTTCAGGTTTAATTAAGGTTGAATTATTGGAGCTGACTGTCAAGTCTTAGGCAAATTGGCTCAGCCTGTTATCATTAAGCATGAAAATTACTCTAGGACTTGGTCAAAATAAACACATTTTTTGCCTCTAGAACATCGCGGTGTGGTCTGGTGGGTCTGTGCTTTTGTCAGGGCAGTTGTGCTCAGCTCTCTGGGTCCGTCTGCTTGGAAGGGCTAGTTTAGGAGCTGAAACACAGGAATTTCTGAAAGGATCATGACGAAATCTGATCCAGCTTGCGCAAAAGGGAATATTTGGTTTCTTTCCTTTGGATATTTCCATATATGACCAATAGTCAGCCTGGTTAACTGGAAGAAAATTGGGCATGCAAGAGTGTAGTTCCCTTAGGAGGGATATTTGAGCATCCTACAGAGAAACTGCAGAGTTTGAGATCCTGATCAGAATGGGCAGCATGTCTCACTAAAATCCTTAAAATAAGCTTTCTGACGGATTTCAGGGAAGGTACCTCAGAGACTTTCATGTGAATGGAAAGACTTGAATTTGAGAGTTTATGATTGATATCATAATAAGGATCTTGTTAAGTACCTGGTATCATGATAAGGATCTTGTTAAGTACCTAAGAAACCAGGTTTCTGTAGCCTTCAAAATTCATTGTTTCTTTGGTTTCACAGGGAAAATGGCCTCAAAATCATCAGGTTTCCACAGATCTGTGGAGTGTGGTTAGCTAGTGACTGGATATTGCAGACAAGCACTGAATAGGTAGAATTAAGTGTGAGAAGAGTGTGAAAGGAAAGAAAGAAACCAGGACACATATCTATTACTCTGGGTGGGAGTAAGGTGGGGTGGCACTCCATGGAGTTAGAAGAAGTGAAGGGTCTTAAGTCTTTGCTTAGAAGCACCTTTTGTTTTCAATAGAGTAGTGAGATATGTAGATGAGATGTATTTCCATTTGGGCATCTGCTTGCCTTGTCCAAATCCGTTTTACCCAGAGACTTGAGTGAAACACCTAGGCGTGAGAAAAGTTTGCCTTTCAGAAGGTTTGAGTGAAACAACAGGCAGGTCCCAGTGTCTGGCGTCACTCTTCTGTCATTTCTCTTCGTGGTTTGTCCCACCACTGTTGACGTGTGGTTCCCTTCGCCCACCGCAGGTCAGCCTCGTGAAGCAGCTTCTCTCTCCTGTGCTACAGCTATCAGAAAGGAAACAGCAGCGTCAGGAAAACACTGGGGTTCACCCACCGTCTTTCCCGTGGGGTGGCTAAGAAGGCTTGGGGGTTTTGCTGTCTCTCACATCCTTCTCCGTGCTTGCCAGTGAATTCACACTGTATCTTTCCCAGTGCTCCTGCTTTGCTCAGCATGGCTACAAAAGGAGAGAAGATACTCATGCTCATGCCTGTATAGCTTTTCCAGAGGGGGGGAAAAGCATCTGTGTATTTCCATTGTTGTCCAGAATGAAACACAAAAATGATTCAGTACTGCAGCCTGAGAGATGCAAGTTGGCAGCAGGAATCAGTCATGTACCCTTGGTACCAACTAATACAACCAGGCTGACTGGTCCATTCAGTCAGCAAGGTAGTGAGAGCTTTTGCTTTGAGAAAATTGCAAATGAGGACTAATGCTGAAACCACAGGGAATCAATAGTTGTACATAAAACTGGTCAAACAGCTGCTTTTAATGCGGGACTGTATTGATTTGGTTTGGATCTAATTGACTTTTTACTCAACTAACTTTTCAGTGCCAGTGTGTTTTGAACATACACCATTAGTCTACATTGCCTATAATTACACAATATGAAGTTTAACTCTGTAGGAGGAGGCCTGTTGGATGGAAAGAGCTAATAGGCTGCAGGAAACCTATGGTCAGGAATGAAACCCAGTTGCTTTTAATGGGTAGCTCCTGAAAAACAGTAGGATCTACAGCCATGAATATACTTCCTCCAAAATGCAGTGTGGGAACCCCTGGATTGACTAGTCAGTGACAGTTTTTCAACAGTTAGTAATAAAACCTGAAGAAAATTTACAAACATAACTGGCATTATAAAAACTAATGGTGCACAAGAGCAATGAGAATTTGATTTTAGAAGTAAATTCTTTGTAACTCCAAATAACATCGGAACCAAGTCTAGTTACATATCAAAACCAGGGTACCTGTGATGCGTGAACTTATTATTGCAAAAGAAATTCGCTGAAATGAGAATTAGCCTTACATTGGTTGTAGGGAATAATTTAGGAACTCCAGACATTGTGACAAACCTGTTTTGCTGTACACGGTGCTGGAAAGTACAGGGTTGGCTGTACTTGCTGCCAGCCAAAGCACTGGTATTTGGAAGGGCTTCTATTCCTGTTATTTGTGGGTTTGAGGTCACAAGTCCTCAGACATCTTCGACCGATAAATATAGTTCCTATGTTTCCATTTACTCTCTTTTCACATTCTGAATTTATATATATATGTAATGATTGACTGATTGATGAAGGCAGTGGTACACTGGTGCAAGTGCAGGCAGAGCCAGAAACCACCTTTTATCTCAAGGAAAAAGATGCCATCAGCACATGGGCATTTTCTGTACAGAAAGTGAGCTGGTGTGCTGCAGGCTCTGATTCATCACTGTCCTCCTCTTATCTAATGCCAGCATGGTGGCAGTGCTCAAGTCACCAAAGCAGTGGGGACTCTGGCCCCGCAGAGGCTGCGTTCGCAAACGCCTGGGTAGAGGGTCTGCATGGCCAGAATTAGCTCACGGTGTGTGTTGTGTTATTTCCACACCTCCTACATCAGGAACTGGCTCAGTGCTTTGATGAGACGGGAAAATTTCAAAGGTGGAATTTGTGAGGGTGTTGGGAGCATGTTAACGAGTGTAGGTAGCATCTCCTGCACGTCTGCGAGCCAGCCAACCGCAAACCGTCCCCAGCACGTTCTGGTGGGTAATAAAAACGTGTGCACCCTGGGGTGCGTGCGTATGAAACTCATGAGCTACGCTATTTCTTGTAACCCATTAAAGCTTTTCTAGTAGTTGTGGGTGTATGTCCATCCAAGGATACACAGATTATCTTGAAAAGGGAGTTAAGTTGTGTTCATGTCAGTCCTTTCAGTTGTCTTTGACCTTTTGGATACAGCTCAATCTGAAATACCTCTCCCTCCCTTTTCCCTTTTTCTCCTTCAGCCTTTTAACCCTTGGGGCTGCTTTGTTTATCTTAATTTGGAAAAAACAAAATACTTGGCATCATAGAAGGAGTAATTCCTCGTTACATTCTCACCATGGGTGCATTTTGCAAGGTCGCAGCATTCCATCTAGTTTTGACATGCCGTGCATACAGGTGTGTGCGACACTTGGGGTGAGCAGCACTGCATTTGGGTGCTCACTGCACTTCTGACTGGGTTTTTCTGTCCTCCTCTGTTCCGTTCTTCCACCCAAGCGTGTGGCCAGGGAACAGCAGTGTCGCAGCTCCACCACAGAACTGTCCCATCCTTTGCTACAGGAAGGTCCCAGGTAGCCTCCCCCCTAGAAGCCAGGGGGGGTTTAATGGTAATTAATGGTGAGTGCTTGGGTCACGGTGCGTTGCAGCTGGAGTTGAGCCTAAACACAATGTAGATGACCTGGAAAGAGCGTTAAGAAAATGAAATGCCTTAATAATAAGGCTTGTGTTCATGAGTTCATGAACGGCCTTAAAAACGAAGAACGAGCAGGAAATACTGTAGCAGTAACTTGAGACACACACTCCTACTGTACGTAACCTTGGGGGGCTGTAGAAGTCACAAAGCTATATGTTCTTTGCAGTATGCGTTCACTTAGTGACAGCTAAGTCTCTTAGACACATGCTAACAAGTACTGTAGACTGGGCAGCAAAGGACAGCGGAAGGACAGGCACACAAACACACATCCAACTTGTAGCAGCAGTGCTCCCACGATGCTCCCACCAGCTGAAACATGACTTGATTTCTCTCAGGCATATGTTCTACCAAGTAGAGGAACAAACACAGACCTTTCAGCAAGCACTTTGTTCTTTCTCTCGTTGTTCCATAAGGTCCCACCTTGAATGACAAGCCAGAAGCGAAAGCAGCCAATGTCCCAAAGGTGTCTGGGCTAGAGCGGAGCCGGGAACTGAGCACCGACGTGCCCTTCGCCCTGCCTATCCCCAGCCCCCAGCCAGTAGCTGCCGTTGTGACTTCTACTTCCTCAGCGCCCACGTCAAGCGCCAGAGCAAGCCCACTGTTAAAGAAGGAGCCAGTGATTTCAGCACCAGCACCACCAAGGCTCACGCCTCAGCCACAGCCTCGGCCACAGTCACAACCTCAACCTCGGCCGCAGTCGCAGCCTCAGCTAATACCTGAGCTTCGGACTCAGCCTCCGAGTCACATCCCTCCACCTCTCAATTACCAAGTGCATCACCAAGTGGCCCACAACGGACTCAATAATATCAGGTAGGGGAAAGGGATACTCATCTCATCTTCGTGCTACTGCTGGGCTAAAGCTTGTTTCAGACGGGGTAGAAATTGGTGGGAGGCGAGACGAGAGCACTGCTGCTGTCCGTGTGAGGTGCTCCATGTTTTAGATACAGGACTTTGCTGACTCCACAGGCTGGATTTTCCAGCGGTGCTGGGTAACTGCATTGGAAACGTGATGATAAACGGTCCCTTTCTGGGAGAAAGGCACATGTAAGTGTCAGGTAGAGTTCCTTTAGGTCCAAGTTCTACTGGAATTGCACTGTATTGTCTGAACTGGCTATTTCTGCCTTAGAAATCGAAAGGGGGTTGAGTTTGAACAACTCCCTTCTCATACTCAGAAGAACTTCCATTGAAATAGGTTTGTTCATGGTTATGGCAGGTTTTTTGGTTCACAAGCATCAGAAGAGGGATATCTGTATTGGAAAATGCTGTGTCCCTTAGAACAGGTCTCCTACGTAGGCTGAGAAATATGCTTCAATCTGACTCATTCAGATCTATTAGGAGGCTTAGATTCTCTGTTTAAATTTCCTCTATCCACTAAGTAGGATGGGTGAAAATGGTATGGATAAAACGTTTCTAGAGAAAAGTGCTTAGCCAGTCAGCTAGAACCTGTGTAGTCTCTTTGCTGGTGCAGAAAACAGGCCTTGCTTCCCAAACAAGAACTAGACTAGTTTAAACAAGATGAGAAAACTGATTTAAAATGTAGTATTTGTCTGCACAAGGGTGAAAATAAGAATATAGAGAGCTGCCATTAAGATGTATTTCACAGTCTCCTGCATACTTAAGTTCTTTTGTGGTTTCACCCTGTAAATGCCATCACAGTATAAACGATAAATAATATTTCAAACTATTCAAGAGTTTTAGATTGTAACAAATAATTGGTATAGTGGGAATTACACTAATAATTGCAGTGATAGTGCCTTTCACCTCACAAAACCCAAGATTGTTTGCAGTGGAGTAATAATGATAGAAGAAGATGTAAAATGCAAGAATATTATGAGAGAAATTTATTAACATGGTGTGTGTTTGAATATGTATATGAATATAACTGCACAGCATACACAGCAGGTACAGCTTGGTCCCAAAGTCACTCACACAGTGCGACCCTGCACCCAGAGCAACAGAAAAAGGAATTAGAGTAATTGCATCATACGATCACAGGGACTCAAGTGGCCACTGCAAGGTCATCAGAGGTTAAATAAAAGTGTAGAATCCAGCTGCCTCTGAGGCCTTCATCAGTATCCCAGAAATACCTCTGAGGATTTAACTTGCTCAAGCACCAGAGATGTCCCTCCAGAGAGCCCAAGCCCCACCCCACCCAGTTGGAGAAGTTCATTAAGGTTTGTTCCTGTCTCCACTGCCACTAAGAAAAAGAAAAGCATAATCGTGAGGAGATGGATGTCAGACAGTTTTGTTGTTTCTGGTAGCGTGTTTCTTGCACTGTTTCAGTCTTGTATTGTAACACACTCTCTTTCTCTCTCTCTGTCTCTCTACCCCCTCTTCCCCCCTCTTTTTCTCTCTGCAGCCGGAGCAGCAGTGCTAGCAGTGCAACAAGCATCAGCCTCCCGAAACACCTTCCCCTCTCTCCCCAGATCCCTCCGCACCATTCCTCCGGCCCAGCTCTGCCCCTCTCCATCTCTAATCTTGCTACCTCGCACTTCTCTCTCAGATCGCAGACCCAACACCAGCACCATCCGGCCATGTTTGCCACCCCACCCACGCTGCCACCTCCACCAGCGTTACCTACCAACAGCCTCGTGATACCAGGTCACCCTGCGGGTAGGTTCCCTTCTTCTTCCAGGGCTGATCTGCCTTGCATGCGCTGGAGGGTGTTGAGAGATGGGCTGGCTGGTGGGCAGGTCAAGTAAAGTGATGCAGACCCCTCCATGGGCACTGTGTGCTCAAACTGTGAGAGCTCGTGAAACAGGTAGGAGACCTGGACATGCTTTACCAGATGAGAGACTGTAGAGACAGCCCTGTAACTTTCTATAATAAGTCTTGGAAACACTTTTTTTCTTTTTTAAATCTTCTTTTCATGGCGTGAGTTGTCCAGTGTGACATTCCTGTCATCATACGTTTTTTAGATTACCAAAAGACTGATGTACAGTTTGCCATTCTCCCCTTATTTCTCCCCCCTCTAATGAAAGCTGCTGCTGTTAGAACTGACTTGAAAAAACTGTTTGTAGTCATCCCAGAAAGTTGTTCTAACTGAACACCTCCCCTGGGCTCTGATCCTTCGACAAGCAGCACATCCTGCTGGCAGAGCAGGATGCTCTGCCTGCGGCAGCACAAGCTCTCCTTGTGCCCGTGGCTCCTTGGCCTTTCTGTCTGAAGACAGCTCAGCTGACAAGCGCTGCTGTTCAGCCCTCGCTATCTTCACGTCCTTTTCAAAAGTTCCTTTTGTTCACCCTGGCCCCCATTCTATTGTCACTTCTGCCCTAAATGCCCTGTTTATGGCTTAACCATTAGCCTACAGCTGTCCCTGGAAGAGACCCTGGCAGCTGGTGACTTCCCTTCAACTTTCACTTGCTGGGGCCTCCTTTTGATCTGGCATTTGACTCCACAACTAACTCAGCGGGGATTAAACGGGACAAGCATTTTGCAAAAACGCGCCCTCTGTTTCCCGTGAAGCCAGTTAAAGGAATAAGGAGAGGGCAGATTTGCTGCAGAAAAATCTGATGGCCTCGCATCCCCTTTTTTTCTTCCAGGAGCTAATAATGACCCATTATTTATAACTGCTTCTTTAAATGAAAGAAAAATGTGAATTGGTCCAAAGAGAGCTCTCAGAATGACGATAGACAAAAGTGCCATGGGTCCCTAGCCAGAAGCAAGACCACATAGGCCAGAGCTGCCAGCTTTCACAGGCCCTGGCACCATCTAGAATTTCAACCACATGGCTGGGAAGATGTTGGCAGCACTGTGGGAGACCTATTCATTGCTTCCCCTGTTTAAGGCAAAGGACTACTGTGATGGGGACTTTGAAAGTACTGCAAAAGGAAATAGCAATGTGCTCACTAAAAGCACGATATTGCAGTCACTGAAAGCAAGTATGTTTTCACCATTAACTTCAGGAGGTGCAAGATCAAGTGACCTATTCACATTCAGCAGCTTGCCAGGAAACCATAACAGTCTTGCTCCTCCTAAAAGGATTTCTCCTGCAATTTAAGCAGGAGAAGCCTAAGTTAGTGGAGGGAAAGGTCTGGGCGTCTAACCCTGCAGACAGAGAAATGCCTCTTGTCTGCGTTATATGAAATGCGTGCAAATTGGCACATCATAAAATCAATACAGAGTGCTGCAGACCCAGGAGCTTCTGTTGTCTTTCACATAAAAGTTTCTTAAAAGCAAACAATATTGCTGAGCAGCCCTGAAGAGCTTGGATCCAACTGCCACTAGCAGCACAGTCTTTCCTGTGCCATTCGAGTGCGTATGTGCTCCCAGTAAAAGCACGAGCTGAGAAAAGCCATTAGAGAGGGTACGGCCCTTTGAAGTCTCCTTTTTGTCATCTACTTCTCCCCCTGCTTTGGAGGACATTGTGGTCTTCCTTTAAATTTATTTTGGTCCGCTTGTCGCTGTTACCAAGAAGAGAAGCAGAGCTCAGAGCTCCTGCATTCACTGATGGTACAAATTCAGGTCTCTGAATAACCACAATGCACTTCTGGTGGCATGTCTTCCCTTTGAAACCTAAAGCTTATACAAGTAACTTTAGGAACAACCCTTGTGTGGGCTGCTGCCCTCTACTCAAGGGCACCAAGGCTCATCCTGATGTAGGATGCACGGAGGAAACAGTGGTCTTTGTGTCTTCTCTTCTGAGCACTGGGGGTACCTAAGCAACGTTAGCAGGGTTGACTTTTCTCCGCCATGCCCACCTCATGTGTGCACACAAAGCAGTAGTGTTTGGGCGTTCACAGGGCTGCTCAGTTACTCTGCTCCTAGTTGTGGTGTTCCGTGGCCAGACGTGTGGGACAAGGCGTCACTGGCAGGCAGAGTAATTTAGCTCTGGTCCTGGTGTTGCCCAGAGCCCCTCACGGAGCTGGGTTATTACTCGTCAATCCCATCCTTGCTGTGAAGCAGCCACTCCTCCGAGTGCCACTCTGCGCCTCCAAACATCTCCAGGCCTTTTCTTGTCCTGACAAAGGCCAGTGTTGTGGTACAGGGCTATGGGCTGGAGCCAGCTGCAAATCTATCAGTCTGACTTCAGGTCTTTTAAAGAAATTGGATATCAGAGCACTTACAACTGCCAACTTGCTTTTATCTCTCCCTCCAGAAAAGTGGATTATCTTGATGCTAACAGAAGGATTCAGTTTCTTTAAGTCATGCCAGATTTAAATGCGTAAACACACACACAGACACATATGAAATCATACTCATATTCTCTGTAGAGGTTAGGTTTTGGACCTAAGTGCTTTCAGCCTAGTCTCTGGGTTTTTTTCTCACTTGCTTCATGGGGAAGCCATTATAGACTCTTTTGCTCCAGTGCCTTAGGCTTCAGTATCACAAGATACGTACTTTCTGCTTTTGTATTAATTATTACAAAGATTGTAGCTGTACACAGTATCTGCTCTTAGCAGTACATTTATTACCGAAAAGCAAACAACTTAGGCACACAAAAACTTGCTTTCAAAAGTGACTTTCAGTAGGAGGTAGGCTTCTAAGTGGTAATAGAGACCTTGACATTCTCCATCAGAGTGCAAGATCTTAACAGTGTCTCTTCAGAAAGTGATTGATTTAGACATTACTAATGTTACTCTAGAAAATTTAAGTGAAAGAAATGTCTGCAGACCATGAAATAAAACTTTAAAGCACATGTATTTTTTAGCCCCTTTATGTTCAGTGCTGTCATTTTAAAAGTGGTATAACTCTGAAAGAAGTGGATTCATGTAAATTCAGAAGCAGGCAGGTCAGTGGGGTGGGTATGTGTCATCTACAGCTGGTGACAGGGGTTGCTCTCAGCTTAGAAAATCTATAACATGTCAGGATTCCTTTTTGAAGTTCTTGGGCAATATCACAGATTTCTTTGATACTAGCAGATATTTTACAGAAGTCCTTACTGTCTTCAGTCACATCATTTATAAAGTGCCGGTGTCTTCCACCACCCTAAACCATGTTCAAGTTCAGTGCAAATTGTTCTTCCAGAGAAGATACTGAGAAGAGGCCACATGTCATATAGTGGAAAATTTTGTTTCTGCCATTTTTGCGACTTTCATGAGATCTTGAGACAGTTCAGTGTTTCTCCTCTTCCCACTGATTTCTTGCCCATATCTTCTTATAGGAGAAAAGCCTGGAGGAAAGGACAAAAAAAGGACAATTGTAGCTTGTCAGAAATTGAGGAAAGGACTGCTTAGTATTTAAGACCTCAAAAAGCTTACTGCAAAGAAGGCCTCGATATGTAGGATGGATGTTCCTGGTCACTGTGTGCATGTCCTGGGGCTGAGAAGGGAGAGAATGGCTCAGGGGTCTGTTGAGAAATGTCTGTCCAGCAGGTAGTTCCCAGCCACCCAAATCCATGGTTACCTCCGTGCTTTGTAGATGTCGTCAAGATTTTACCTTTTAAGTACCGATATGTTAAAAACATACGTTAGGCCCACCATCCATTTTCAGTGTACGTGTACGCTTCTGAATTTCAAACCTCCAAAGGAAACAAGGTCAGTATTACTCATTTTAAAGCGAGCTGATGTCCTCGAGGGTGCTCCCCAGCATCTTGCTGCTGTGGGAGGGTCCGGCCACTGTGCCGCAAGACCAGACCTCCGAGGACCGCTCCTGGAGACACCTTGGTGCCGTGGCCGCCAGGTGCCGGGGAGGAGGAGGAGGAGGAGGAGGAGGAGGAGCTGCGCGGGGGTAGCGGGGCTGCGGGCGGGGGGCCGGGGGCGGATGCTTGCTGACGCCCCCGATGATGTTTTCTGCTGTGATGACTCATGGTGTTCTCTCTTGTCTTTAGATACCAGCCTGTTGATATCATTCAACCAACCAATCATGTATTGCCAGCCTCATTCGGGGATTCTGATTGGTACTTTGTCACAGGCATCTCTCTTACCTCCACCAATGAGTCCTCACGTAGAAAACCACCACAGCATGACCTGCAGAAACAGGGAATGCCAGGTGAATATTGACTCTTTCTCCTCCGTCTTTGTGGTACTCACAGGCCCATGGGCCTCTGTGTCTTTTTTTTTTCTCTCTCTCTCTCCTCTAGATCACGAACTGCTCAGGCAAGAGCTGAACAACCGGTTTTTGGTTCAGAGTTCGGACCGGGCCGCTGCCTCACTTGGCCCGGTGCCGCTGCTGAGAGCGGAGTTTCACCAGCACCAACACACGCATCAGCACCAACACACCCACCAGCACACATTCACTCCTTTTCCATCCAGCTTGCCCCAGACGCCGCTCATGCCGCCCTCTGCACCTCCCATGGTGCGTACCCCAGCCCAAAATGTGAGGATAAGTAGAGCATCTCTGGTCAAAAAGCCTAACCCAGTCTTGTCAAACAAAACCCAGTCCTCTTCATTTCAGCCAGGCATGCTGTCCTTGCCCTTCTGACCTGGAGCCTGGAGAGACAGGCCCAGGACTGCCGAAGAGACCCCCTTTCCATCCAGAGTGTCCACACCGAGCCTCTAGGTCCCCCATGCTGCTACCCATGAGCAGATTCCGCACTCAGCAGACAGGTCCAGAGTCCCTTTAGTTTCCCTCTCCACATGTCCTTCTGTGTATTTCTATTCCCCCCTCTCCCAGAGCCAGGTGCCACGATGCACCAAGACACGCCAACAAGGACACCACAAGATCAGGCACCTTCAGTAGCAAACACAGTCCCCACAACTGTCCGTTGCAGGGCAGACCATACTTGCTTACCTGGAGCTCTCATCATAGTGCAGCATCTCATCTGATCAGAGTTTTGTCCCTCTTCCTCTTAATTCCCTAATCTAGATCAGTTTGGCTTTTACTGTTTGGTTCCATCAACCAGCACTAATTTGTGTGTGGCTGGTTCTTGTGGGAGAGATCCTCCTGGCCACGTAATAACCATTAGCGTTTTGCCATTGAATTTGCTTGTAACACAATGGGACTTTGCTGCAGCTGCTACAAAATTGTCGAGATCTGCTACAAATGGATTTTGTCAGTACTTTAAAATGCACTCTCTCCCTATTTCTGGCAATTACTTTGTGAGATTGAAAGAACAAGATTTCAGGTTTTTTCCCCTCTCTCAGTTTCACACTGTGTCCAAAATGTAGAAACAACCTTCTTCTGCTAAGGCTAGCAAAAGCCACGAGTAACAGCAAAAGCAGCATTTGGGAAGGACTACCAAGAACTCGAGGAGCACAGTGTTTCTCACTTTTCTTTCCCACTGCTGACTGCCCCATGACATTCCTGGGTTGTAATCTGCTTAGCAGCAAGACAATTAAAAGTAATTTCATCCACCCAAAAATCCAGCCCCAGGTGTTTGCTCAATGTACTCGTGTGTAAACACCTTCCCTTCTTTTCTTAGCCTGTGTAAAACAATCTTGAAACTTTTCTCAGAAACCTCCTGTTATTTAAGAATCCTGATATTGGATCCTGCAAACAGCTCCCTCCCCGCCCACCCGTGCCCGTCGCTGTCAGCCTTCATAGCAAAAACAGCCTGCAAGGCTCTTTTGTTATATTTCACTCACATCTTCTTACATTCCGCTAGATCAGGTCTGCTAATCCCAACACTAGAGAAGAGTGTTGAAATTTACAGCTGCATGTGTTTGGTAATTTATGGTATTTACACTGGAGGGGACATGGCTCCGGTAATAACTGTAATTAATGAAATTACAAATCTACTCTCCCGCACATAGAGGAGTGTGAAACAGCAGCTGACTTGCCAAATAAGCAGCTTTTCATGGGGTCCTACAGTTCCCTTCCCTGCCTTCTTCCCCGCTCCCTCCTCCCCAGCAGAATGTACATACTGTTCAAAAATGCAATGTATATATGCTTTGGTTTTGCTTCCAAGGTGGTACAGGACAAACGGTCATAAAAATAAATATGGGGCACAGACTGTGTACATGGGGGTATGAGAACCCCACGCTGCAATGGAAAAGGTCAACAATCACCTTTTCTCTGGGGTGCTCTCTCTTTGGCAGGGGAGGGGGAATATAGAGAGATTTGTGCTTCTAAAGCAATTAAGCCCTTTTCCAAATGATTTTGGAAATGCAGGAGGCCAGAAAATGGAGAATTGTTATTGATTGCCCCACAGTAGACACTGGGGTCTAATGGAAAGCATTTGCTACCTTCTAGCCTATGATCTAGTTCAGTGCTCCAGGGGCAGATCCCAGATCCAGGCCTGGAGCTGAACTTGCCCATGTTTCACTGTACTGCAGACAGCAGAACAGCTCTCCTCATGGTGAAGCAAGCTCTTCACAAAGTGCCTGCAGAGAAGGTTCTGCAGTGAGACTGGGCAGCACCCTCCACACCCCAGGGGTAGTGCCTTTCCACCTCCGTTAGCTCTGGGAGATCAGTGCGAGTTTGGAATAACCAGTCAGTTCTGCTCTGATAAATGCTGTACGAACGGGCCGTGAAAATTAGTCTGTGTTAATCCTGATGTGTCTGCCACTGCCAAAACCAAACTCACCTGTTTCCTTTTGTTTTCTCTTTTTTCTTTCCAGTTTGACAAGTACGCTCCCAAATTAGACAACCCTTACTTTCGACATTCCAACGTGAGTGCTTACCTTTCTAGGTGGTATCTTTGTTACTGGTTCTGCTTGCACTTCTTCAGCTTCTTTTGAATTGTCAGTAGTGTTTTGATTCATTCATTCCTAAAGCTCTTTTTTCCGTCTTGATGTTTATTTATTTTTTTAAGGTACAAAATTTTCTTTGGGCTTTTTGGTTTTTTTTGGCCTTTGTCTACTGCATTTTTGCTGCTGTGGCTCTATATTGCTGTGCCTGGGATGGCAGGGAATGCGCAGAAATTGCTAAACCAGTGGTCACTGCAGTACCTTTGCAGCTGGTGCTTCTCACAGTGCAGCAGCCCCGAGTGCATGGCTCTTTCACAAGATTTTGCTCAGGTCACAGGAGTAAGTCAGACTGGTGGTTTCTTCCTCGTGCTCCCCGCTGCTCCAAAGCACAAAACCTACATGTTTTGGGACCTGTAAAACTGCTGTATGTGCTCAGGAGAGGCCTAAGCAAAATTTAACCCAGCCTACATAACTACAAGGTGTGGTGTGCACGTTGCCTGTGGTTAGTGTGCGATGCAGCATCTTGTGGTTCTTTTTTGCTCTGAAAATTAAAGCAGGTCACATTTCCAAACACCATCGATTTGTTTGCTACTGTAGAAAACTGCAGTTAACCAAAAGTGAACATAAACCCCAAATTATTCTGATTCCTCTAAAAATGGTTAATGCTCTGTGCTTCCTGCAATAGTCCACAAATTTCAAAGGCACCCTTGTTCAGTGCTATCTAGAAACTTCATCAGATGAGCGCATTTTCCAAGTTTTGTCTTTGCTCTTAAAAATTTCGAAAGCAAATTTAGTGTGTATTTTCACTGTGGCACTCGTTCAACACAGTACTATTTTTGTATGTGCCAGGCTTGGCACCTACCTCCATTATTGTTCAAGTTGTCCTGTGACATAAGCATCTCTTTTTCTTTTGTAGTTCTTTCCAACCTATCCTCCAGCAATGCCTGGAATGCCACCCATGCTTCCACATTCAGGTCCCTTTGGGTCACTTCAGGGAGCATTTCAACCGAAGGTACAAACTTCTTCTTATGAAGGCTTTGTTCTTTTGCTGGGAGAGAAACTGTATTCAGAGTCGTGTCTCTGGTGATTTTGTAGCACATGATTTAAGTAGCAGAAGTGCAGCACAGGATTGGAAGCGATGGCCCCACAGATCTCTGAGCATCCTCTGCACAAAGCAGCCAACACTTTAGCAGAAATTTTCTCTTGGCACTACAGATTGTTCCTTGGAAAAGGATGTAGTGGTTCACTTGGGAGGTCAGCTGAAACTGGAGGAGAAGCATACAGTCAAATGCATTATTTGATTGAAATATTTACAGCTAATAATAGACCCATGAGTCTCAAATCATTTTATAAATTTAATGGTCTGAGATTGCAAAAGATAAACTGTGTTTGTTCCCAGAAAAAAATGAGAAATTGACTGCACAAGTGTGGGAACAATAGGGAGAGACTGCTTTAAATGGGTAGGGCAATTTGAAGGAGCTGAATTTTTATTCCCAGCTCCAACACCGTCTGACCTTGGGCAAGTCGCTTAAATCTTCTGTTTCTCAGCTTCCTCATCTATAAAGTTATCTTGCAGTGGATTTTATAAGGGTTGATTAATGCCTGCAAGCTTCTTTGAGATAGTGTTTGAGAGGTGCACTGCAACTGTAATATATCATTACGACCAGCACTGATTGACATTTGGAAATGTTACCATGATAACCACCATTTTTGACAAATTCTGTGGCGTGCACTGCTTTATTTTTCCTCCCAGACTTCTTCTTTTTATTAACTATTTTTAAACGTACAGAAACTGTTAAATCCCTCCAGACAAGAAAGTTGCATTGTATCTATATGGCATTTGTTTGAAAATGGAGCGGTTACTCCATTTGTAAGGTGGCATGTTTAGCTTCCTCACATACTGTGATTTTAGAGCTTTCTTGAACTACATTTCCATAGAGCTCTGCTGCTATGTGAGAAGACTTGAAGGACCAGTTTCTGTTTGCATTTGGAAGGTCGTTTCCATAACCATACCAAGCAGGGCTGTAGGGTGTGCTTCCCTCAGCAGTCTCACTGACATCAGTGGAAGTCAGTAATTAGCAAGTGCTGCAAATAAGGCCTCTTTACAACCTTCCCACTTCAATTTTTTTTGTTTTTTAAAGGAAGCTGGAGTATTTCCTCAGTGCCTATCAACTCCCTTACGTTATTTTATTTTCTGGATACATTACACATAGCAGAGTCTCTAAAATGGCTTTTTTTCAAATAGAGTTCTGTATGTAGTGGCTACAGGCACAGAAGAGGAGCAGTTGCATCTGAGCAAGAGGGGCAAGGCACAGCTATCCCTCAACAGAGTCTGTCCACCAGTGTTAATTGTTGCTGTTCTCCAAGGGATGCCAGGGGGTCCCTGCAGACCCCAAGTCGTCAGGGTGTGAACTTGGCTTCCCAAGAATAGGGGCTGCACAAATAAGGTGGAATTGGCAAAACGTCGCTTATGTGCAGATAGGGTTCAGTTTTGCCATAAGGCTGCAGTTAATGAGGAGCTTCCGACACACCGACAGCATGCCCTTCTGGCTTCCATCTTCATTACAGAGCTTTATAGATACCATCTCACTGTAAACTACCCTCAGACCAAAGAGAAGCAGTTACAAAGTGAGAAAGAATTGAGCACAGACCCCTTACATTTTTAAACAGGCCTGTATTATATCTAGATTTTAATTAATTTTAATGATAGATCCATAGAACATTTGCTAGCTAGAGTTTAAGCTGCGCAAGGTCACACTCTGGTGCCGTGGTTAATCACTGACATCGCTTGATCTCTGGACGGTCCTGTGTTTACACGCAATCCAACATCTGAAAAAAAAAAAAAGAGGGATAGGTTGAAAAATGGATCTGCCGCTTTGGCACTTTATTTTCTAGTTTCCTTGAGGAGACAGAGCTGAACTGCTGGGCAAAGCCACTCTAGTCATCATTACTGCATCCTTTTTCCATGCTCTCTCCCTCCCAAGCAGTTTGACTAAAGCCTTCATAATCGCTGCAGACCTGATGATTTTGTTTTGGCACAATGAATTCTGCACTTCTTGCTTTCCAAAGCAGAGGTCTTGGTTTTGTTTTACCCCTTCCTGTGTCAGTTGCCTACAGCTGTGCGTGTAAATCCACTGCACATAAATCCAGGCTGACGGTAAACTTCTCAGAGAGTTTCCCAAAGGCCATTTCTCACAAGCTAAGAACTTGAAAAGGTCAGAAGTATTCAGTTTACTTTGCTGGAGGAAGCGTTCGCATCTTTCTCCAGGGGACAAAGGGACAGGATGATACCATGCTGTTAACATGTTGTGATCTTAAAGCTCTTGCCTGTATGATAGCTGTAACTTATTTGCCACGTTATATATACCTCAGCTGCCAGACAGGCCCTGAGAGCACAGATCTTCCTGCAGAGTTCAGTGACTCACCTACACACACACACGCAGACCAGGATTCTCTTCTTAATGAGCCTGGAAGTTACGTAGTCCTGGATAAATTAAAACCTATCTTTCCTCCCACACCCATGCGTGTACTCGCTCCTCGTACAGTTTGTTTGAAATCTACTGTAATTTGACCTAAAACGTGAGTGAAATAATCTCTGGGGAATGAGGTTTAACCCCTCTGCACTCAGCTGCGCGGAGGCACCAGGTGCAGTCGCTGTGGGAGCGGGAGATGGATGAATGCCAGGGAGAGAAGACGAACGAGTTCTCGGGGATTGTCTGGGACAGGGCAGCAGGTGGGATCCGGAGGAAGAGGAGGAACAGGGATTCATTCAATGAGGTGTTTAATTCTTGCTGGAAAATGATGGGATAAACAATGCAAAGCTATAAAAGACCCACAAGCACCTTCTAAGGTTTCTCATCGTGCCTGGTCGAAGCCAATCCATGGGCTGTTGCCATTCCAGCTGTTGCGTGATCTCGCCCCAGTCAGAGAGGGGCCATGCTCCAATAGGTGCAATACTGGACTGAGACGCTTGAGTTGTTCTGTTCCTGACTGTGATACTGGTTGCTGCCTGAAACATGGAGGGAGTCAGTCCACCTCTCATTCTCTCTCCTACTGCCTGCCTGTTTTGTCTAAAGAATAAGCTTGGGGGGCAGGGACTGTCTCTTCCCATCCGCTTGCATACTGCATAGCACAGTGGGGTTGTGATTTCAGTGGGGCTATGGGGTGCTGCTGTAATACTGTTACTGCTGCTAAATAATAATAGATGACATGGTGGTTAAATGCTGTTGGCTGTCAGTAAGAGATAACATTTAGCACTAATGTAGCAATATGCGTGTTCAAAGCACATTACAAACGTGGACTAATTAATGCTGTTAACATCAGATAGAGATGTTAAATGTACCACTGGTATGATACAGTAGTTCTCACACTTTATTCTTGTCTTTCAGACTTCAAACCCTATTGATGTAGCAGGTAGACCAGGCACAGTCCACCATACGCTGCTGCAGAAGACTCCAGGGGTAGGCAATAACATATAAACTTCCTTTCAGCTTATCTGGATTTACAGTAAACACAGTGGTTGCTCATTAAAAAAAAAGGGGAAAAAAAAGAGCAGCTGGTGAGCAAATTGGCCTGCTAGACTGTGAACATGCAGTCAGGACAGAAGTTTCTTTTTCTGGTGAGACAACAGTAGCCTCCACCAGTCGTGAGTACAAAGGGATGTATTGACTTCTTTAAACAAAGTCAGAGGGAAATGGGGCAGGAAACCCCTTCAAGGTCTTTCCCCTAAGCATTGCTTGGAGAGTTTTACGCGCTGCATTTCAGAACAATTACAAGGTTCAGAAAAGCACTGAACTGTTCAGTTGCTGGCCTGAAGCTGCTTTGTTTATCATAAAATTCTGCTGAGTTCGGTGCAAGGAATGAAAGAAAAGTTTTAAGCCTTTTAGGTTTCCCATGTCACAGGGGACTTCTCTGGAGCATTGCTTTCTAAATGCTTTTACTTGTTCAGAGGAAGGAAGTTCCCCACCTTTCTGTATATTGGCTGGTTTTAGAAAGACTGATTGTTTCATTTCTGCTGTTTCCATAGGTGTCAGACCCTTACAGGCCTCCAGTAAGAGTAAGTAAGGTTTGTGGGGGATTTTTATATACATATATTTATATACACTACGCTTCAAATATTGTGCATGCGTTTTTGAAATTTAACATGTCCAGCTGAAAATCTCATGCTCATCCTTTATTTTAAGCAAAGTGTCATAGTTAGCTCTTAGCTGCTTTTGATTAATAACTTCTAGGTTGAATCCCAACCTTATTTTGCATCTGCTTATTGCACATTAATAGTTCACTGTATGAAACGAGGGTCACAGAAATAAATGACTGTGAGCATGGACAGGCATTCACCAGCGATCAAATTCATGGTGCCTGAGGTCAGTGTGTTTTATTTGATGTTCCACAAAAGCACCCTACAGTGAGCACCACAGCTCAGCTGAAAACCAGTAACTCGTTCAGCTGTGGCACTGCTCATCCCTGGTGAGTGTTTGTCCATACCCTTTTCCTCCCCAAATGCAAGTAGCCATAATAACCATGCATGACTTAGCCTGCACTGCAGCAGGGATGAATGAACAGGGCTCTTTTCAGAAACAGAACTGTTAACTGTTAGTTGCTTTCTCCTTAAGGGTACTGTTCTTTGCTGCCATTTATTTCAGTTTATGAAGGGGAGAGCACAAGTAGGAAAGAAAGAGGCAGGGATCTCGGGTCTCCGTGAGAAAAGGAAGATATTCCACATTCTTCATGTTTGTTTCCTTAACTTAAACATAATCTGTTGTGGTACAGAAAAAAATGTTGATCACCTCTTGTGCCATTTTATTAGTCAGCTTTTCTCATTGCTTAGCTGCCTGTTTGACAGTGAGGGAAATGAAACATTCTATCTGATGTAGATTGCTAACATATAAATTAATCTAAATTCTTCTGCTTTCCATTGCAGAAACCTGGGAAGTGGTGTGCAGTTCATGTACAGATTGCCTGGCAGATCTACCATCACCAGCAAAAGATAAAGGTAATTCAGACAGTTTCTGGAACAAAGCCAAGTCTTTTGGCATAGAGATTATATTTTAGTGAGTAATGTGCAGGGAGCAGTTACTGTTGGTGATTCTCAAGCTTGCCTGTATTGATTAACTAACACTTCCAATCCTTTAACATTTATTGTAGCAACTGTAAAGTTTATCTGAGGGCAAGGGAGTTGGGTTGAAAGGTAGCAAAATGAGCAGGAGATACTGAGTGCACAGCCAGAAAGAGAAGAAAGGGAGAGAGAGGGTAATTTGACCCAAATCCATCTTTTTTACAGAGCATGTGTGTTTAATGTCATTTCCCTTCTGTACGGGTATCTCCAGTGGAATATGGAGTATTATCCCATCCATAATTAAATGACCAATATGGCAGAGAACATGTTAGATAACATGGAGCAGGTAGTAGACTGATTGTTACTAGAGGCTGTTGGGCTTTCTGCACTGCAGTGAAGATGAGCAGAGGGAGGGGGTTTAAAACCCAAGAGGTAACAAGAGACAGGTATGCTGGGGTGCTGTTACAGGCCCAAAGCTGCCCATGGCAGGCAGAAGAGCTGAGAACGAGGCTTCAGCAGTATTTTATTATTTCATATCTCCTGCTTTAGTTTTTTTGTCACGTTAACGAAGACTGTTCTGTGCTCACGTAGGTGCGCTGTTATTAGTGCCCTTGCAAGTGCTGTGTGTCCATTTTTGTTGGGTTTTTTTTTAATAAGCAAAACTATCATCTAAGCTGTTGAGAGACCTACATGACTTAGGTGCTGTTCAGACCATGCTCACTTCTATCGGGGAAGGATAAAAATAGCCTCTGGAGGAGCCTCGTAGATTCCTTGATCCTTTGCCCCTTGTCTGCTTACTGAGCTATACTAGCTGCAGGAAGGGCATCGTGGAGGAACAGCTCTCTCTTTCCAGACTGGAGAAGCAAAACAGACAAGTCCGTCACCCAGGCTGCTGTCGGCAGCTTCCTGCCTGCAGAATATTTTTTGTCACGCTGAGAGCGCCGAGTGGTCCTGGGGTGCAGTGTGCTCGGTGTATCATGTTGCATGCTCCACTGTGTGTGCTGAGGGGCTGAGAGCTCACTTCAGACCTTATTCCTGTGGATGAGGCAGGCAGCTGAGAGGCTGTGGAGCGAAATGGCCGTACAGATTCTGTCAGAGCACGACTGCACTACGTGACCAGAGATGCTGCTGTCACTCTCGCTAACTCTCCCTGGCAGGGCTAAGCAGGAGTGAGTCTGAACTCCCTGTCTCTTTCTCCCATAAAAAAGGAAGTGTATAATGAGATTGTTTTTATATTATTTGACAGCAAATGCAGCTGGATCCCCATAAGCTGGAGATAGGTGGTAAACTTGACCTGTTCAGCAGACCTCCTGCCCCTGGAGTGTTTCCAGGTTTCCATTATCCACAGGATCTTGCCAGGCCTCTGTTTTCTACCACAGGTAAGGGAAGATTGTAATTTGTTGAAAAAAATAACCCAAACAGTCAGTATATGCTACAGTTAACATCTATTTATGTTTCAGAAATGGAAGCAGCAAAGATGGTTCACAGGGGTGTGGGGGTACTGGTGACTGCTGTGACAGGGGCTCCGGGCTGGGCTGGGCTCCTGCCTCCAGTGCAGGCTCCTCTGCACATCACCAAGCTGCAGCAGTTGGCTCTCACATTCGTGTCTGTGCCTCTAGTTCTTCTGTGTACTGATTAATAGGCTACAGAGTGATTAAAAAAGTGATTTTGACAAAACACTTGGAAACGTTTCCATTGCACAGGATTGGAAGTGGCGCTGATCTCTTTCTTGCTTTTATATTTGCCATGTTGTTTTTCTCAGCTCCTCCACCCATCAAGTTTCTGTTAGTTTTCTGAAAACAAGGGTTTTTTGTAAAAGAAAGATTTCAATCACAGCACTGAAAATATCACAGAAGGTGTATTTATGAAGTGTTTGGGTTTAATATCGCCCTATGTGTTATGAAGTCCAGCAATCTCTAAGGCTTAAAATGGCATATTGAATTAAAAAAAAAAAAAATTAAGAGTTTATATTGATCAATTGCTTTCCAAACTGTTGAAGAACTAATTACAATTAATGCAATTACCAAAGTTCAGGGAGTTCACTGCCCTGTTGTTGATGGCTCTGACCATGGAGGTCACTGGTACTATTCTTTTTGATTTCCACCTGTCAGATGTCGGGTTTGTTCTCTTCCCAGGGCTTAATTTTCCCCCTAGACTTTTTCAGATTTTACTTGCAGTGTTTAAGAGGCCAAAGTCTGCCTTCTCTATGTTATTAATTGGTAACTATTGTCATTTTTTTTCCTAACTTTGCCCTGTTTTTATGATGCAATGTTGTGCTCTCACTGTGACTCAGTGCAGACATGATCATATTCAGCCTTGGTTCAACCCTGTTGACATTAACGACTTTAGAAGTGTTAGGAATTGTGTCCCACATATGACAGAAAAGGAGCAGATGAGAATCAAGATGAAACCTCTGTGAGAAGTGAGTTTCAAATGCAGCTGTCAGAGAGCCTTCAGGAACTCCACCAGTGGTTCAGTTTGTCCTTTCACCCTTATGGGTGGGTGGGAGTTCTTGACCATCACACGTGTGTTTCCACCACACGCAGTCAGTGCTGACACTAGCTGTATGTTGTAGGATGCTACCCTGTGTTTGTCTCTGTACAGGTACTTCAGTAGTATAGGGACAAGGTATTTATTGCATCTGCTCGGATGCGTAAGCACAGCTGATTTACAGACTCTCTCTGTTTCCTATGGTAGCTGTTTCCTTATCGTGGTCTTCAGTCTGTCCTCTGTTGTTGTTACAAGAATCTTGTTTCACGTGTGGTTTTGCTACTGAAGGCTGTATTGGGCAGTTTGCCCCAACAGGCAGAAAAGCACCAGTCCAGTGGGTATCTTGAGCTTTTTCTCTTAAAGGTGCAAGCATGGCTTGCTTCTCCATTCATAAAACCAAGAGTGGAAATAGTATGGAACGGATACATTAAAGAAGGCAAATGAATAGAAAACTTTCACTAGAGATAAACAACCTTACAGCAACCTGTCCGTGTGTTTATTAATCACGAGAGCCGTCACACGGTAAATCTAGGTAAAGAGCGCTATCAGAGCGAACAAACATTGCAGCAGTAATATATAGATGAATAAATCTTACACTCTGCAATATCCAAGGCATTCTTTTCACCTTATCGAACAAGCGTGCAGTTGATGTGAATCATTGGTTCTGCTGCATTGCTTAGTTACTGTGGGAGACATAAGTTATCTTAGGGCCACCTGTCTTCAGGACGGATGTTCCTCTGCCTGGCAGATGCTATATTTAATAACTACCTGACAGCCTGCAATGCCACTCCTGCCTTTCTCCGGAGGATTTTTCATTATCAGCCCGTGTAGTTGAGTTTGTAAGCCGTCTCCTTTGAAGAAATCTCCCATCCATTATACACCACCTGAAATCTTAAAGGATTAGAAAGATGACAGTCTCCATCCGTCTTGAAGCATTGGAGCAGTCAGAATGTTTATAGATAACTCCAGGTCTCATTGCCATCGTCTCTCTTAAGTTTCCTCAACTCATTTTCCAGCTGCTTAGGTTTGTGGTGCCCAAGCTGGTGCAGGACACACAGCGCTGTCTGCCCCTCTGCTTTTATAGTCTGCTTAGATTCTGGACACACGAGTAAGCACGTGAGCATTATAACAACCATCTGTTACTGGGCTCTGTTACCAAGGAAGACCAGGTCAGGGACTGACCAGCATCTCTGTGAAATGCTGTTTCAGCTGTGTTTGCAATGCAAATGTTCTCCTGTGCATATTAATTTCTTCCCTGTGTTGCCCCCTACTTTTGCTGTGACCTCCCATAGTGTTACCGGCACTGATGACATATGGTGAAAACATGCATTTGATCTGGTTGGAGATAAGGGGCAGGAACTTAACAGAGCAGGTCTGCTGCTGGCAGGAATCATTCATATGGGCCACAGATGAGGCAGAAGTGTTTGTGGTGAAGGTGACAGGAGAGCTGGAGTGCCAGGTGGGAGGAGAAGGATCGTAGTCCTCTTTTCTGTAATAGAAAGTTATCGCTTTAGAGAGCAGCGACTGGGTTAAGTGGGCTGTTAGTGAAGAGCCCATGCTCGCACCCAGTATGGCTGCTCCTGTTTGCTAGAGCTGACCTGTTACTCTTCCCAGTATTAAGGGAAGTTACCTTTTGATCAACAAAATACACAGAAGAGGAGAACTGAAAAGCTTTTTTTAGGTGTTGGTCTATTTTGTGCATGATTTACCATGTCCTTGGGAAAGTGCTGCTTCTGTCATTGTGTGGAATTACTGCTTTCTAACCAAATGAGACAGTTAATGCACAGGTATGGCAGGTCTTGCTTTCTGCAAGGGAGGCAGAAGTCATGTTTGCATCCAGGCAGCATCTGAAAGTTATGATAGTTATTAATTCTGCTTGATCTACAGTAGTGGAAGTACTGGCAGGGAGGAGGCACCAAAACAACATTCACAGTCTAAACAGTTGGAGAGGGCTGGTCTTGTCAGTGTACTACTGCAACCCAGAAACATTTTGTCACACACATCTGAAACATAAATATGCAAAAGTCAATTTTGAGTGCATCCTGAAAATCATCTGTACTGATCTCGGGGTCTGAAGGCCAGGCCCATGAGATTGCCCAAACAAAGTGTCATTTCACAGAGAATCACAGAAGGGTCCTCTGGAGATCATCTGCCCAAACACCCTGCCAGAGTAGCTTTACCCAGAACAGGTTGCCCAGGGTCACATCCAGGTGGGTTTTGAATCTTCCAGAGAAGGAGACTCGGCCTGTCTGGGCAGCCTGTTCCAGGGCTCCAGCACCTGCACCGTAAAAAAGTGTTTCTTCCTGTTCAGACGAAACCTGTGCTCCAGTTTGTGCCCGTTGCCACTCGTCCCATAACTGGGCACCACTGAAAAGAGTCTGACCCCATCCTCATGACCATCACTTTTTAGATATTGATAAGCATTGATAATACACCCTCTCAGACTTCTCCAGGCTGAACAGACCCAGATCTCTCAGCCTTTCCTTCTAAGAGATTTTCCAGTTCCCTCATCATGTTTGTAGTCCTCTGTTGGTCTCTCTCCAGTAGTTCCCTGTCTCTCTTGAAATGGGGAGCCCGGAACTGGACACAGTACTCCAGATATGGCCTCACTAGGGTAGAGTAGAGAGGGAGGAGAACCTCCATGGATCTGCTGGCCACACTCTTCTTTATGCATCCCAGACCACAGGAGCACACTGATGGCTCATGGTTAACTTGTCCACCAGCACTCCCAGGTCCTTCTCCATGGAGCTGCTTTCCAGCAGATCAACCCCTAACCTGTACTGGTACATGGGGTTATTCCTCCCCAGGTGCAGAACTCTACACTTGCCTTTGTTGAACTTCATTAGGTACTGCTCTGCCCAACTCTCCAGCCTCTCCATTTGCAGGATACGTGGGAGTTAATGTTCCTCCAACAACCATGTATCCCAGTGGCAGGTGACACCAGTGCTTTTCACGCTGCAGTTGCAAGCCCATTCAAGTTTACATGCATCTGCCTGCAAAGGAAGCAAATCTCATTTTCTGCTCTGAAAGGAGCAGAATTTTGTGCATGAGCCTGGTCCTCCTTGAAATACAGGGCAGCCCAGCTTGTTTCAGCCCATTCTTGCCCCTTGCCTCAACCTGAGGTAATCCAGCATGCTCAGCAGTGGTGCTTCTTTCCCACATGGCAGTGTGGCATGAGCAGTGTCTAGGAAAGGGAAACAAAATACCATGAGGGGAGCCTGTGGATGCAGAGACATATGTGAGAGCGTCAGTGGAGCTCTCATGGGAGAGGCATGATTGATGTTCCCTGCGTGCCTGTCATTAGCTAGTGTTTCATATAGACTCTAATCAGTCATTTCCAAGCACCTTCTGTCTGGGCCTGTAACCTGGGCTGACCCTTTTTAATGTAAACACAGAGGAATGACTGAAAATGCCAGACAAAGAGATTCACTTCCTCATCACCACAGGTGAGCAGCGATGCTCAGTGCAAGGTGTTCTCCTGCCTCCTACTGCCCACAGACCCTTTTAAAGTGAACTTGGAGAAATCCTGCCTGTAGGTCACTCAGCTGGTGTTTGGGGTCTTCCCCTGCCTTTGCAGTGTTTAAATCTGGCCTGTGCCTTTGCATCTCGTTCTTGAACATGATGGCCAGGATGTCTGTGTATGCAAGCAGTCACTTGCCACTGAACTAAAAGGAACCTTGTTCTCACAGGTGCGACACATCCAGCCACCACCCCTTTTGGTCCTTCACCTCACCACAGCAGTTTCCTGCCTACTAACCACTTGGCAGGTAAGTGTAAGTAAACGCTGCCTTCGCCTTTATACCTCTCACCCATTCCTGGCTCTCTGGTGTGGTCCTGCCTTGAGGCACTGTAGCAGTACAGGAGGGAGAAGCTTAAACTGTCTCAGGAACCAAAAACTAGCCAGCTTCTCACCCATGCCAGCTTCCCAGCACATCCCCTCTGCTCTCCCAAGGAGAACCCCTCCTGTGAGAGAGGAGGGCATCGCAGAGCAGGCAAGTTTGTCACTGCTGGGACACTGCACAGGGCCTGAAATGTGACCTGTGGAGCCCCTCAGTGCTGCTGAATGTGCTCAAGGAAATGGGGGAAATTCAAGCAGTGGTGCCTCAAGCCACAGCTTAAATTGGGCTCCTCCTGTACTGCTTCCCACCTATGGAAGTTCTTGGCTAGGTTTTTTAATAAAGTTCAGTGAACAGTTCCTGGCAAATAGCTGTCTGCACATTTTGCCAGCCTTTCAGTTTCCTAATTGGCAGTAAGTAGAGCCTGATTTTCTCAAATTTCCTCATTTTAGAAGCTCACAAGCAGCTCATTGCCAATTAAAGTTCAAGCTATGTTGATTAATGTTTTAGTAACACTCATCCAATCAGTAAATGTGGCGTGCCACATGACCTAGTAGATTTTTTCTGTTGCAAATACCCAGATTTACATCAATTCCTGAACATTCTGTCAAAATTAACTATATCTCTACAGAGTCACTCAACTACTTCATATCAAAGAGGAAGGGCAAGAACTCTGTTTTAAAATGAGCAAATAAGCAAATAGCTCTTTGCTTACAAGATCCAAACTATTTGTGCCGTTTGCCTTGATGTTTTAAATATAAGGATATCCATGAGGAAGGGGAGAGCAACACATCCCCTGTAACATGGCGAGTTAGACTTTAAACAGACAGTCAAAAAGCCAGAGGGCAGGAGTTGCTGCTTAGAGATGAGCAGTAGGAAAGAATACAAGAACACTGGTACGATTTAACCCGAGCCATCTCTGGAGTGCAGAAACGTGAGTCTAGCTGTGTCTGCTCAGAGAGGAACCACTTCTGATCTGATCATGGTCGCCTTTAACAAAAACAAAAAGACAGGACTTGATAGAAAAACAAGTGCCAGTAGCCAGATAGTTGGTTACTTGACTAGGAAAGGCAAGAGTCTTCTTTTGCCTCAGAGTGTACAAGCCTCCCATCTCCTTGTCATAGCGGCTCCTAAGACTACACTATCATTTCCACCACCACCAGGATCAGGGAAGCTATCGTTGGAGAGGATTTTGGCATGAACAGGCCCACACGTTTAGTTGGTGTGTAAGGGTGGATGTCCATAACAGTTAGCTTAGGACTGTCTCTACGCACTGTTACGAGGAGGGTAGAAAGTTGTATACAGAAACAAGAGTGAAAGGATGCATCCATCCCCTCGGTGTGCTGACCGAGGAGCCTGCTGAAGTTCTTCTTTCAAGGCAACTGCAATGAGTCTACTGTTAGTACTGATAAGGAAGCAGAGTTGTGGCTCAGCATCAGCCACCCTAATTTCAGCTATTAGACCTTAATTTCTAGCTCCCCTCTGACTGGCATACAAAAGTTTATTACAGCACCTGTTTGCAGAGTGAGCACTGAATCCCTTCTCCATTTTAACGTGATGGGAATTTTCTGTGCAAAGAACCTTGCAATGAGAAGGATCAGCTTAAAGTCTGGCCTAATCCTACTTGGATTCAGACCGTTAAGAAGGGGAGGGGTGCGTTTCATTCTCCAACATTCTTGGCTAAATGCCTGCTAAATCCCTGTTTGCCTTTCCAGATCCATTTAGCAGGTCAAGCACCTTCAGCGGCCTTGGGAACTTAGGCAGCAATGCCTTTGGAGGATTAGGCAGTCATGCTCTGAGTAAGTACTGGCTGGGTTACTGCAGACAAACATCCCTTCCAGAAAAGCCACATGCTAATATTTACAGCAGCTGGTGGTAGTTTTTAAAGAAGTTTAATTCCTAACCTCCATTCTCCTATCTGAAAACACTGCACCTAAGATTTCCAGGTCTCTGCGGTGGGAGCTTTTCTGCATGTCACAGACATCACTAGCTGTGCTCTGTGTCTCCTCACTGCTGAAGGTTGGTGCCTTGTGTGCTCCTAGAGGTGCTAGAGCTGCCAGACCCCACTGAGCTCTGGGACCCTATGGGCATCTAAAGTAACACCCTTCAACGGCGAAGACGCCTAGTGGAACAGCTATTGATACTTCTCCTAATTCAGCGCATAGACATCCTCTGTAACCACTGCCTCCAGTTTCAAATGCGTGTATAAAATTATTTTATTTCAAAAACATGTCACCTGTAGGCAAGACATGCTTGGGAGCCACACATAAGAGAGCATGCTTTTGCATCTCATGGTGCAACAGGAATCAGCTGAAGATTGATGGGGGAAAATCAAGTGACTGTTCTGAAAAGCCTACAGCCAAGCTCTATTTTTATACGTGCACACACATACATACCACCAAGTAGTCTGATTTCTTTAACAAAAAAGCCCCTGAATCCTCAGCTGCAGGCAGCTGATGGCTTGTAACTACCCACAAATTAAAGTTTCTGCCGATGAGAGGAGCTGAGGAAAATACTGCTTTTGTGCTGGAACCCTTGCTGGGGTGGGGGGAGAAGAGGAGCTGGGCGTTAGCAGTCATCTCTGAGCTATTCAGTTATGTAGTTAAAGCTTCCTCCACCAACAGCCTTAAAAGAGCTGGTGGATCTTACACCCAGCGTGGGAGGTATCTGCGTCCACCTGCTAGTAGCTCCCCCTCACCACTAGCTCCACATTAAAAAGTCTTGAAAAAGGACAGCTCTGGTTGTGATTAGCACAGTGAAAAAGAATGTATATGTAATTATTTGGTTTGAATTATGTTTAACTCTTCCTCCCCTGCCATTATTCTAGCTCACAACAACATTTTTACTCACAAAGATGGCCCAAACCTGCAGAATTTCAATAATCCCCACGAGCCGTGGAATAGACTCCATCGGACCCCACCGTCCTTCCCAACACCTCCACAGTGGCCCAAGCCCACTGACTCTGAGCGAAGCTCTTCAGTGACAAACCATGACAGAGACAGAGAGCGGGAGCGAGAGCCCGAGAAGAGGGATCTCTCTCTGAGTAAAGACGACAGAGACAAGGAGAGGTAAGCAGCGGGTGCTTCTGAGCACTTTCTTCTGGGCCTGCTTTTCCACTGTATTTTTTCTATTTTTTACAATTGTAAGATAATCTTCAGAGCAAAACGTTGCGTATCTTTGAAGCAGCTGATAGGGCTCTCCCTCAGATAAGCAACAACAATAACAACAACAAAAAAACCTCTTTGCCTTTTAGCATTTGTCCTCTGTGGGCATACAGTAAGCCAGGCCCTGCTAGGAGGTTAATAAAAAGCACCAGGCTGGGGAAATGAGAGAGTCGCTGTGTTTTCAGGGTATGCTTGGCTGTTTTCAATGCAGCTGCTTTAGGATTGCTGTATATTCTGAAATCATGAAGGTAGTATTGCGATGGGTCCTTTGGAGACAGTTACAGTTCTCATTAAAGTACAGATATGCTGATGAATTCAAATTTTAGCTGGACATTAATGAGATAAAAATGCAAATGCCTGTATCTGGAGCAGTGTGCATGAATCCATTAGCAAAACTGATTTTAAAAAATTGTGTTGTAGATAAACCCTTATTAACGATGACAGGACTGTGTCACCTGGCCTATAGATACTTCATTAGCTTCTGGTTATAAGATTTTGAAGCTGTAAAGCACTTTATATTTCAGAGCCCGTTTGCCTCCAACGGGCTGCTGCTTTGTAGGCAACAACAGCCTGCAAGTCTTAGATGAGTGGATTTGACTAGTGATCGGGGTTCACAGTTTGTCTGGGGTGTTTTAATGAGATCTTCAGGCAGTGCCTGTGAGCAGGATTATATGGAAGCAATAGGCTGAAAATTATCTCGCTTTAAATGTTAAATTGTCTCACACCCTTGCACGGATAGTCATTCAGATAGGAAGCTCCCTTCTTGCCTTTTTAATTCATTTGTGAACCAAGGTTACTTTACTCTCAAGAGTGTTCACACAGGGGTTAACATCTCCATTACATTTCTATTAATTCAGCTTAAGCTGTCCCCAGCATCCCTGTTTGGACATGGTTTTAATAAACCACATCCTTGACCAGCAATCAGGACTACCACAGAGGAAGAAATCTGGGTTAACGAGTGTAATCATAAGGGATAAATACTTGCAGAACTCTCCCAAACACCTCCAGCTTTCAGCACTTCAGGTCTTACAGCTCTCAAAACCAAACCCAGCATAAAACTTCAGCATCAGCAAGCCTCTCAGCTGCATAATGCAGCTCTCTCAATCACACCATCATACTTTGCATTTAAAGTGTCTCTCATTCAGAGTAAGTGCTTTTAAAAGGTGAGCATTATTTATTCCCCTCTTAAAGAGGTGGGAGTAACTGTGACTAATTGGCATGCTCAGAGGTAGAGGTGCAGTTAGGAATGTAAACCCTTGTGCCTCTCTTTCTGAACCATGTGCATTGTCATCAAACCTCTTGTTCATCATAGGAGGTCCTCTTGAAATGGAGGTCAATTACTCAGTTCCATGGCCTATTTAAGGATGTTTTTTCCTTGAGCACTTGGCTTACCTGCCAAAACTGCCAGCAACAGCAACTCTCCTGCAGCTCCATAGGAAAACAAGCATCGCGTTATGGCTGCTTCCAATCTCTGAAGCTGTCTTCTGAAGGACCTGCATACGTTTCTCTAGGCTTCTGGTTTGTGTGCCTGGATTGTGTTTTAGGAAGGGAACACGACTTAAGAGCTTTAGAGCCACAAAGATCGTAATCTGGCAGCAGGATGCATATATGAAGGATCCTTTTTAAAAAAGAAAAAGCTGTCTAGAATTCTTTCCCTACATTTCTTAGTGAAGTGGTATGTCTTCTTAGGGTGAATATGCTGTTCTTTCAAATGCATCCCCAATTTAGTCCCCAAATTTGTGGACATTTAACTTTTCTATGTAGTACGTATAGGCAGGTAGCAGAGCTTTTCAAATCGTGTTCCGAGCAATCTTGAACTGCAGAACTAGACACAGCACCAACACCACACATGTGTTTGTTCACACAAAACCAAGGGTGTGTGTTCTCTCTTTTTACAGAGACCTCATGGATAAAAACAGACATTCAAACAGATCCTCGCCGGCATCGGCTCCAGTGACACATCAGATAAGCAATCTCATCCGCAGCAACAGCCAAACCTCCAGTGATCCCATCAGGCAGGTTAGCCTCAGTGAAAGGGAAAGGTCCAAAGAACCCGAGCGAGAGCACCCTGACCGGCTGAGAGAGCCGCCCATAGCAGAACACAAGATCAAAGAGAGCCGTTCCCCAGTGAAGGAAACTCCAAGCCATGACAAGAGACCCTCCGAGGACAACACAAAGCCAGTAATCCAGTCTGTATCCCCGTACAGCAAACCTGCACTAAGTGAGAGCTTGAAGCTTACCAATCTCATGAGCAAGGACATGGAGAGAAAGACAGAGCTTCCCAGTGACCTCCAGAAGATTAAGAATGACATCAAAGTCAAAGAGGAGAGGAAGGAAGACAGTGATGTGCTGGTGGTAGGGTCCGAGCCCTCGCAGCACTCCCGATCAGTGGAACATCCCCCACCACCTACTTTGCATGGATTATCATTGCCTCACTCAATGGCTGCCTCTATGCCCATCTCCATGGGCAGCGTTCACCAGATGAACAACATGAATGTTCTGGACCGCAGCAGAATGATGACCCCGCTCATAGGCATGAACCCCTTGTCAGGAAGAGAGAGGCTGCCGCACCCCGGATTTTCTTGGGATCCCATGAGGGACCCGTTGCGAGATGCCTATCGGAGCTTAGACCTGCACCGTCGAATGGACTTCCAGCTCCGGACGGATCCTATCCACAGGTTCCCTACCACCTCTGGTTTTTACGACCACGAGCGTTCTTACAGAGACAGGGAGCCCCACGACTATAACCACGAGAACCTTCTTGAAGCCCGCCGAGAGCAGGAGCGGTTGCGGCAAGTGGAGGAAAGAGAGCGCTTGCACTTACGGGAAGAACTTGAGCGTGCCAGAATGCACCACTTGCACTCGTCCCCCATCGAAAGTCACCTGGCACACGTGCCATCCTTCATGCCTCATTTAAGCGGGATGCATTACCCCAGACTGAGCCCATCCACTGCCATGCACAACGGGATTTTAAACAGGAACCCGCCAACCGCCGCGCTGAGCGCCCCGCCGCCTCTCGTACCAGCCAGCAGCACCAGACCTGCCTCCCCACGCAGGACTACTCCACTCACAAACTCAGAGTCCAGGGACTATTCCCCCTCTAGGAACCCCAAAGAAGTAGAGGCACGATAGTCCCCAACATTGAATTTTAAACTCTCCTGTATATAAAACAAACAAAGAAACAAACAGGAAAAAAATTACAAAAACAACAAAAAAAAAA